>CAJQUW010001636.1:600000-1143440 GCA_907163375.1 Prostheceraeus crozeri | reverse complement strand
CTTGTGATATGACAAAAGATTTTGCGTGATCTTTTAAGACTTTTCTTATTCTGGTCGATTAGACGTGCTATCTTTTTTGAATCCTTTCTTGTTTCTTAATTCTTATAGATCTTGCAAAAAGAATACGCGGAACTCGAAAAATCAATTTATTGCAACGCACAAATTTTCGGCCGAAGCCTTCGTCAGGTGCATATAAAATGAATGTGACTGGCAAACTAGTAAATGATGAGCACTTGTCAAACTGGATAAGGACACAAAATGAAAATTGATAACATAGATATTGACACTCTGAACTGCAGAGAAGGAAATAAAAGCTGTACAGGACTAAAAACAATATGTACACTTTATACAAGAATATTCAATAAATTAATGGACATATTTGCAAAGACAATAATAATGAAGAAAGACATCATTTCAATGATTTAGGAAAAATAAGAAAATTAATACATACAAGATTAATTATGAAATAAATGAAGGAATCAATCAAACATCCAATTCACGACCACAACAGCCATTCATTAAGGAATGAGCCCGACGAATGTTCAATGCTTCAACTGAACGGGTTCCAAAATAGGCCTCCTCTTTCGCAATCGTTACAACCTAAACGTGGTCGGCGTAAGTGTGCTGCAAACTGCTTATCATGCAAATGTGCTGCAAAACCAGGTGATTGTTTCGCGAAGTTTGTAGTCTACGAAATTTCATGTACGCTATGCCATCGTAAATACATTGGAGAAACCTGCCGTACAATGTATTCTAGATTTCGCGAACATTTAAATGTTGGAAATTCCCCAGTTTACAAACATTTATCTGAGTGTCATAACATTCCTACTCCTCGTAATTCATCTTTAATACCTCTTTCGTGGAAAATCGTTGAGCGCAATAGTAGTGAAAACTGTGCCCTACTTGAGAGGGATAGGTACATGGATGGGTACATGTAAAATTCAGTGTTATCAATAGGAACATGGATAGGTACATGTATAATTCAGTGTTATGAATAGGAACATGCATGACATCTGTTTTACTAGATAGGTACATGTGTTTGGTACACTCGGTTGAGTACATTGTGTGTTTCGGAACGTCTATGAGCGAACTTGTGTGACTTGGTTCTGAGTACTTGGGTACGCACCGATAGACGTCCGTTGTTTGATTTTGAATGAGTTTGCTCAATTGCGACTATTGTAGAAATTATTGAAAATATGAAACCTTAATGTGCATTTATGATTTTATTACTTCCCAATATGAAAATCAATTCCGGAATTATGTTTGAAGTGAAAAGACAAGAAATTTACGATGTAAATATTATTTAAGATTGAAAAACAAGTGAAGTGTAGAAGTCTTTTCCCGTAGGGGACTCTATTATTTTCAAGAAATCGTCGCTCCATTCCAAAAAAGTTACATTGTTTGTGAACTCGTGTTCTATTTGATGAAGCGGACACTTGACTGATATTTGGTTGCGCCTTTGAAGTGCTGTTACGATTAATAGCCTCCAAAGGGCCAATTTGCAGCCACATGAGAGATGAATGTCCATGTCCAATCGTCCACCATGATTGTTTCACTTCCATTTTCAAAGAAGAGTTTCGACATGCTTTTGGATAAGAAGTTGGAAATTATAATCTCATGAGTAAATAAACTTTAAAGTTTGGTACAATGACATCTTTATATGTTAATAAACTTTAGGGAAGTTCGGTACATCTCTGATTGGTTGTTAGGATTTCCTTTGTTTAAAAAGTATATAAGTCCGAGGTTTGTACCAATTCTCATCAAAGGTTCTGATCCTCACGTTTACAAGTTACAATTATTTTAAATCTAGAAGTCACTATGGATCGCAAACAGGAAGCTGCAGTTGAGAACGGTACTGCTGATCGTACCACTTCACCTCAATCGCCAATGGAACGTACCAATACACCTCCCCAATCTCCGATGGAGCGATCTACAACACCAAACGAGCCGGTGGTGTTCACCCAAGCCCCTGTATCGTCCGACTACTCGAGTGATGGTAGTGACGTATCAATCGAGACGATGCGGCACATGAATAAAAAGTCCATGAGAACGCCACTATATGGAAGGGTCACTGTCAAAGTGAAGAACGCGCCGAAGAAGTACCACACCAAACGGGTCTTCATGCGAATGGAGCCGAACGAGCGGAACCTCACAACCGCTCTCGAATTTTCCATCATCGACCTTGACACACCACGTCGCTGTCCTTGTGCCACAAAGAAGACAAGGATCCATGTGCAAGTGGACTTGAAAAAACTTGTACCATTTCCACACCTTGATGACATTTAGTGTTTTTTTAATCTCTTCATTTAATATTCATTTGTATATATGAACAGACTTGTTTTATCATTTCACAAATCGGTCTTCAATTAAGGTCTGAATGGGAAAGGGGAATAACTATCTACAATTAATGATGTTCAATAACTGAATTGAAACAAAAAAATCAAATATGAAGACTTCAACTTGAAATAAATAGGAACATACAACTTTTAAAGAAACAGTTATGTTGTTAATTTTAAAATGCTCGTAGCAGTCCAGAATGATATCATACATGTGTCATACACGACACCATAAGAATGAGAATGAAAAGACCATTCGAATGATATAAGGTATGTACCTATTCGATGGGAAAATCCTAGTTGTATGCAACTGTATGCAAGCAGACAAATGTTAGATTTTTAAATTCACTAAGTTTTTAGCCCATTCTTTAAAGGTATGTAGCTCTCTAGTTATATGTCATACATGTGTCATACAATACACCATTAGAATCAAAATGAATAGAGAATTCGAATGCTATATTGTATGTACCCACTTGATGAGAAAATCCTAGTTGTATGCATCTGTATGCAACTTGAAAAATTCCAAGTTTTTTTTACAAAAATGACTAAGTTTACAAATTTTCAAAGCTTAAGTTTTACAACTAAAAATGACCATAATATTCAGACCTCTACACTTGACCTTGACCTTTGATCTTCATACACTTCATACACGGCGGGGGGGGGCTCAAAATTTCTCGGGCACTTGGCGCCCTCGAAATTTTTCGGATTATAGGTAAATAAATTTTTGAGTGCGCACTCGAAATTTTATTTAACCATGGGGTCCGGGTGCCATAGCTACCTTTTTTTGTTTCCTAACCCTAACCCTAGTATTTTAATTTGATTATTTGAATTTTCGAAATTTAGCGCTTAATTCAAATTTTAATGTTCTATTCAAATCACACGTTTTATATCTTCAAACATGAATCATTATATGACTATTAATAATAACATGTATATCAAAATAATATATCAGTCCATCAGTTCATATTACTTTGAATTCACTCTACTGTTTACATGTAGAAATCTTTCAACACATATGATGGCATTTCCATTTCTAAGGTTAAAAATAAACCAGCTGTTCCAATTCTTGTTTGAGTTATCAATTTTGTTTAACTGTACTAATGCGATGATGTGATGTCATAAAGTCTTTGTTCATAGTTGCTTTGTCAATTTCATATATAAAGAACTTGCACACATCAGATCTTCACTCATTTTTGAATTATTCAGTGTCCATAGCAGACGTCGTTCTTCGTTCCTCCGTTCTCCGATTCATACTATAGTTCTGAAGTAAGTTTCATTGCCATGTTGTGCTACTTTATAGGATTTTCGGGAGTAGGAACATTATTAAGTTCTTATAACCAAATAGCTTTAAATATAGAAGTCTGGGTTTTAGGATAGGAACACTTTATGTTACATTATTAACCATGTTTTTTCTATTTTCCTCCTATATTAAATCATCCAGAAGAGACATGACTGTGTAAGTCTGAGTAAAAGTGCAATTGACATCCGTATTTTCACACATTGTTTCTAAATAAAAAGATGCTTAAATAAAAATTCAATGTTATCTGATAGCAGATGCATGAGATTCAAATTTGTTTAATCAAACGAATTGATTAACGGTTGAAATTTTCGAATATTTTACTTTCGCTCTATTATGTTTATTTCAATTTAAAAGAAATATAAATCAGCTGCTTCCATAAAGTTCAAACTTGTTTAATTAAACAAATTTTTTTAATGGTTGAAATTTTCGAAAATTTCACTTTCTTTCCATTGTGTTTATTTCAATTTAAAATAAATATAAATCAGCTGCTTCCATAAAGTTCAAACTTGTTTAATGAAACAAATTTTTTAATGGTTGAAATTCTTTCGAAATCTCATTTTCATTCTATTATTATTTCGTAATTAAATAATGATTAATCAGCTGCTTCCAAATGTTATGTCTTTTCATGAACAAACCCTTTGAAAACCCTTTCGAATCTCAGATTCTATTTCATCCATAAATTTGTTTCTTCTTAAGATTTGTCTAATATTAATCTAGTACTTAATAAAGCTTTGAAGGTGGTACATAAATGATTTCTCATTTAATAAGGGATTAAATTATAATAAAAGTTTTTTTATCCTCTACAGAAATGGTTCCACATGAAAGTATCGCACGGCAACGTCTCATCTTCCATTTTTGTGAGACATGTCAACTGCCCGTTCGACATGCCAACAAAAGCGGGCACAAGGAGTGCTCCTTCAGAGAAGATTGCTCCTACATCTACTGCCCTTCCTGTAGGACGTATGAAAGGAGTGATATGAAGCCTAACAGCGATTCGGTGAAGGCCTTCATTGTTCGTCATACCCCCTGTCCTCTTCAGAATGGGCGGAAAGGGATAAATTTGACTTCAAGTAATGAAAAAAAGAAGTTACAACGCCTCTTTTCGAAGGACAGGCCGGTGGAAGGTGCTTTGTCTCAGGTGGACGAACCTCAACATCCTCCCAAGAAAGCCCCTAAGTCCCGAGAATTTGTCGACGAGACTTTCAGCGATTTTGAGGTAAGTGATCTCAATCCTACATCCTAGCTTCAACGAATAACTGATCCACTGGGGATAGATAAAATGCTACTTCATTAAGTCAATATAAGCATATGTCGTTTACACATTTCAGGATTTGGTGATGCCCCCACCGAAGAAGACAAAGGTGTTGGTGCAGAAGAAACTCATCGTTAAAGATGTGAGAATCTATTTACTTGGGTTTTTATTCATATGCATAATTAAATCAATGTTGTTAAAACATTTCAGACTGAACCACCTCAAGCGATGACAGTCGGGTTTGAAGATGGAAATGTGGTGGAAAACTTGCGAAAGGTAACAAATTAATTTGCTTAATAGTTTCTAAGGAGAAATCAAATATGAATTTCTTTTTTAGCTGTTTCCAAGTGTTCAACCAATCCCCACATGCCCGAAGCTGCCTCGAGGGAATTCCCCAGGAAAAAAACTCGCCTCTAGCCCCGTAAGTGTAATTGCTGTGGTCTACGCTCAGATAACAGACAACAACACCTTGAAAAATTGTCTATGTCTATCTCTTTATATAAACATATTGTCACATTTTTCCGCTGCAGGCTGAAGGCATCTCTATCCCTTAAGAAGCATAGGAGCTTTTTAAGCACGCCAGCGACTACCACGTCCATTGAGGACAATGAGGAGAGGACCTACTCCATACGTGAAACATCCTCATCCTCATCCGAGGATTCTGCAACATTATCATCTTCATCCGACGATTCTCCAACATCGTCATCCGATGATGACGATGAATCTGTTACTAATGGAAGTATGAAGCTTGGTTACCTGCTTCAGTGTAGAATTTTCTATTAAAACATTTTGAAACTTACTTTGTTGACAATTGTCCTAATAAACAATTATTTCCTTTGTTTACAGGAGTCCGTCATGTGTGCATCACATGAAGAGGTGTCCTTCAGCCACATCCGGGCATCCCCCAGCGGCCAGCTGGGCATCCCCTGTGCGTCCTCTAACGCCCGCAGCTCCTTCCTCTCCGTCACCTCCGATCCCAGCCGCAGCTCCTTCCTCCGCGACACCTCCTATCCCCGCCGCAGCTCCTGCTACAGTTCCCCAGGCCCCTCTCCCAGTGCGAGAGTATAATGTCGACCTCGACGCAACGACGGAGGAAGACAATGACTCCAAACTACGCCGTTGCCAAGAGCGTCTGAAGGAGTCCGAGGCTCGTGAGGCTCAGCTAATGGAGGACAACAGAGGTTTGGCTGAGTCCTTACAAAATATAACTCAATCAAACCTCCTGTTGGCCTCGCAAGTGACCAACATTCAGAGGCATGACAAAGAGACATTGGTGCACATCGAGTGCAGAGATAATGTAATTAGAAAGGTGCGCCTAACGAGGATGGACGACTTGGGTGGCTGCAGCGAAAGCTGCAGCCACTTGAAGCTGTATCACAATGGTATTGTGGAATGTGTGAAGCTTTGACTTTATCTTTTATTTTGAAAAATTAATTACTGAAAATTTTATGTGTTTTCTTTTTACAACAGATCGGAACATATGGTATTGGTTGGTGATGACGCTGACGTCATTAGATGGTAGATGAATATAAGGGCTTGCTAATTTCAATCCTCATCAATAATCATGGTTGTCTGTACCAAGTGTGGAAAAGTGTTCACTCTCAGGCAATTTGCAACGTCATGAAAAATTTTGTAAGTTAGGAAAAACGTATCAATGTAGCAAGTGTCCATATGAGACGAATAGGATAGATAATCTTAAGAGGCATAAACTTGTATGCAATAATAAACCGAATGATAGCATAACAGAGTCAAATTCAAATAATCAAAATAGATCTACTTCTAAGCCAACAACCAGCGCTTCAACTAACATACAAAACTTTATGCAATACTGCTCTCGGTGTGGCAAAACGTATAACTCTATAAGTAGATTTCGACAGCATATGAATGTACATAATACAAATAGTGAGATGAATATGTATAATAATTATGGAACTGTTAGTCTCAGCGAAAGCGCACTCAATGGTCATGCACGTGTGTATGATATCACGCCAACAACACCTACTTTGGACATAACATCATTCTTAGAAAGCATGCGTTCCATGTTAGGGAATCTAGTGTCTGACTTACTAAGGAGCTATCAATTGCGCGGTCGTCTGATTGCACAAATTCGTCATGTCCGTTCTAATCCTCAAGAAGAAGAAAATTTTCTCGCACACTTTACCTCATCATCCTCAAACTATATTTATGACTATGATGCTTGGTTTCAGGATCATCTAAATAGTCTGATAAATCATATTGAAGCCTTCACAAAAAAGGGTAGCAATTGGATTATAGATGATGTACAAAATATGGAGTTTAATGTAATAACAAGTCCAATACTGTCAGGTGGACAATCATTTCCTCTACCAAAGAAGTTAAAAACTCTAGAGCTGTCATTAATGTTAATTCAAATGCAAATGATTGCTTCCTATATGCAGTTTTATCAATATTGCATTATAATGAAGTACCTTATTCAAGGAATGAAGTAAAATCATATAGTAAGTGGAAATCCGAGCTAAACAACACTTGGCCTACTTTGTCAATTACCTTTACGGTTCCTCACTTAGTAGGAATCTACCCCTCAAATTTCAAATGGTTGAATGAAAGTGAATTAGATAATTTTTTAATTGAAGAAAATGTTCAAAATATAGATGATGATGGTGAAATCGGCTACATTTTTGATTTAGATTTAGAGTATCCTGCAGCCATTCATGATGACACTGCCGATTTCCCATTAGCTCCAGAAATGCAGATGATTGAAAAGAGAATGTTTTCACACTATATGAAAAATCTATCTGAAAAAGTAAGACCAAATACACATTTTTCTTCTATCAAGAAACTTCTGCTCCATCAATTTGATAGGGAAAATTATGTAGTCCACTACTCAATTTTTAAATTTTACTTGACCATGGGCATGAGAATCAAGAAGATTCATAGTGGCATAAAATTCACACAAAAGTCTTGGTTAAAAACATACATTGATATGAACTCTCAAAAGAGGGCTCAATCAAGCACTGACTTCGAAAAGTCATTCTACAAATTGAAAAATAATTCTTTATATGGTAAAACAATGGAAAATGTAAGGAGAAGGAAAAAATTTAAACTAGTCAACAATGAGAAACAACAACTGAAATTGTCAAGTCATCCTCTCTATGTTCAACACAAAATATTTGATGAAGATCTGGTTGGTATGGAAATGTACAAACCTTCAATAGTTTTAAATAAATTAATATATGTTGGTCAAGCAGTACTTGACTATAGTAAGTTGGAAATGTATCAATTATATTACAATGATCTAAAAGGATGTCCACTGATAAATAGAACGCGGTTTGTGGAGGTGATACCGACAGTTTCTTCCTATGTTTATACACATCACCATCTGTCCGTCTGGAAGATATACTTCTATACTTCGGTGAAAAGTTTGACTCTTCAAACTATGACAGTCATCACCGACTAAACTCAACTACAAAGAAAGCTAGATTAGGTTGTTTTAAGGATGAGTGTGCTGGAAAGTTGCTTGAGGAAATGATCCTACTAAAACCGAAAATGTATTCAATGAAATATCTAGACTCTACGAATCATAGCATCAAACGTGCAAAAGGAATTCAGAGAAACATAATGACTATAGGAGTGTCTATTATAGTGAGAATGATACAACTGAAGATATGGCAATTATAAATTCAAAAAATCACATAGTTAGCACAAAATCATTTAGGACACTACAGTCTAAGTCTTCCCCCAACTTCAAAGAGAAGGAGATGCCTTCCTGTCACAGGTGATGTAGAATAAGTCTAAATAAAAGCAATACAATACTCCACTTGTAATAGATCTTGCGACTGCCACATCTTCCGACATGTAGCAACACTTACTAATGCATAAGTAGTCTTACTAAAATTGAAATTTCTACATCTTTCCGATATGTAGAAATGATTACTAATAAATAGGTAGTCCTAACGTGAATGGATATGTGAAGACTTTGTACTCAACATCATTCCGATATGTTGAGCTAATGAAATAACAAACTTTAGGCAAACATTAAACCTAAATTTGAAACATAGCTTTCGGAACATGCCTCATTGCATTAGAACATGGAAACTTAGTGACGTTCAAAACGTTCACATAACAAATTCTAAAAGAATAGCATTTCGTCACTCAATAGCAAATAGTGTTCGAAAACATCGTGGCGTTTGCATTAGTATTGACTCATTGCCTTCACTGAAAGACTTCGCTGATCTCATTGGCAACCATAAGACTCGGATCAAGATTCCTCTTGATGACAAGGTATGGATAAAGAGTGATTCATCAGTCAAACTATACGTCTGTTCACCAAAACGGGAAGATGTTGAATATCGATTTTTTCGTTTCAGTGACGTCACATGGGAAACCTTTACAAGGGAGATACTACCACAGATAACGTCATTCATTAAAGATGGAGGACATCAAACGGTTGGAAGTTGTAAACCGGATGTTAACTACAAAAGCAAACTCAAAACTCAATCTAGAAGAGATCGAGAGGAATGTACCCAACCGAAAACAATGGTTTCTGATAAAACGCAAATTGAAGCCGACAACGAGCTTACATCTTGGAAGACCCTCAATGTTAACATGGAGGATTCAGAGGAAGGATAAATCTCTCACTATCCTATTCTTTCCAAATGGAACAATCCAATGTATTGGAAGGGTCATGAAGGGTGATCTCTCATATCTACACTTTACCTTGGAACATTTACTTGGTGATTCATTATCTGATTGGAAAGTGAAGACAATGACCGTGTTATGTGAACTGCACTATCACTATGACTTCCGTAAAGTTACATCATCACATAATCTAACTTATGAAGTGGAGTTATTTCCAGCAGCTCAATTGACTAACTGGCATCCATATCATGTTCATGTGTTCCATAATGGAAAGATTGTGATAACCGGCATTAAAGACATAAGTGATGTGCCTCCCATCACGTGATTTGAAAAAAATGTTTCATGAAAACCAAATTGTAGATTTTGTATATATGTGAATAGATAATGAAATATGAACATGATTTTGTTTTCCTTATAAACCCTTGTTTTGGAAAAAAAGAGAGCATGTTAATGATACAACATAAAACTTTATTTCAAAACTGTTTCGACCTATTTAGTAAGAATTACATCATTTTTATCACAGTCTTTTGAAAATAGTTCTAAAGCACTTTTACAGTTATTTTTCAATGGTCTCTCGTTGACAAAATAGAGTACATAGCCACCGCACATTAGAGATGTATTACTTTGAAGTGGGAACGATGTCACTTTCCTAACAGTCCAGGAGAACCTATTCATCCATAATGCGATATCATGTAAACGAGGTTGATTAAGAGAGTCAAAATATTCGGCCACTTTATAGCGATTGATGTATACAGCAATCCAATGTTTTCCGGGAAGATTGTTGGTATCCGTATTGATGATAAGCGAACAAGGATAGAAAGGAATTGAATCAGGTAAATTATCTCTAGAAAAGACATTGAGAAATATTGTCTTGGAGTAGGGATGAGCTTTCCTCATTTTCCTCAAGATTTCTATGTTGCTTAAGTTACTCATCTCTGATAGCTGACAGTCACGTCTCTCATTCTTGTTACCTCAACTTTGCTATCATAGATAGCATAAATGAGACAAGTAATTGTTTTCTTCAAAGGTGACTCAAATGATACCTCCAGCTGTAGATTTCCAGGCTTTGTAACTCCTACGCTTTCACCACCTAGATCTGTATCTGCTGTGAGGTTGTACATAATGAAGAAGTAACCATTCTTGTACATGTCCATTGAAATTCCATTTGAATCATCTGTATTAAACATGTTGAGGGCGGTGAAAGTAGAACCATATTCACGTGCGAATTTACCATCTTTGAAATTAGGCTCATATGCTTTGCAAGATACAAATTTCCCATCCTGGTAGAGTGCTAGTTTGCTAACATTAAAGTGTTGGAAATTGAATGGATTATTTTCAAAAGCATCAATGAATGCCTCATTCTCCACAAATGTGATATACACCGCCTTTGGCATTGCAGTGGGAAAAAAATTTGGGTAGGCATGTGAGGATGATCCCGCACCAATTGTGAAGTTTGTCAACACACTGTGATTAACTGGATATATTGCATTGTTTTTCCTCAATCCTGTCGCATGCTCGTTGATGACTGACGGGTTCATTGTTACTCGCCATACATTGAGCACGGCATTACTTATGTTGACTTGATAGTTTGTAGCTCCAAAAGCCATTAACGCGAACTCAGGATTTGCACGAATAAATTTTATTTGCATTTTAACCTGTGATAGCAGATATCTAGACTGACGAAGGAAATCAAGATAGACAGGTCCTTTCAAGTATAATTCCTTTGAATCCGTTGTTAAATCCATTCGTCTTTTTAACCCTATATTTGAGACATCACCAAATTTCCCTTGCTGATCATCATACCACCCAGAAACTTGCAAGTGTGACTGTCTAGCTTGCTTTTGAAATTGCGTCATTGTATGTATGTATGCTCCATATGGATATGCTCGATCCCCTCCTTCAATTTGTTTGTCATTCAATATTAGATACACATCTGAGAACAGACTGGCAATAGGAAGATTTGCCAATCCCACTTTATCCTTGGATGAATCAATATTTGTACCATCAGTCTTCTTAATTTGTATACACAACTCTAAATCAATGGATTGACAGTCAATATAATCTTGAGGATTGGCAGGTATATCAAACTGAATAGGCTGTTGGTTACCATCGATATTTGTTGTGGGGACTATGTCTACAATTGTTGAGGAGATGATGTCTGTCTGATGAGGGGGAGAATCGAAGAAACACAAAGCCGAATTGATACTCTGCATCGTATTAGCTCTACAAATATGTTGTCTTTCTTCGTTTTGACTTGTTTCTAGTCGCTGTGGAATTTCGTTTGCGCTTTCGTGTTTTCACTCGACGTCTAGATTTAGAACGTGCTGCTCTAGTCGGCTTTTTACTTTTCCTGCGCCTTTGCTTAGTAACTCGACCGGATCCAACTTGTCTTGACTTCCTACGCTTCTTCCGAACTGTACGTCTCGTCTTTGTTAAATCATCTAATGCGTCTATGGCAGATTGCTGCGCGCGCATTTTCATAGATTCACCGATATCCTCACCTTGAAGCGCATCAGCTGCAACATTTGCACCAAAATCTAAAGCCCTGCTTCCAACACGCTTCATGATTGGTACGCCATACTTTTTGAGTGTTGGAAGAACCATACGTCTTAGTGCACCAAATATGCCTCCTCCAACTTGTCGTCTACCTCCAACAAACACGGGATAACCGCTCTGATATGATGGTCTACTGTAAATGCCTGTCATTATGACTACTGAATAACTATGGAAGTCATAATAGCGTAAAGCCTTATTCTCGTGACCTAATATGTAGGGTCAAAACAGTAACACCATCACAGAACGGTACTACTTCTCCTGCGTCATCATGAATTGATATGTCAATTCAATTGATGTAATTTCGGCTGATTGGTAGATACATTGTGTTAAAAAATTCTCGATTAATTAGTTGCTTCCTTACGGATGAGAGAGGAAATGTGCGCAGAAGTGGGGCCTCAATGTCGCCAACCCTTGTATATTCAATAATGTTACAATAGACGTATAAGTTACTTATATCACGCTCTAGTGATGGGGCAGTATCGCCTATTGATGTGCCTTCATAAATAGTTGATTTTGAGAATCCCAATGTGGTCGTTAACACGCTATCCAGCTGGATAAGAGAGTTCTTCCCTACCTTTAGAATCATGCGTTTCTTATGTGGGTCATAAGAAAAGTGATATCCACCTGCATCAAGGTAATCTACACCAAACTAATTTAACTTTGTACACAATTCAGATGGCGTTTTCAAGCTTTCAATGTTCAAATTAACTCTTTTTGCAAGTTCACTGGAAGTAGACAAGTCATCACCCAACATGTCTTCGCTGTATACGTGGATATCCCATGAAGCATTTGTTGATGCTTTGAGTTTAGAAGAGGACAATTGAACCTTGAATGTATCATTTAATTCTGTCAACCAAGGTGCGCTTTCAAGGCCCTTAAACATCCCGATCATTTCAGATCCGAATTCAATAACAGCGGAATCAGACTTTTCCAATGGTGTCTTTTTAGTAAAAACAATAAATTCTGCCTCCGTTTCAACAGTAAATAAAGTTACCTTCTCTTTCTTATATTCACAAGTCATTAACGTTTCTGGCACTGATCCTTGAAACTTTCTTGCAAAGTCTTCAACACTTCTAATGACCTCAAATTTATTTTTTACTCGGATGCTCCTTTTTTGTAATGCATACAATGGCACAATTCTACATTGAAAATCAGTGACTTTCCTCTCCGAATTCCACCCACGTCCATTGTACCAACACCTTGATGAGAAAGTTGTTCTGGAATACCCAAAAGTATGACTCATATCCTTACCTAATACAAGAAGAACATGCCTCCCTTCCTTCATCAATTTTGTTGAACCCTTTATGACTGGTTTGTAGAATTTATTCAAAGTCAGCTTGAAGAGATCATTTATTCGTTCAAACATTCTACCGATTTCCTTTTCTGTATCTTGCAAGCTCATTGTGGGAACCTTAGAATCAAAAGTTGACGTTGCAAATGCCTTTTGAATTTTAATCATGTTTTGGACAGATGGTAAAGATGTTGAAAAAGGATGTTAAGTTAGATGATGAAAAGCCCATGTACCATGTAGACTATTGTGAAATATGCGAAAACAATCATCCTTCTCTCGTACTTCTTTATGTAATTCAAAATAATTGTTTTTTAGCAAACTGATATCGTTGTAATAAGTAATTTCAGTTAGAGCAACTTCATGGGGTGCATGCAGAGTAATTGGATTAGCGAATTCAACAGAGTATAGAGATGGTTTGTTACTTGGGAATATGTTGGGGTTGCTATTGCTTGGAAGAATGATGTTGAAGTTAGTAGACATGTTTAACTCATATATGGAAGAAGTCACATGCTATATTAGCTTAAAAGTTACGAGTGTCTCCCACCTCCACATTTTGTAGATCCTGGTGCGTTATCCAGCTATAGAATGAATCAGGATATCCTTTCCATTTAACTAGATATTTCCTTTGATTGCCATGACCTTTCCTCCTAATTATTTTGTCAATCATATACACCTCTTCACTTCTGTCTACTACTTGCAATTCATGAGAGTAAAATTTTCCTTCAATTGGATTGCATGGTAATCTATTAATTTATACATGGTGGGTTTAAATTTTTTATTTACTTCATCTACAAAAAACTCTTCTTCAGTCCATTTAGGTAGATACCCCTTCTCAAATGTAGACTTGACCTTTGAAATCCGAACTGTATCACCAACATTAATTTTCCTTTCATTGTAATTCTTAACAAATTTCTGCAGCTCACCTACCCAAACAGGTGTATTTTTTGCAGTGAAATAGCGCCATATTTTTGTCTTCAGTGTGCGATTGAACCTCTCAACCATGGCAGCTTTATAAGCACTTTTGACACTAAACAATTCCACATTATGACTTTTAAGGAGACTTCGAACATGAGAGTTTTCGAATTCCTTGCCTTGATCGGTCTGTATTCTTTGCGGAACATGCCCCTCATCGAAAATGCTCTGAAAAGCCGCTTCAATTTCTGGTCCTCGTTTAGATTTCAGCGCACGTGCCCAAGCATAGCGAGATAAAATATCTATTACGGTTAAGATGTATTTATAGCCATCATTGTACTGTGATATCTGTTGCATGTCAGCCAAGTCCGCTTGCCATTGACTTTCTATATTGTTAACATATTTTCTCGTTGGAAACCGCTTTCTCGCATTTTTGTGAAGAGTGTAAGTCGGTTGACTCCTTACCCACTTCTTGACTTTCTCTATTCCCACACCTGCTGCACAAGCTAGAACCTCCGGACGACTGAAACTTCCGGGATGATTTAAGTCGTAATAAATCTTTCTGAGTTTCACTGGTGTACTCATCGTCTTTGTTCTGATTTGCACGCGTATTACTCGCACAGCAACTGCTAATACAATTGCTATCAACCTCTATGCCCTCTTCTCCCTTACCTTCGAGCGCAGATTTCAAACAACAGCAAAATTTTTGTAACGACATGATATGAGAGAGGCAAGGCTTAATTCATATTTGCTTAATATTTACTATACTCCTTCCCAACACGCATTGAGCGCCTAGTAGCTCTTTTTGGTTGCAGATCATCGGGATCATGAAGCTCTCGCTTGACCGCCATCGTGGGTGTTTTACTTTTTGATCCATCTTGTAAGTGACCCTTATCCAACTCATTCACAGTCGGTCCTCCAATAATATTGTGAGGTACATTTTGATCAGATAAAATTTTCTGAAAATATGTCCACCCTTGTGGTGCACCTAGTTTTCGCCTTACATCTCTGACAGCATATTGTAGAAGGTCATCTATGTGACTATTTCTAATAACATCACCAGTTGTTTCATCTATTATCTCCCCTCTCTCATTGAACTTCACATGTGGATCAATGAAGTCAAATAATCGCTCAGCGCGCACACGATATGGTCGAGGTGTTGACAAGGTTATAAATCGTCGCAACTTGTCACGAATCTGTCGCCTCTCATCAATGTTTTCAGCTGCTAACTGCATTCGTCGATAGGGATCCTTAATCTTCTGAATTTCCATATCCTTTTGTGTTAGTTCCTTAGTTGATTCGTAATAGGTTGATCTATATTTTTGACTTCCTGTGCACTTTGTAATGTAGTCAATTGTACATACTCCTCTTGAGGAATGACTACCATCTTTGAATACGACATGTTTGAAAATAATAAGGCAACAAAGTACATTGCTTAAAACTAACTGTGAACCGAGAAAACTATCATTGGTTCAACGGAATTAGGTATGATATTTGTTCGAAATCGAAGTCGTTCCGGACATTCCTGGGTTAGATCAATAAAAAGATAGCCATGTGGTTTCTTTGTTACATCTTCATATATTTTTGAAAGTACTTTAGGTTGTTGAGGTAATATCTGTCTACTGAGATGTATCTGACTGCTATCTCTTGGATTTTTAAATATCGACAAATAATGTGTATTCAAACTTCTAGTTCTTTGCTCTTTCCCTCCATCGAAGATGTTTTGGGTGATGTAGATAATAAAAGCTTCCTTATGATGTGCAGTTTGAATGAACATTTCAGTTACATCCTTTGAAGATTTGCTTTCACGTAATAGATCATCTAATACTAGTAAGTCACCTGCTTTGATATCCTCAGTTGATGGCAACCCTTGCTTCACCTCATAACCTTTCTGGCGAAGTGCAGAATGTAGTTGTGGTTGAAATATTCCATAATAACATTTGACTCTCTTGATTTCCTTGTTAAACATTTCATTTCTATATTGCAGCAATTGAGTTACAAATGTAGTTTTACCGGACTGACTTGGTCCAACGACACACATTGTGCGATCAGTGAATAGACGAAAATCTGTCATCTTATAATCCCATTAGCATTAAACTCATCATCCCGCTAATTTTGCTTAGAACAACAAAACAGACACATGTTCCAGATCACGTTTATTTACATTCAGAATAGAAACTTTCAAGTTACATTTACAAATTAAAACATTTGTGTTTCCTCATCACAATTAGGATTATAGAAAGTTTTCAAGTCAGCATCTTGGCGCTTCAACTTCAATTTAGGATTCCCATCTTTAGATTTCCGCCCTCGGTTTTTGCTCTCTTCCTTCCCATCACTTGAAGCAATCTTATCAATGTTAATTAAGCATTTATCAATTGGTAGTGGTTCATAGACTAGTTGAAGAACCTTCATTTGTAAAGATGCGACTTTACCAGTCGAACCATGTGAGCCAATATAAAGTCCGGTAACGTGCACTAAGCCCATATAGCGACCCCGTTTGAGATCCTCACATTCGATCGCGTTTGTAAAGAGATCGAATGCTTGAAAATGATCCGATAGCTTTAAAAACAGTGTATCGAATTCCGGCAATTCCTTGTAACCAACTCCTTCCTCTAATGCCTTTCTCCAATGAGTGGGAGCACTTTCAGGCAGTTCAACACATTCTTTCGCGAAAGAGTCAATAGTTTTAAGAATTACCTGTTGCCATTTTGGAAAAGTCACTCGCATTTGTCTCATATTGCTATACCCTGATGTAGACATGCCATTACTGTGGAAGAATGGAACTTGAAGATAAAAGCCATCATCACCATAATTCAAGGTTTGAAAGTAGAATGTATTTCCAATCCCTTGCACCCTTCGTGTCGGACGAAGCCTCAAGAGATCTTGCTCAAAAGCGTCACTTTCCTCTCTGATTGTATACATTTTCTGAGTCATGTTTCAACAAGTACTAATTCGGAGCTTTCAACCAGCGCAAATGAATTGTCACTTGAAAGTGATAAAATATCATTAAAGCGTCTTCCTTATATACACCTATATATGACTCATCAATCAAAGTGATGACGTGTCACTTTATGATTCGTTAACATTATATTAACATTGCAGCAGTTGCTGCAATCCTTCCAAGCGGACTATTGATTACACCATTAATACTGTTTCCAATATCATTTAACATACTTAGAAACCCACCACCACCGCGCTGAATTAAGTTTCCCCTTTTCTTATCACTACTCCTTGGATTTAAAAACTTTTTTATGCTATTCAAAGAGCCAGCATTCAATAGCGGCTTGCAAATAGGTAGACATTTGTGCATTGCAAAAGCTAAATCGAGGATGAAATCATCACTTGAATTTTGAATCAATTTACACTTCTTCTTATTATCATGTATCCTGTTTAACTTTCGCAACGCCTTTTTAAACTGACTTGAAGGTTTGAAGGAGCGTTTCGATTCACAAGAAGATGCCTTCCGTTTTACAGACATTTTTATTCTAATATGGAAATAGATAATACAATTACAATTTTTGCTTAGTACTTACATTATACACAAAAGTTTACAAGCATTCACATATCACGCAGAGTTTGTTGCTGGTACTTATAAAATTACACAAAACACTTAACAAGTTGTAGAGGGAAACTGATACACACTCACATCGGCTAGAGTCTGATTTGTAGCAGTTATGAGCTGCTCAATGTCTTTCATTAGATGTTTTGAAATAGGACAGCACATACAGCAGGGATTTGAATGGAAAGTCTTTAAAATATCGGCATAGTATGCCCGCAAACTGATCACCTCAGAATGTCCTTGAGCAGCCACATTGATGCTTACTGATGGCGGTCCACTGAATAAGTCCAATTTACATTTGTCACCCTTCTCGTCAAAGTAGCTGGAGGTGATAATGTCATGGAGACATGTGTTGTGTTTCCGTTGGATACTGCTGCACCAACAGCGAGAGTATTACGGTACAATCTCAGCTTGAGCTAGTGGGCGAAATACTTCATTGAGCCAAAATCTTGCAACTCGTGTAAGAGCGTTGTTCACGACTCTCATTAACATTCTCTGCACCACAACGTCCTCTCCGCAGCGGAAATACTTCACTATTTCCTCCATCAGATCCACCAAATCCGCTTTATAGCCAGTTATATTTACGGCAGAATAGAATATATTGCCGGTGAAGAGTTGAGTTCGGTAAATTATTGAAATGGGAATGTTGGTAGTGAACGACATGCTGATTGACATTGTATTAGCCTCAAATTATGCTTGAAACAGAAGGGTACAATGTCCTCCTTATATAGAAAAGCCACACAAAGACACAATAGTGACCAATCACAGACGTGCATGATGACTCATCATGCACGATATACAGTGACTGTTGAAAATATTTCTTGATCACAAAGGGGACAAGATGAAGTTTCAAAGGGTACATAACGTGTAGAACACACAACGCTATGAGAACATGGTAAAAACAGAAGGGATCGTTCCTGTTTAAAACATTTAACGCAGTTCTGTTCACATAATTTAAATGTCTCTTCTTCTAATTTCCTTCTGAAGTCATTTTTATTGTGAGAACTTTTTATTAAAACACTGTCAAATGTCTCCTTCTTTCCATATCGTTCCAATTTCATCCTCCTAATTTCACTATCATTGCAGTGTAGCATGGAGAAATCCTCTATCCACCTACGATCCAAATTGTGATTCATAGCATGCTCATCTAGATCCATTAGTCGATCAACTAAATCACCAGCGTTGATATTTTCATTGACATTTGTTACAGTTTCTATAGCTTTGAACGAATATCCAAGGTCTCTTGCGACAACCCACGACGTTGGGATACTAGTCATCATTATGTATGTCATCAAACAACTATCTCATATTTATAGCATAGTTTGTCTACGTAAAAAGGAAAATCAATGTGACTGTCATCTTGATTACAATGGTTGCAATAGTCACAATAGTCGCAATTGAGCAAACTCATTCAAAATCAAACAACGGACGTCTATCGGTACGTACCCAAGTACCAGTACCAGTACCAAGTACGTAACCAAGTCACACAAGTTCGCTCATAGACGTTCCGAAACACACAATGTACTCAACCGAGTGTACAAAACGCATGTACCTATCCAGTAAAACAGATGTCATGCATGTTCCTATTCATAACACTGAATTATACATGTACCTATCCATGTTCCTATTGATAACACTGAATTTTACATGTACCCATCCCTCTCAAGTAGGGCACAGTTTTCACTACTCGCAATCTACGTCATCCAAACGTCAGACGTTCAGTTGAAGCATTGAACATTCGTCGGACTCATTCCTTAATGAATGGCTGTTGTGGTCGTGAATTGGATGTTTGATTGATTCCTTCATTTATTTCATAATTAATCTTGTATGTATTAATTTTCTTATTTTTCCTAAATCATTGAAATGATGTCTTTCTTCATTATTATTGTCTTTGCAAATATGTCCATTAATTTATTGAATATTCTTGTATAAAGTGTACATATTGTTTTTAGTCCTGTACAGCTTTTATTTCCTTCTCTGCAGTTCAGAGTGTCAATATCTATGTTATCAATTTTCATTTTGTGTCCATATCCAGTTTGACAAGTGCTCATCATTTACTAGTTTGCCAGTCACATTCATTTTATATGCACCTGACGAAGGCTTCGGCCGAAAATTTGTGCGTTGCAATAAATTGATTTTTCGAGTTCCGCGTATTCTTTTGGCAATTGACATAACTCGATGGCTAACATAATCAATGCTTCTAGATCTTCGTCCGCTCACTTTTCAAATGCTTAATAGTAGTTCCTCTTTCGACGCTAGAGAAATACAATCACACATTTGAAAAGTGACTAATATTTCAGACTTTTTTTGCATGGAATGGTCCAATTTTCACGGATAAAGTCACATTGCTTCATGATGAGAAATGACGAATATGTGTCAGAACGTCCGTGTGTTATTTATGGAATTGTCCACCATCACTATGAAGGATTATTTATGTAACCATGGCATTCTGATGACTGCACTCTATCAATCACCATATAGATCTGGATAGCATCTATAGCATGTTCACCTTCGTCAGAAGCTAGCGTGACTATAAGTTGCGATTTACTTTTCACATGTTTGCACTGTAATGCACGTAGGACATCTACGTCTAGCTATGCATTGGCATGAATAGATTCTTCATTTTCTTATGTGCTTTTAAAAACCTTTGTATAAATCATTTTCATCTTCATACATTTTTTACCTTTCCTGATAAAATGCTACAGTTGTAGCAACAAACATTTGTAAAATTTATCTTTTTGTCTTAATGCATATACATCATAAAGATGTCAGAGTGCCAATTCGCCTGGGCATATAGGAATACAAAGATGTACTCAGACTTGAACGTACGCGCAAAAATTCCTTGATATCCGCTTAAGTTGCCCTACAAGGGCTCATCAACAAGGGAGATGCTTGTAGTCTTGGTTTTTGGACTGCGAGAAAACATGATGATCATAACCATTCAACGATTATTCTCGAGGTAATAATCAATCTTTATCAGTTTTATTGAATCATGAAATGATTGCAACGCAGGCTTTGCTAACGCGTTGCTGCAACAGGGGCACTGTTTTTTGAAAAGTAAAATTGAGTAATAGAAAATAACGAAATAGTTTCTAGCTCGACGCCAGCAGAATCATAGTGATTAGAACTCGACCAGTTAGAATTGTGGACGCTGAAATCACCGAGTAAAAATCTTCTGCAGAGGAATTACTGGCAAAGATATTTTCAACCGAAAAATTAAGTTGAACAAAAAAGTCGTCAACATCACTACTAGTTTTCGAGACCTATGCAAGGATGCGATGAAATTATGTCAATCATCAATATTAAATCAGAGCCGCAAAATCTAGTAAGTGGTACAATGTACACCGAATGTAGAAACTTGCAGATCAGAACTTAAAAAAACACAAACCGTCTGAGGGTCACGAATCTAGGTTTCTGAGTGCAAAACTACTGGGTAGACTAGTCTGAGGAAGCTGGTGAACCGAGTTAAGGCTGGCGTTAAGGATTAATTAACGATTGATCAATGATTATCAATCAACATCCACTATCCATCATTTAATCATGATTTCATTGCATGTATACGAAAATGTAAAACTGACACGAACGCTGATTGCTGGTTTAAGAAATTTTACACCGAATTTTCAGCAGAACGATGCTGACATTTCTAAAGACCAAACAAGCAACAAAGCAATGGTTAGATCACGTCATGTAACAAAAGTTGAAATTCTTCCTCGCTGAAATCATCTGCTTGTAAAGAATCATCAAGGTAATAATTTTCTGACCAGTCGCGTTAAATCACAGGAAAGAAAAACTCGTTACAAATACCGACTACTTTTACAGATGAACCATAGAGAATTATAATAAGAGTCATCCACAACGATGTGGATGACGTGTATAATCGTAGAAATTGAAACAGTAAGAATTCGAATGAGATCCTGTTACTTCCACTTAACCCGCTCTTAAATTGTAAAAAAATCATATAGCCCGCGTTCTCCATTCGACAAAATAGGTTCCGTAATGTACCTTCCTTGAGGTCTTCTCTACATTTGTATTACTTCATTTCGAAAGGGCGAGCTTCCAAAATCTGCACTCAGATTGGAAATTATGGGGGAAAAATAATGGAATCTCAATTATGTTTTGGGTCACGGAAACAGTCAAACGGAACCACTCGCATGTTCGCGTGGCTACAAGATATTTCAGGAATCAATCGGTTCATTTTCAGACCAGGAACATTTGACATGCACGATTTTCAACTTGAACACGGAGAAATTCAACATTATGTTGAGTTAAAATAGATTATTAGAGATTAATCAATTATTAGAGAATACACGATATTATTAGAGAGTTAAATTTTCAATTCATCATCTCGTGCTCGATTGAATTGTCATCTAGACTATTGTCTAATGTTATTATTATCTGACTTAACTGATAACGATTTCTTAGACTAAATGCGTGTGATGAAAATCGCACGGCTAAACAACGAAGGTATACAGGCACTATTGCACAAGAAAAGTGAAATCAATGACAAAATGATTGAAAAATGAATTAATTACAATCGGCATATATTTCAAACTAGGTTGATGATTCACATATCATGCTTATGTTAAAAATGAGTTGATGTAATTGATGGCTTTTGTTTAGTGTATTTTCTCACAATGCATTTGGTAGTGAAATATGTTGTATCATTGAAGGATGCTCTAAAATCGTATATAATTTAAAAAAATAAATCAAAGAAAATGAAGAAAAAGTGCAGTCCACGACATCTCATCACCCAATTCTTTTCTAACAAAAAATTAAAATAAGCCATTAAAATTGCGCAATCATACTCGCATAATGTATATATATATATATATATATATATATATATATATATATATATTCATATTCATGAATATATTCATACATTTATATACCGTGAAAAGATGGCTTCAAGAATAGAATTCATTCGCCACAAATTTTCAGGCTGTCACTTCAGCTCGTTGTCAGGTGGAAGACGGAAAATTACATATTGATACACTACACAAGAATAATGATACACAACATTGTGGTTCTTGCAATGAGAACATGTGTAATAATGCTCATCATATAGGATATACAACAAATTTAATGAGCGTGAGAATGAAACAACATGAAAACAATGGTTCCATTAAATCTCATCACATAAATGTGCATCAACAAAAGCCAAGAAATTTAATAACAAATACTGAAATTTTAGCTCGCTATGCAGATACGAATTCATTGCAGATAGCTGAGGCTATATTGATCAAAGAGATTGCACCTAAATTGAATCAACACGATAAAGGACTGACAAGGCATCTGAATATCATTTCTTGATTTCTATTTCCCTTTCCCTTTTTAAACTATCTGTGTACATATTCTTGAGCTTTTTATACAAGTGTTTCATAGTTGAAATAATTTTGAAATTTCAATATCATTGTAGCTCAGTTTTCATAATGTAAGCTTGAAAATGGTCCGTGTAAAAGAGACCGAAACGTCGATCAATAAATACTTCGCAATAAAATGGTCTTCGTTAATAATTCTAAAAACACTCACAACAACGGAAAAGCATGAATTTAGAAAAACAGAAAAGACTCTACACAAACTGAAATTAGATAAAGACATTCAATTTAATTTAATATGCAAAGAAAATCAATTACTGCCAAATTATACGAAGATCAGTAGAAAAGATCAACATCAAGAAGGAAAAGAACATATATATATATATATATATATATATATATATATATATATATATATATATATTATATAGTATCAAATAACATAGATGCTGATTACAGGATTAAAGATCCTTATGTAAAAAGCGTTGAATGGATACAATTCACGAAGAATCGAAAAACAATCAACTATTAAATGCCCTCTAATAATTTAGTAGAGGATGTGTTGCCGTTTATTCAGCATGAAAGACGATATACAGTATTTTCAGTTTAAATGGAAAGACCACATGTAAGGCAATTAATTTTAAATATGCATACAATGAAAGCTGGATTTATAAAATTAGGATTTAGAGATAATTTACAATTTCTTACTTCATTAATTTCGGCACGTATAGCAGAAGCCGACGGGGTATTGTGATGAGCTGCAGTAGGTAATCGTTCAGTGCCACTATAAACGAGATTAGCGAATTCGCTTTCAAGAGTTTTTCTCAATTGCATGCAGGTTGTGGGGATTTGAAGTAGTAGAGCCAGTGTATTATGATCAAAATTTTCATCCAGAGCAATTAAAGCACCATGAACACCCGATTCTGATATATTTGGAGAATAGTCTTTGAAACCAATACTATCCAACCACAACATTACTCTCTCATTACTCCAAACAATTACATCTGTAAAAAACAAGAAAAGCGTGTGTACACAGGGACTAGGATACACAACAAACAAGTATTGAATTTCTTCTTATGATGAAGCTAGAAAAAAGAATGCCGATAAATGATTGGATAAATGCATCTCTGATAAATCTTAAGGCCATTTTGCAATCACTGACCTTGAGCACTAGATTCTTCCGCGGCTATCAGTTGCGAAATTGCTACTAGAATCCTAAATAATGGCGAAATCGTTCGACATATTCTGAAAACTTTCAACTTTCCAAAGATGTCCCTTTCTTGCTCTTCATTCGGTATTGACAATTTTGCCTATGAAGAATGTCTAAAATGTCATGATATTAGGTAATTGAAGTTTGCTGAACGCCTTCCCGGATAAGAAATAATTAAAAACAACCAAGTGTTTCTAAGACGTTTCGAAAATCTTTGTCAGACGATTTTTGACTTAGAAATATTCACAGAAGGAATATGTACAGCACATTTTGATTAGATGTAAACATCAAACAGGTAATTAAAACGGCCCATGCGGTGTTGCCAGAGCTCTATCGAAAAAATCGGACGTTTTTATGATTAGATAACAAGAAATACAGTGCGCCGCAAAAATATTCGCGGATCCGTTCTAAATCGCTAGAATAATAATACACTCACTACAAAGAAAGATAACTTAAAATGCTAATAAAATATGCCAATACAAATTTTTAGACTTTGTGCAAGCTTAAAGTACAACCTGAAATCGACCAAACTTGCTGGAAATTGACTCACATGTACGATGTTCCATCTATTTTTAGCCTGCTATCTATAATGATTAAGTATGCTAATTATTTTGCTATGCTTCAAGCTGATTATGTTAGCAGAGTTATTTTTTGGTAATACATGCAAAGTAATCATAAAGTTTAAAATCATGGTCCTTCGTATTATGATATTTCTTAATGGCTAATTTTTATTTTCATGACCTGAGCGCATTTCGCGAAATTAAAACTGTCGCAGAAACATCAGGGTTTGTTACAATTTTTACATTACCGGATTATCAGCATAAAAGAAATAATTCATGCTTAATTCAATTGTTACACTCCACTTCGAAATGACATAAGACTGATGAATAAAAATAGAAATCTCAAGCTTTGTCAAACATGAAATACAATATCCTATCATCTAAGAGCACATGCATTTGGAAAAAGTCTGAGAATTAATGAAGTAAAACGTTCGTCGATACGCATCAACAAATCTATGTAAACGAATCAACCCATTAACAAGTAAGCGTACGTAATAGAGAATCCAATACACTATTCCAATGCACATCGAGACGCTTCTGCACTGCAAGCTGTACACAAGAATATCCGATAAAATTAGTAATTAAATCAATTTCAAATTTCGCGTAGCACAAATACCAGGCTTGCCGTGGGAATTGATTTTGAATTCCCATTCCCACGGGATTTTTCAGTATTTCCCATCAGAATTCCCATGGCTCATTACTCTTCCTATGTACGGTTTATGGTTCTCTTCTTTCGGACTACAAGTCGATTAACGGATTTTCGTAATTGAACTGATGAGATTAAGCGCTTTTAGTTGACCTATCTTTTGGATGAAAAAGTATTGGCATATCAATCTATCCTATTTTGTAATTTCAAAAAATTGCAAGTTTTTACTAATTATCAAAAATATCTATCATTTTGTTTCAGGGATTAGTCAATCAATAAAGACGACTTCATCGAAATAGTCTTCGATTACATATAGGCCTATACATACACATATTCGCATGTCTATTCACTCTGATTCACTTCATGCGGTGCCGTACTTGTGATGAACATGGCAAACGTCTAGCTCATCGCAATATCATATTTAAGTTTACAATACAAGTACAGTGCCTGTATACAAGCAATGAAGTCAATACTTCGCCTACGCATATTTCTATGACTTATCAACAGAAAACAACTACTGATTTATGAATATGTGATAATACGCTCGCTCGCATCCCATGTATTTAGGTACGGTGTAATTCCAATTCTATCTAACTTTGATGATAAAGTCACAAATGCAAAAAGACAAATTTATATTCGAGAAACAAACGTTCATTGAAAATTTGTCCAAGGATTGACAAACGTTGCTGCTAAAAAGGCATCAAACATTAAAAAATATCAATGGATTGATGAAAGCTACATATTATAAAAACTCTCCAATGTAGGCCCTATTATGTATAAAGGCCTACGAATGACAGTACTACAATCTAAGAATAGCAGATCTTCAATAAATTATCAATGGACTAACAACCGTTACTTTGAGACCCGCGTGATGCCGAATGAAGACCGTCGATGGATTAACAAGCGTCACTTTGAAAACCATCAAGGCAAAAGCAAATACTCAAGAAAATATCAATGGATTAACAAACAAAATGCGGGTATAAAAACAATCATGAGAATAGCAGATACTGAAGTAAAATATCAATGGATTAACAAACGCAAAACTCTACCATGCGGCAATGAATGCTATCAAGAGAATAGCTGATGCTCTAGAAAAATATCAATGGATTAACAAACGTTTCTACGGGTATGAAAATCTAGAGAATAGCCGATGCACTAGAAAAATGTCAATGGATTAACAAACGTTGTTATGAAATATATCAAATGAATAACAAATGTTCATGCAAACCTAGGAACTGAATTATAATACAGTCTCTAACTTACAAGCATATTTTGTGTAAATCATAGCGCTGAGCTTGTCAGGCTTGAGCCTTTTTCGAAGCTTTGATAAGAGAATCCCCGCCTCGCTGAATGGTCTTTCTACAGAAGCCGATGACACTGGGGTGGAAAAAAGAATTTTTGCACACTTTGACAAAAGTCTCATTTGTGGTCCTTTCTCTTTCCAAAAATCCTTGGTCGGATGTCTGGAGGCCACACGAATGGTCTCAAAAAGCAACATTTCTGTTTCAAGTTGTTCATGAAACGAAGTCTTCATGCGCTTTGGGCGTGGAGCAAACAATGTCTCAAACGGATCGCTGGATGTCGAGGGCTCACGTTCCTGGCTACCACTGACTTTGTCCGTGGGGATATCAGATATATGCATTGAATCAAGCAGCTGATTCAAATAGTTCACAACACTCGATTTGAATCCTTGCATCTCCTGCTCCCATTCATTCATGAACACCTGCAATTCTCGGGTTTTTTTGCTGGAATATCTAACAGCTTTCACCATATCCAAAGCCGTGTTGCAGACATCAATGCCTGACAAATAACAAGCCGCTTTTGCAAATGATGAACCACAATATGGCCACAGCTTCTTTCTCATCTGGTTTCGTAGAAGGCAGCAAGTCTCCCGAGCGATGGCAGGCACTTCTTCACTAATCTGCATTTGGAACAAGTGAATATCCAAAGTAAGATAGTTCAGGTAAGATAGATGAGAAGTTGGCTCATCAACCTCAACTCTGTCAAAGAAGCACTTGACGGCTTCCATAATATCCAACAGAGATTTCAGTGAAGGTGAAGGTGGCAAATTGTCAGATACATGACAGTCTTCTTCTGACAGAAATACAGTGTAGTTGTCCACCGCAGATCGAAGTCGAGAATGTTGAAAGCGCCATGGGCGAGTCGTGCTTTTATCAGGAATAGCACGCTTCAGTCGCTTCGCATTTTGGTAGCGTACATTATAGAAAGATTCCACAGAAGTCAGATTAGACAGACAGCATGCCACTTAGCCACTTAGCCAATTCTGGTGGAGACTTCTCGAAAACGTCTTTGACACAAGTCGACAAGGCATGTTCGGTACAACCAATTCTACCACCCAAGTTCAGCGTCGTTGGATAACGGCCGTCGAACGCTGCGACCATTTTCGGTTCGTTGTCACTGACTATAAAGATGGGTTGAGAGAGCTCACCTTGTTTTTCATCATCCGGTGACTTAATGCATTCTTCGAGAATTTTGAAAGTGAACGAAGCGTCGTGTGGTACATCATTCAAATCACAAATCTTAAGTGGATAACTGAACCAACGCCAATCTTTATCGAGTCCACAAGCAACAATAGCAAAATAAGAAAGTCGATGTTCATGTCTTCCAGACCAAAAATCAATCATGCATGAAACACCAGCATCCGGATAGTTGAGACTGTTACTAAAATGATGTTGCAACTTCGCATGGGATTGCTCTCCCTCAGTCATTAACCCCGATGAAATGTAAGTTCGTCCGATGGAATGGTCATTGATCTTGTTGTTTCTGTGCGTTACCGAAGAAGCGAAGTTTGCGCAAGAAGATGCAATTTGAGCCATGGCGTTGATGGACACAGTCGGATAGGCACAAACAAGCTTCACTACATGCTGCTGCCATTGTTCTTTTGCTTCTTTCGGAAGAGGATGCTTGCTTGTTGATGGAGCACACTGAAAACTTCGGTGAATGGTGAGTTGATTGGACGTCGACGTCGCCGGTGCGCAGTTTTTCTCGAGATGGCGCTTTATTGCACTGACCCCAACCTGGTTGACCCACTGTCCTCTTGTCTTCTTAAACCAAAGAAACAATTTCTTACAGGCATCACAATAAAGGAAAGGGGCCAACAATGGTTTCTTGTCGTCTCGTGAGTTCTCGGCAACCGGTGATATGTCCACTTGAACGGCCTTCATCCTCGAATCAAGATTGGCACTACCACTGGTTAATGACTTCGGTGGCGGAACAAAAGATACACGAGCAGCAGAAATGTGCTGCTGCAGAGTTTTTTTGTCTACTTCGAAGAACTTGTTCGAAGACATCGCAGCGACGACCTGCCTCAGAGTGGGAACTGAAGTTGCGGACGATTATAATTACATCATATGTAGCTCGGTTCCTCTTCGGTCTGCAGCCTAATGAATCATCGCCAAGCGTCAATCAGGGGAAAAGAATGTTTTGCGAGCTCACATTCCCTCACTTGAATTGTCAAAAGTTGCGTAAGTGAAATTGATCATGCAGCGCACGGGGCGAGAGAATCGGTCGGTCACTGACATGGATACTGATTCTCCTCTCGTCGGTTGACGATGCGAATTGACAGACAGCCTCAACAGATAATTACATAATCCAGGTTCTCTCTCTCTCTCTCTCTCATTCAAGACCGATATTAGTCTTCTTATAAGATTGATAAGCCAAGAAAAGAATTGTTATGATGATGGTTACCGACCCGTGTTTCGTCACCCTGACAGAATCATGCTATTTTCAGACAAGGACAGTGTGCTTACTGTAGACACACCTGTACAATGTACATGTATAAATGTTGCATTTTCACTTCAATCTGTGCGTCATTCATGAGCGGCTTCGCCTAGTCATCCAGTAAGATGAGTGCAACTACAGCCTGCATTCTCGCTTTCTCACAACCTTTGCAAACCAAAAAAGAGTTGATACTTTCAAATAAGATTTGAATTTATCTTATTTTGGTGATCAAAATTTTCATTTAATTCCCATGGGATTCCATGACCTGAAGCAAGATTCCCATCTCATGGGAATTCCCATGGAAATTCCCATTCCCACGGCAAGCCTGACAAATACACACACATCTGTAAAACATTAAGCTAGATAAAATCATGTTGAAAAAGGTTCTTAGTTACTAGGAAGCCTGAATCAGTTCTCTGACAGGCCATGGTTCTTCCAAACACAAAAAAATAATGACCAACTAAGGCATTTTCACTCTTTTCACTATGCATGCAGTTTTTCACTAAATCAAAAAATGAAACAGAACGATAGGAAATGCATGTAAGTCAGAAGTTGGATGACGCATTTTCACAAAAGGTCTTCAAACGGTCTTTATTTTCACTGATGACTTTTACTGCAAATGACGTTCTTTCATAGTAATTAACTTCGCTATTGCAGGTTTGGGATAAAAAAAGGCTGTGCCGCTTTGTGACGTTCATGACATTGGCAGTTATATCATCGCTTCCCATTCTGAAATGATGATTCGAACGCATTTGATTACAGTAGGGTGTGGGGTTGTAACAATAGCTGCAGCAAATACTTCTTTATTCCAACAACTTTTTTTGACAACAGCTGACAAAGATGTAAAGAGTAATAGGTCACCTCATAAAAAGATGGCGATGGTGGTTCCTCCGAATATCTCACATTGTTCCCAGGCACTTCAAGCAAAAGTAGACATTTGATCCACCAACAATGTTGCCTAATCAAGTGTCTAGCTGGTTTAGATAAATTCTTTTGGATTCATTCTGAGCATTCTCTTAGATAAATGATCCGCTTCCGTAATTTCAGTATGATGTCGCTGCCGTTTTTCAATGTTGCTTGGGAAAATGTTTCAGCTTCTAAAATGATCATATACTATCATATACATGATATATACTGCTTCCTTTGTTTTAAGTGTATTAAATGTTCCTCCTGTACACCTAAAAATGCATTGATGGCTCTCATAATAGACACTTTCCAAAGAGCAGCATCGCGAAGGGTCAATGATGATCTAAGCTCAGCAGCGCCTTTTGAAACAGCGCTAAGATAAAAAATATGTCAAAAATGAGTGCAGTTCATCTCTTGAAGAACATCCTCTTGTTAAATAGCCGATTATTTCTTTGAATACTTCCTTTCTCGATCATTTTCTCTGTGGAAGTATAAATGATGTATAGATGAACCCGTGCAAGCCTCACGTATTACTGAGCTATATAACCATTTGCGTGAAGGTCAAATTCTCGTGAGCATCATTAAATATATCCAAAACATCATGGATGTCCACAGACAGCTCATCAAAAAGAACAAAAATATCGTCGACATATCGTTAGAGACATACATTAGAGACGGAAGAAAACAACTCCATGGCGTTTTTAGATGTTCGTGTCAACCGTCTTAGTGATGGCTCAGTCTCCACTTCTGTTTACGGGAAACCATCTTGGAGTAGATTGTACACTCATTTTTACAGTTTTGTTACTGAATTGTACAAAATCAATCTTGTTCGATCTCTTGTCAGCAGGGCTTTTCGCATCTGTACTGCTGATAATTTAGATCAAGAAATCAAAAAGGTTCATACTGTTTTGGAGAGTAATTGCTATCCTCCCTCTTTTGTGAAAGGTACGGTCAGTTGCCTCGACCTCCTGATCCTGTTGTGTTTGGGCCAGCCAAGAAATGTGTCTACTTGACCTTGCCCTTCATTGGTGACAAGACGGCCGCAGATTTTCGCCGTTCTTTTCGTTCGGCTCTGTCAGTGTGTTCACGTCTGGAGGTGCGTGTTTTGTTTTCAACGCGTCGTATCTCTATACGATCTCTCAAAGACAAACTCTCGGAACTATCCACCTCTAATGTTATTTACAAATACAAATGTGCTTGCGGATATGAGTACGTGGGGAGAACCAGGAGATGTCTGCAAGAGAGAGTTGGTCAGCACGCGCCGCGCTGGATCTTCTCTGATGCCAAGTGCCCGCCGCGTTCTACACGCATTCCTGCGAGTGCTATTACTCGCCATCTCCAAGTGTGCTCATTAGATATTTCGGGTGCTCGTGACCGTTTCACAGTATTGTATCGCTCCCAGTATTTTATGAGGTTGCGCATATTAGAGGCCCTTGTTATTAAGTATTTCAACTCCGATTTATGTACACAGAAAGATTCCGTCCTGACTTTGTCTTCACCGTGGTAATTTTTATTGTCTTTCCTTTCCTTTGTCTGTCTTCGATTCTATTGTTTGGTGTAGCGCGCTTTCAGTAGAGATGTCTATGTCAACCTCATGTACATTTATGCATCAGGTGACATGTTCAGTTAAATTGATTGATCAATGCAGTATCATGCTCATGTTCCGTTAAAATGATTGATCAATGCATGTAAAGTCATTCCGGTATGTTCGCCAGACGAGAACCGGACGAAAGGCCTCGCGAATATATGTCATCAAACCACATCTTTGTGGCGTTTTTCATTTATAAATTGTGCAAGGGGATTGCTTTCTTCAAGAAAAAACAAGTTACGTAACTTAGGCAAACCAGAAACAATGTTTCACTTCCAAATTCATTCTCACATGACGTGTTTTTCTGCATGTCTTCTGATCGGATTAAATATTTTAAGTGCAATGAAACAATGACATTTTTTAATCCATGAGTCCATCTGTCACTTCCCGGAATACTTCACGTGCCTACAGGCGATTAATGAGTTCTTCAAGTACATTTGTTTCTTTTTATCACTTGATCAATTTCTCGATGAATCTATTGACATATAATGAACGCTTGAAGCTATGTACATGTGAGTTCCGACATGCAACGATATGCTATGTTAATGCATATATTAAATATGTGCACAGATAAGCGAAATGCAAAAGTTTCCAAAGCAGTATCTCGCAAAAACCGCCACAGCTCTGCGAAATCCGCGCAGGAAGTAAATGAAACGTAAATTAGGAAGCAGTAATGCACAATTCATGCACAATCAATGAATTAATCAAATGTGCAGTAATTGTAGCATTTCGCATTTAAGATTAGGCTTGCATGCACAATTCAGTGTTGAGGCTTCATCTACTTTAGTCTAGTCTGTAATTCTTAAATAAAGAATATCACAGGCTTGCCAAGGGATAGGAAATTTTCTGCAACCAATTCGAAAAATTACCGAACATCAAAACCCTGAAAATTCAATTATCTTTAAATCGCGGTGAATAAAAAATGATACTAGCTAGTTGATGCGCACATTTAGTTAGAAAAAATGTGCTCTGCGTTTTTTTGATTGTGCTGAAACCTACGGTGCTGTAGGCAAAGGAAATCAATGTATGTTTCAGAAATCGTTTTTATCTAAAAAGTGAAATACACTTTACCTTTAAATTGTCTTTAGCCAGTACCTACATACGAGCATATGAAGAAGTACATGTGAGCTTTCATATTGAATAGATGGTCTACTGCTTTCTCCTCTGAATGCTTTAGACGATTGGAGTTTTCTGATTCACTTTCTGTTGCTTTAAAATAAAGCAATCAATAAAAGTAATTAAAATAGTTGTAAATTACATAATTTAGTACAGCATCACGTAAGCAGTGTCGAACGTCATACTGATGACTGATAGAAGGAGCATAAGCCTTTCATGTATTTGGAAATGGACAAATTAAGTCAAATTTTGATGTAGGTCATAAAAAGCCCCTTTATAGACCCAAATTCCGCTACATTTTGTACATCAAGCCCAAAAGAGCAGGCCTACCTAACTTTTAATGACAAATCAATATGAAATTATTCACATGCACATCACCGCAAAAGTAGTATCTTCTGGCAATATTGCCTTTTAAGTATGTCTTATCTAATCAACATCACAAACACAATCTAACAAAATAAAAATGTCGCAGCATTAGGTCCTTATTCTTATTATAGCCTCATTAAAATCATGCAACTGGTGCATTTTTAATTAACCTATAAGCAATTAGGAAAAACGCAATTTTTAGCGCATAGGAAGTACAAAACTCTAATAACCTACAACGGAGTGACGCTAATCCTCTTCATTGTACTTGTGCATATTTAGGGCACGAACATCATATTCAGTGCGCGTCTGTAGGTGCAATAAAATTATGCCAACTTTTCTATTCAAATACCATTCGCAATATCAGAGAAAATTGTCGTTTAAAGGATGAGCTCTTTACGGAATACCCCATCACAAAATATGAATAATAATAATAATAATACTTAATGCTCATAAAAGTGAATATCATGATGATTTTAAGCATTTCTTAACAAAGGAATTCATGATAACTAAACGATTTTTGCAACAGATGAACGACGTGACATTGATTTCCCTACGATTCAGATCCTACTATTAAGTGTAAATGCATTCTTAATGAAAGCTGTATACCTACATATGTATGTCATGTTTCCAAATGTAATGGAATGTCTTCATGCAATGTGATATAAAAAGAAGAATCTGCACATCTATTATTTTTATCGATCAGACTGATTAGCAATTTTTGCAAAATTATGATTCAACCCCTTGACGGCGGTTTATAGAAGCGCAAAAAACCGGGCGAAGAAAATGTTTGTCAGAGCCAAGGAGAATTATTGGGATCAAGCAACAGATAACAACAAAGTAGAAGGACACGAACAAAATGCTATTCGGGAGGAATTGATCAGTTCAATAAAGAAAATGAAACTTGGGGAAGCAGCTGAACTGTCAGAGGTCAGTGCAGAGATGATAGCTGGAACGAGATGCTGGAACTTTATCAACAGGCATTAGGCGGGAAAGGAATACCGAATGAATGCAAGACGAGTGCAGTTGTGCCAATTCACAAAGGTAAAGTAGATGTAATGAGTTATGGGTCGTATAGATGAGTGAAGCTTTGCCATAAAGACTGTTTGAAAATATAATTCGAAAGGCGATTACTTTAATGCGCGTTTACACGTGAAACTTTATTGCTGCCACCTGCAATCAGATTGCAGAGGCCGTTTACACTTGAAATTAAAAAGTTGCTGACACTCGAGGAAAAATTGCTACTGACACTTTATCGATCTATGATGAGCAAGCATGCCGGCACGTAAAAGGGGCAGCATGGGCAAGGATAAAAAAAGGCACTTTGCATATGCACACCTATATACGAGAAATTGGACTATTTTATACGCCTTTATCTATTTAAATTATATAACCATAGACCAGGAAGCACTTACTAGTTCCCCTGCCGCGCGAATCGCGCGGATTTCCATACTAGGCGTGGTGTAGAACGTTGTGGATCGAGCTTAATTTCATTACATCGGAGCATGATAATCATCGCTTTGCAATAACAGTTAGCTGCGGTAGGAATAGTTCCGTAGTCCATAGGTTATTAGTCCATAGTATTGCATGTTCGCATCGGTATCGGCACCTTTATTTGTATCTCAAGTATGGGAACTTTTATTTGAAAATTTTGACTTTATATGTGATTTTTGAATTACTTTTCTTCTGCTTAAATGAATACGGAGTTCAAATGATCTTATATAGAGGTTTCTTTTAACAAATGCATAAACATAATGCCATGATTTAACAATATTATAAGTAGGTTCTATTCCGATGAAATAACGTGTGAAAATATGAGGCTTATAGAATAAGGAGAAGTTAAAAATATGACAATGTGATATAACCGAAATCGAATAATATATTGTAGGTTCTATATACACTTTTACGTACAGTGACTTATGCTTGATATTCTTAATGTGTACTTAACTGTAAGGTTATTATTATTCACGACACCGGTATCCAGCTTTGATACGGAAAATATTCAAAAATAAAATATTTGATCAAATCATTATGATCTATTTATGTACAAAATATCAAACAATATAATCTAAACCTCTGTGATAACTCTAATGATATAAACAAGAAAAACAAGAGCCAGATCAGAAATGTCCAAAGTATGAGAGTCTCTTTTCATTGAATTTGATGAATTCATCAGCAACGGTGTGGATGTTAACATCGTCCATGTAATCCTTATGTAATACTGCAAACAAGATATTGTTAAGGTGGTTTGGTCCAGTCTTGGCTCTGGTCCATGTTTTCAGGTGTCGCATTGCGCTGAAACTTCTTTCCGCTGTCGCTGAGCTCATGGGTACTGTGCAATAATATTTCAGCAAGTCGTGGGTAATTTTGCAAGCTTTTTTCGTCATTGGCATTGCGTTAAATATATCACAAATTGTTGATATCTTTGTAACCGTCTTTATTCTTGGTTTGATCTGTTCATTTCTCATTTTGAGGAGGACTGGCAAACCCTTTAGTTCTTCTTCAAATTCTGCTTTGCGAGATTGTTGAAGCTTCATTACTCTGGATACAATTGGAAATATTTTGTCAAATGATTCCTTCTCGAGCTTGCCATTTACAGAGTCTATCAGGGCTATTTCAATATCTTCTAATATTTTCAAATCATTTTGGGAGAATCTTCTCTGCATTGCTCCGTCGATCAAATTGATCAAATCAAAATATTTGTGGGAAAAAGATTGGAACGTTGTATCCGGTGTATCAATATCAGGCAGGTCTGTCATTTCGGACAATATTTCTGGCAGTTTTCTTTTTCTCTTTTCCTTTCTCTCCATGATGCTATCTGTCATTTCGTCCCCTAATTCTGCTTGTAGCTTTTCTGCATGACTCCATATCTTACCAGCTTCGTCATTGCAGCACATTTCTTTGAATCGTTGAATCTTTGAATATTCTCCATTATACAGATCACGTCGTATGAGCACTTAATGCTAGCGATCAAAAAAGGGTCCCTCAATTGATTCACTATTCCTTTCGACTTTTCGCGAGTCTCCCAACTGTATGACATTACCTATTTTGTAAATGTGACCGCAGACTTGCCCACGCCTTGTGAAAAGTCAGCATTGTTTCTATTTGCCCATCCTCTATAAATTGTACAATGGCAAATTGCACGTCAAAATGCAAGACACAGTAGAATAACTTGGCCGCCGCGCAAAAAGGCAACATAGAAACACGTGCTCACCTTGTACTCGTAAAAAAGGCAACATATGTACATTAATAACTTATGCCGACCATGTAAAAAGGCAAAATAGATCAATTTGCTCACCCTACAAAACGGCAATCATGTTGATCAACTTGCCCACTCTGTCAACCAAAAGGCGACACATGTTAGCGTGTCCATCCTGTCTAAAGGAAACATCCTAATTGAAGTCACTTACAGCGTACTTGAAAAAAGGGCAATATACGAGCGTAATATAGGTAATTAAACAAATTTGCCCATCCCGTGAAAAGGCAATTTGCCCCTCCTGTAAAAAGGCAGCATTGCCCACCCTGTGAAAAGGGCAGCATGGGCTTTGCCCACCCTGCGCCGGCATGCTTGATGATGAGTCAGAAAATTGCGGAACACTTGCAGGAGGAACGTTCACACTTGACACTTTTAGTCGACGCTTATTTCTTCACGATGTCATCGAGAAAGCGGATAGCTGCAGCAGTTACAGTATACATTTTAGCGAGAAAAGAATGCGTAAACGGCGAATGTGGGTTCGTGAGTGGATTATGAGGAGAGAACATCTTGGATTTTGCAATACGATTATACTCGAATTACGAGATCAGGATCCGTGCCACCTAGCAATTTTTTTGAGAATGTCCGCTACCAAATTTAAAGATGTTTTGGAACGCATCGCATCGAGGATTAGAAAGGAGCACACTTCAACTCAAGAAATGCTCAAAAAACTCAAGACACTTTGACTCATGAATTGTTTTCACTTCATTCCAGTATATGTATTGTATCTGTTATTGCATACATCCAGACAATGTGAGAATGAATATTACACCACATTTTTAGCATACAGTGATGCTAAAATAGTCTATTTTAAAATGGTCTAAAATAGTTTTTCGAAATCGTGAAAAACTTTGATTATGTGTACTCAAAATACTCTATTATTTTACGACACTCTGTGATCTAGTTGCGAAAATGCCCAGGTTTGACATGATTATGTGAGTTGGGAAGAAACAAGTTTTGTTCGATATTCAAAATATAAAATGTGCGATATTCATCTTCAGGCAAGTGAATCATTCAAAGTAACTCAAACATTTTTCAAACATGGTAATGTATAAACATAGAGATGAAAGGTATAGGCGACAGATAGTACTGGGTTACCTTGTACCAGTAGCTAGAGGAATCTGATAGCTTTGATCTGACTGACATAGAACAATTGAAAGATAGTAAGGTAACCCAGTTTGGTGCTTTGTACTAATGGTGAGGAATGGATACACGGAAGACGTGCGAAAGTGAAAAGAGCGACGTCCAACTTGGCCAGACACTTCACATGTAATAGATGTGCTAGGATTGATTAAGATGACGTTACTGTAGCAGCTGCTCAGGAACTGTTCGAATGTCTTGAACCAGTGGAGGGATTTTGTCACTTAAAGGGGATATCACACGATCCTACATGTCCGACGGGTATGTCCATCGGACGTGTCCGAAATGAAGTCACACGGTCAGACATTGCCCGATGAGTTGTGCGATGTCTGATGAGCTTGTCCGACAACGATATTCAACGTGTTGAATATTTAAGGCGGACATGACCTTGATTCTAATGCCTCATTGGCCGTCTTGAGAATCTCGCGTTTAGCACGTGATAATGGCATGTGTATCAGATAGTAAAACACCCGGTGACTCAGACGAGCATAGGATAGACTTAGCAGACAGCAAACATGTTTGGATCAAGAGAATTCACATGCAGATTTATTGAGAAATATCAATCTTTCCCATGCCTCTGGAAAGTGAAATCACAGGTATACCACGATCGGAAGGCAAAGGAGGATGCTTACATTGCGTTGCTTGCTTTCGCAAAACAAGCGGAATCAAACTTCCGTAATCTAACTTTGGTATGCGATCGACCTGTTGCCAAAAATCGAATTGTGGCAATCAACCTCTCTTCAGAGGATATAGCTGGTCGCATATCTACGTCCATTTGTGTAATAAGAAAAGCAACAAGACTCAAAAGTTTATAAAATAAATCTTTGTCCATCCTCAAGTAGTTTATAAAATCGCCATCATTTTCCAAGTTGAGTTCTTTCACTAAATTCAAATGTTCTGATCCTTTGAGTAACCACTTCCCCGACCACTTCCTCTTCTTTGATTTTTCGTGTATACAAACTATTTGTACATTCTTACACATTAGCCGTACGATTCACGAGGCACAAAAGATTCCAACATTTTTTTACCAGTGAAGTAATCCAACATTGGAACTCATTATCTGAAGATGACGTCTCTGTGAGAGATGTTGAAGAAATCAGAAAGAAATTGTCAGTTATTTTAAACGATCCGACATCTGGTAGTTCAGAATTAAAGATGTTGAAGTTTGACCCATTCTTGGGTCTCGTATTTGCCACAATCATTTGTATTTCATGTGATAATCTGTTAATTTTTCTATTCGCAAATACAGATAAAAAAAGCAATGGCTATGGCTGCCCACGTACGTCTACCCTGGAGGAACATTATCATACTGCGATTCATTTACGAGGAAGTGCTTTTTGTCTGAAGTCATTTGCTGACGTATTTATCTGATCGTGTGGCAATGTATTTCCCGTCGGACATGACCATCAGACATGCCCGACGGTCATGTCCGTCGGACATGAAGGATCGTGTGACACCCCCTTTTATAGGGAACAAACTGAATGCCGGTGGAGGATGCGAAGCAACAGTTACGCTGAAAATGAGATTAGGATGGAAGAAATTTCGGGAAGCTGGAGAGCTGTAATTTGGACGAAGATTCTCTTTCAAATTAAAAGGAAAAATTTATCGGAGCTGCGTGGGGTCAGTAATACGTACTGTGTGGTAATGAAACTTGGTGCATCCGAGAGAATGACATGTAGATTCTGCGAAGAGCAGAGAGGACGATGGCTAGAGCTATGTGGGGAGTGAAACTAATACACAAAAAGAGCACGAACGAAGTGATGGATATGTTTGATCTGAAAGAGGACATCAGGGGTATGGCGAATGCAAATTTAATCTGCTGGTATAGGCATGTCCTAAGAAGAGATGACCAAGATGCTCTCAAATAGTCGCTTTATTTTGAAGTTCAGGATCAAAGAAAGAGAAGACGATCGAAATGAACGTGGAAAAAGCACGTTGAGGACGAAGTGAAAACGATTGGATTGAAGAAAGAAGACGCCACTAAAAGGCTCAAATGGAGAGAAGGTGTGAGCGAAATTTCTGTGCGATAAGCTAAATCCGGCCACCTGCTTTAGTGGGGGGACAAAACCGGGTTAAAACTGGATTGATTATGATGATGATTAGACCCCGTGACACCCGATTACCTTTAATATCTTGTGTAAAATATTTACATACCATTCAGGTTTGAAAATGAAACATCTCTCCTCTTTTCCAACTCCTCACGGTTAAAATTCGAGCGTCTTAAGCAAGCAATGCCACATTGAAGACTGGTCCGATGAAATTGGTCTACCATCTTTAAATGCGTCCTCAAAAATTTCATGGTCAGATGATCCAACATTCGAGCATCCACCAGACATTCCATAAATGCTGGTCGATATTGAGGTAGTCCAAGACTAGGCAACCAAACGTTCCCCACCCATTCATGGCCCATATCACCATATGCCATACTGGTGGGAGTAGGTTTTGGTCCGGGGGTAGGAGAAGTAAGAGCAACCATTTCCTGTATTGCCAAACGAAGTTTCAATCTGTGTAATGGATTACTAATACCGATTTCACGTTGAATCTCTTGATCAGAAAGTGCCGACATAATAGCTCCAGATTTTACATTTGCTCTACATGCTGCCACGTACCATGCAGGCATTCCGACCCAGAGCTGAAATCAGATAAGCATGTAGTTAGCTAGTACTTTTATCAATTTGGCGACAATTTTTAAATTAGTACACATCCTAAAAGACATGAAACACCTAAATATGATTCATAATTGCATCGCTCACATAATAAGCACAGCATTTTCAAAGTAGAAACGAATATGGATTTCATTCTCTTCAGGATACTTTAGTCCGTATCATCGCACCCTGGATCTCTTTTTATCACTAATTCACTTAACCTCTTTGACATTGTCAGAGAGCATGATTCTCTCAAGTTTCACCCCAGTGCGTCCACCCCATCTGACGAAACAATTCACGTACAGTGGACGCCCTGTCCCTCGCTCTTTCATATGTTCATGTCAACGATTCTAGGTGGTCTGGTCTGAAATGTCCACTGACGTCGACAACCATTATTTATCAATCAGCTTCGACGCCAATTTTCAAGGTCGATCATCAAATGATCGGCGAAGCTGATTGAAAGCTCGCGTAATAAAGAGAATCATTTCCAGATATCCGGAATTGAGACACATTTGATTAATGCGTTAATTTTAAGATAACTATAATTTATACTTTTCATACCGATTCCATCTCACGACAGCTGCTTTCTGTCGCTGAGCGGAGAGATCTCATATTGAAAGATTGGCATGAGAGACTTTCATTTGCGAGAATCAGAAATGACAATGGAACCATGGCCATGCAAATGACTTGTAATGCTCGGTACCGGTACTTGACATCAAACTCCAGCTCATCCTGGATCTACATGGAGTCATTCATAGCAACAGTAAAATACTCACGCATCAAAGACGACACCTTCAATTTTCCTTATACAGGGTTGTTCTTTACTAATGCAATCTGAATTGAAAATTCTATGTCTGTGATAATCACAACAACGGAATAAGTGGACATGAAGACCGATCACACTGCCGGAATTCTGTCAGCAATCTGTTTAGATCAAATGGTCATTTTTCTATTCGCATAGAAAGGTATAATTACTCCTCATTCTAGCGTCATTTTGGATAAAATAAAAATTCAAAAGAGCAGACTCAAGCAGTAAGTGAATTAGATATATTTTCAACGACCTTTTCGATCCACTCTTTAATGAACGTCCATGATCAACTAAAATGCTGACTCTCAAATGACAGATTAAAACCCACAATTTTGACAAGTAGCATGAAAAATATGTTTGCGTGTATGACTCCTAAGGATGCTTGGCCACGTTTACAGTTTACAGGGATGAGAACGCGGTGTCACAAAAAAATCTGGAGGATCACTTATATGGGGGGCCCATGCGCTACTTTTTATGGGGCCCACTTTCAGTTTTGATATGACTACAAGTAATAAAAAGTCAATTTAAAATAGTTATGAATCTTTATGCGCCTACATACTATACACCCTATGCTGCGACTAAAAAAGCATTGATAATTAATGCATTGAAACACAGATAATAATTAACTAGATCTCAATCATATTGACGAAAAGTACCGCAGACAAAACCATCAACCTATTGGGAGTGTAACTAGTAGAATTTTGATGTTTACAAAGCGCCGCAGGCGAAACCTACACCCTTGAATGAGTGTCACTAGTAGAATTTTGATGTTTTATAACCGCCGAAGGCGAAGCCTACAGACCTTTATGAGTGTCACTAGTAGAATTTTGATGTTTTATAACCGCCGTAGGCGAAGCCTGCAGATCTTTATGAGTGTCACTAGTAGAATTTTGATGTCATTGCATCTTAGGGGCGCAAATACCTTACCTCTCCCATTTTTATTGCATTTTCTGGCGGAGGGGGCCCACTGATCGTCAGAGGGGGCCCATTGATCGTCAAAGGGAGCCTGCATCTCGTCGGAGGGGAATTATGAATAATATCAAATGTAGTGACTAGTAATCAGAGGAGTCTTCTTATGCTACGCATCATGAAGATGTTTTGTCTTAAGACGGAACCATGTGTTACTTCATGAAGATGTCACTCCATCTTAGGGGCCCCACATACCTTACACCCTACCCCTTACCCCTCCTGTTTTTATTGCATTTTCTGGCGAATCTCAGATGAAAACCCTGATGGTCGTCAAAAAATCCGGAATTCCGGATAAATCCGGAAGATTCTCTTCCCCGAGTTTAAAGAATGTTAAGAACTGTGCAAAAGCCGTTATCTGATGAAAAAGATATTTAACTGAACACTTGACGTTAATTCATAGGCACCATATTTGGTCAAAAGTCACCTCCCACACACTGCACATCTACATTACGAGATAGGTGCTCTATCGCAGGATATTTATATAAACTGATTACAGAACAACCATCATGCTTGCATGTCATAATGACCATAAATACTTGAAGATATACAAATTTGACATACCGGCAAGGTCCATTGCAGAATAGATAAAAAAGTCATTCAAAAACAAGCATAATAGTAAATATTAAAAACTTAGAACATTTTTATATACAAGCATATGATGAGAAGTGTTATTGCTATAATTTTGTCTAACGTAGACTAACCTAGTCCCTTTAGATAGATGTATTGTGTAAATTGTAGCTACTCTGGGTCTCACTTCGCACCTTCGGGTCCTTCTCAACACTGGGCTGATTGCATATCATAAAACTCGACACTCTCGTGGATCACGAAGCAGACTTTTTACATGTATGTCTCGGTTTTGGCATCCATCAAGAGCTGTTGGACTGTGACTGGAACCATTCAGGAAAGCAACAGCTTCATTGGGTTGGATGGATTATATTGACGACAGCAATGTTTGAGGTTGACAGTGAACGATGTAATCATTGACTAATCACTAGAGCTTCTAATCTCATCACTGTTTAACTTAATCGCATTCACTTGTTTGCATTTATGTTTAGTAATTTATTTTCAGCAGTTTTACTTTTCGTTTCCCTACGTCTGCGTGTATGCTCACCCCATTGATTTAGCGCATTTTTGAGTGATTTGATTTGAAAAGAATTCAAGAAGAATTTGCAAACTCATTCATTCACTAACATTGTCCCTGTGCCCTGATCCCACTTGATAACATTCAGTGAAGATTTTTGTGGTTAAATACATTTATTATGATCATATCTTTCAATGACAATGATATGAAATGATTCCGAGGAGCTGCCGAATGATATTTCTTGGATCGTGCATGTACACTTGAGGCTGAGGATGTGGTTTCAACAAGATGGAATTGAAAAGTGAACAGCTCAACGATTTATCTCGTGATTTGAAGACGCCCATTGGCCTCCTCGACACCCTCTACATCTATATTATTCTAGTGGCATTACGTAGAATGTAAAGGTGAGGTAGATATTATTCTATAAATTTTACTGTGATCAGATAGATGATATCAGGCAATGATATAAATCCTTGGATTACCCATAATCTGTTGATATGTAAAACGTCTGACCTGAAGTCACAGTCCAATTTGATCGATGATTCAAACCCACCAGAAACAAAATTTGAAGCAATCTGAAGGGTTCAATCACAGCAAAAATTCTGGGGAGGACTGCTTTGTTCGCTAAATGCATCTTAACGGGTAGATAATCAAAATATGCGGTACATGCATACAGTAGCAAAGATGCATCGAACACAGAGAAATCAAACAGAGGAAGAAAACTAAGATAATAGCTCCGCAGTTGTCTGAAACAAAAAATTGTTTCTCCAAGTATTTTTGCGATAAATTAAAGACACATGGCTAGCAGGAAACATAATGAGAATATATTCTTTTTTAGTACTATGAAGGACGAGTGACACCAGATCGATTTCTACACTTCAGGGGTCTTCCTAAATAATGTCAAGAATTCTTCAACCGTGAAGTTCGCTAACATTGATCATTTAGTGCAGATATAACTTCATATCAAAACCATTGCATTAAAATCACAAACTCTCGTTGACTACATTAGAGTACCGGTTTAAAAGGAATGTCTCCCAACCATTTCAATCAATATAATAGTGGAAAACGCACATGTTCATGTTTAAACTTCCAATTAACTGAAAAGCTTCATGAATACCTTTCATTGATTTTTGTTTACAAATAAGCGAAAATTAATTCTAATATGCTGAATTATAACTGTGATCAAAGTTTCAATAATTGCTTAAATTCAACTGTATTTGCTCATTTTAATTTTTTTTAAAAATAAACAAAAAATTGAAAAGCTTTTAAATGAAAGCGAACGTCTTTTTCATATTTCATTTAATTGAATATCAAAGTCATAAAGCTAAGTAGATGATATCAATTATTCTTCAGGTCCATATGTCTGTAAAAATTGTTTCTGCCCAATGCAAGAGGTGAAAATAGCATAAGTTGCATAATAGTACTATCTTTCGAGAGCTGTCGTAAGAAGAGTAGAGAGATCCTCCGAAGAGCAGTTTCCAATGCATCAATGTACTACCATGGATTTCTATATAGTATAGTATATACTATATATATATATATATATATATATATATATATATATATATATATATATATACTATATCGAAAGTAATCGCCATGAGACTTAATAATAAAGATAAATTAAAAAATTTCAACGTAGTCTCAAGATAAAATTGTTTTATCTTGAGACAACGTTGAATTTTTTTAATTTATCTTCACTATACTATATGCTATACTATACTACATAGAAATCCATGGTACTACTCTTCCATGTATCACTTGCGTATTCTTGCTATATTGCTTTGCAACGCTTCGAACCTCACCTGGTCCATCATCAAGTTGCATGAAAAGATACTGACATGCTAGTATGCATGACATAATCCATTTATGCAGTTTTATAATGAAGCACTTAAGATCCGGAAGGCTGCAAAACAGCATAACACGAAGCAGAACAGTACAAAAAAAGAACAAATTTATCAAAATGTATCAAACTCGATCACTTTTAACCGAACATGTATAGGAAACAACATTTCACCAAAGTATACAAAAATTTAGTAATAATACAAGACCTAGAAGATAAAAAATGATGAAATCTTTCTGAACAGAACAGAACTTTAACAGAAATCTACAATAACAACACAGAAAGTTACTAGCAGCAAGAAAATAACTAGTCAAATCATTGATAGCATCATGATCCATGTTTACTCTTGAATTTCAAATCCTCAATTAAATGTACTTTATGCTTCGATCATCATGCTCTGCGTGATCTGAATGTTGACAAACATTCTTTACTTCATAAGGGGATGGAATATTCTGTACATTGAAGTCTTCCTACTATGACTTGGAGATGAAAGTTGAATTTGAAAAATGTTCTTCTTTAAAAAGAGCCACAGTAGTAATCCTTTTACAAATGCTGAATAAAAAGTTTAAAAAAACTTGAAATCTCATACTGAAGACAGGCAGGAGCGGAAAACGACTTCAATCGGAAAATTGATACTATTGCTCCTTCCTAGAAGAAATTCTCCAAATTGGATGAAAACCCTACAGAAACTACAAAACGAAAATTGAATAAAAGAGTAGATAGTAAAAAGGATAAAGACATCACAATAGGTCAATCGATTTGGACAAAATACGGACTACCGAGAACCCATAAAAATCAGACTACTCAACCTTTGAGACTTATCATTTTCATGGTGGGTTCTATGACACATGAAATCAGTCAATTTCTAGATTCTCTCCTCAAGCCCTACTGCAATAATTCCTCAATCATTACGTCTTCTTCGGATTTTGTATCTCGAGCTGGTACAGATTAAAATTTGAACGAGTGCATAACGGTATGAATTGAGGTGCAAAGTTTATTGACAAATGTTCCGGTGACTGAGGCAACTTAAATAATCACAGAAAACGTGTATCTTCATCCAAGCAAACCTACACCGAAAATGCCACAGGATACTTTGAAAAGACACATTGTTGCTCATTTACACAACACAACTCAAGATGGGCACTCCGACGACAGAAAGTGCCAGAATACCTGATAAACCTCGTCATGTCCTTGTACGTAGACACAACATCAAAAGTGTGTGTTGCAGGCGGAATGTCAGAAGATTTCAGCATAGGTGTTGGTGTTCATCAAGGATCTGCCCTCAACCCCCTTCTCTTCATTCTCGTAATGGAAGAAGCTACGAAAGATCGCAGAAAGGGAGGATTGATGGAGATGTTGTACGCAGATGACCTGGTCCTTACAGGCGGGAGCAAGGAAGAAGTGGAAGAAATGTTCAAGAAATGGAAGGAGGACATGGAAAGCAAAGGTTTGAAAGTGAATATCCAAAAGACGAAGATGTTGATCAGTGGCAGCGAAGAATCTCCTCCTCTTCAATCAAGAAGGTTTCCTTGTGGTGTATGCGGTCGCGGCGTAGGTGCCAACTCTATTCTCTGCCAAAGCTGTGATAAGTGGTGTCACAAACGCTGCAGTGGACTGAATTCTCTCACAGGCGTCACAAACTTCCAGTGTTCGATGTGTGTAAACAACGCAATGAGTACCGACGAAGATGAAAGATGTGTGATAGACGGTGTGGAGATCGACGTAGTGAAAGAGTTTTGTTATCTCGGGGATGTGTTGAGCTGCAAAGGAGGATCAGAGCGAGCGGTGCGAGCGAGAATTACGTCCGCATGGCGCAAATGGAAAGATCTGGCAAGTCGCCTCAGGAACCGACACGTACCACTCAAATGCCGCGGACACGTGTATGGCGCATGCATCAGACCCGTGCTGCTTTATGGTGCCGAATCATGGGCCCTCACACAACACCTGGCCCAACAACTGCGTTCGTTTGACAGACGGATGCCGCGGTACATGACCGGTGTCTCACTCTCCGATTGAGTTGATAGCGCTGAAATAGCAGGCAGGTGCGGCCTCAAACAGCTGGAGGTCGTACTCAGAGAACGCAGGTTGAGGTGATTCGGGCACGTGAAACGGAGGACAGAGGAGGAGCCGATTCATCGCGTGCTCAACGTGGCTGTCGAAGGTTCCAGGCCACGTGGCAGACCAAGAAGATCATGGCTGCAGACCATCCAGGAAGACATGAAGGAGCTGAGGCTGACAGTGGAAGACACACAGGACCGCGCCCGTTGGAGGAGTCTCATCACGTCCAACCCTCACCAAGGAGGAAAAGCAGACATTAAAAGGAGAAAGTAAAGTAAAGTAAGTAAGTAAGCACCATTTATCCGTAACGATAATATATACAAGCAAATTGATGGAGCATCGATGCGTTCGCAGCTTAGACCAACCTACCCACACTGTTATATACGGGAGAAATTGAGAACAGAGAATTTGAAACACTTCAAAGTACACCAATTCCTTGTGCTTACTCTAGATATGCCGACGACACTTTCACTATCGTTACTGAATGATTGCTGAACAACAAGAAGAGTCAGTCCTCGATTTAATGTTTTGAGTGTGAAATTGATAAGTCAGTCAGCTTCCCAAATGTTAAGTTGATGAGAGGAAACACCCAGAGTTTTCCCATTACTGAAAAATCGACTACGTCCACCTCGTGTTTGGATTTCAATTCATTTACAATGCAACTTCGTATATATATTCGTACATTGTAAATTCTGTAAACTGATTGCAAATGCTTCCAATTTGCATGACTCTTATTTATTGAAATCATTGATTCTTACTTATTGAAGCCAGTTCGCAGTAAGCCATGATAAACAAACGCAGAGCAGCCTGTTGTGCAGTCCCTCAGCTTGTCAAGTCATTCTAGATATTTTAAACTACAGATTGTTTCATAAAAAATGGATCACCCTTAAACATCGCCCTAACTTCAATTTTGTCTAACTCCACCAAACTTGAACGAATTTCTCTGAAATTTGGAAGATATGTCAGTTGCGCTTATTTATATCATTGTTGGAAATTTCAAGCATGAATATTGAGTTGTTTTCCTGTTATAGATAAAAAAAGTAGTAGATAATTTGATCTTCATTTAGCAATGTTACACAAAATCATACCTCACTCTTATAAAATTACATTTGTTTCCTTTGTTATGTAATATGTTGCTCTACAAGCCAAAAGCTATCAAGCAAAACAAAAATAAAGAAAATCGGTCAATCAGAGCCAGTATAGCACCATTATTCATCAACAATAATGTAACTGCTACATGTGATTAACTGGACTTCATGTTCCATAGCTTCCTGACTTCGTTGCGGTGGTGTTGGCAGCACTCCTGATTGCTTTCAGCTAGAAATCTATCTCTTACCGGTTGAAAACAATACAAAGCACAAATGAACAATAACGAGATCGCATTCACAAAAGGCAAAGTGTCAGGGTTTTCTTTGCGAGCTACAAGCAAGCGACTAAATGTCCCTTACACAAATGTGCATCGATGGCATAATGATGATTTTCGATTCTGTCGTAAAGAGGGCTCTGGCCGTCCACGCAAAACATCCAAACGTATAGACCGCCTAATTTTGAGATTTCTTAAAGTTGATCCAAGTCTCTCGTTAACTGAGATGGCTGCACTATACTCGTCTATTTCTAAGTCCACTATTCGTAGAAGACTTCACATACAGCAAGGAACCATGAATTCTGAACACTATGTGAATGTTTTACGAATGAACATTGGCCAAATGACAGATCAACTTGGTGATCCATCGATTTGGTTATTTATGGATGATAATGCTACGTGTCACAGGAGTAGTAGAGTCAACTTATGCAAGTCTCAATTAGGGATTAGGACATTATATTGGCCAGCTCGTTCTCCTGATCTGAATCCCATAGAAAATGTTGGAGTATTCTAAAACGCAACGTTCGTCGTTCACTGCTACCTACAGATGGCGTATCACAAACTTACGTCACTGTTAAAAAGAGAGTGGAGAAAGTTAGATCAGTCAAAAATCAACGATATCATCGAATCAATGCCTAGACGAATTGGTAATGTCATTGACAATAAGGGTAGGGCCACAAAATATTACTGTATCATAGCTTATCAGATTATATAAGGACATTTAAATATATTAGGGACATGAAATAACATGGAAAATGCTTTCTGTATCATACTTATGTTTTATTTAGTCAAATTTTAGGATGATCCACTTTTTATGAAACGGACTGTAGTTTGGGCCATTCCGAGCCGTACTGATGGGCCGTTCCGAGCGAAACGCAGAGTCTACGGCTGCAAAGGAATTTTCGTGCTTGTTTTGTTCAAGTCTGAGGACATCTTTCTATAATATTCTCATTGGTGCTGTTCATTAACTAAAATTCTGCCGACAGAAAATTAAACCGATTAAGCAGAATATTCAGCCGACTTAATGAACGACGGTATAACACCGAAACCGGCAAAATATTGAATAGGTTTAATTTTCTGTCGCCAGAATTTTAGTTAACGAACAGCCCCTTTATTATGTTTGATTTGATCAACTTTAACATGCTCCTAAGCATCATTTTTTGTGTCCATTAATGAACCGCCAAGCTATTGTGCAATTTCTGTGACCTTAGGCCTTATCTGCATCGCTGTACAAGCTTGCATATTGCATCCACAATCATAGAGATAAATTCACTTGCGCGTGGGTTAATCTAGAGCGGACATATTCCTATCCATGCCATTGTTTGCAGTGGTTGCAAGCGATAGAAATTGACATAGATATTTGTCTCTCTTTGGCTTGTGTGACTGGTCAAGCGCGCGTATTGCAGAAGCAGCTTTTATCAGAGAGCCTACGAACTTCAACGGTCAGATTGCAGGCAGGTCTGTCAAGTGAAAATTACGTGTTAGAACAGGAACTACTGACACTTCTTCCTAAATTCGCGCACAAAGGGCTTAATAGCATGGATTTGTAGATCTTGAAACGCCTTGTAGTCGCTTTCGGTTGTAGGTAAGGTTAAAGGATTCCCATTGGAATCCAATGGTAAAATTCAAGAAATATCTATGGATTGTGAAACACTTGGCAATTTTCGCACATTTTCTTTTGCAGAAAAGAAACTATTTATCAGAATGCCAAGAAATTTGAAACATGATTGAGTTCAGAACATCAACTTAGATATAAAGGTTGAAGTGAATCACATGATTCAGTATTTGATGTCTCAGATCTTCTACAAAATGAGTAAAATCGCCGAAATTATGTCAAAACATGAATTTTACTCATTTTGTAGAAGATCTGAGACATCAAATACTGAATCATGTGATTCACTTCAACCTTTATATCTAAGTTGATGTTCTGAACTCAATCATGTTTCAAATTTCTTGGCATTCTGATAAATAGTTTCTTTTCTGCAAAAGAAAATGTGCGAAAATTGCCAAGTGTTTCACAATCCATAGATATTTCTTGAATTTTACCATTGGATTCCAATGGGAATCCTTTAACCTTACCTACAACCGAAAGCGACTGACTGTGACACTTAAGAATTTGATTTTGTATTCAGCGTTTCAAGATCTACAAATCCATGCTATTAAGCCCTTTGTGCGCGAATTTAGGAAGAATGTGTCAGTAGCTCCCGGACTATGTCTTTAACTAAATTTTCTCCGTGATGAATTCATCCAATGAAATATTCACCCCGTTCGACTCCTCATGATCTCAATTCACTGATTGTGTACGCTTTATGTGGTGTCAATCTTCTGGTTCGTCAGAATTCAGACTTGAAGACTTGAATTTGCATTACGTTCAATGGAAAATTGATTTGATTGACCTCGAGATTAGTTATGACCGTGACCATCAGTACTGAGGAACGTCATCTCTAGATCCAAACACGCAGACAGGGCAAATTACCTCTGTGATTCTGATGGATACATCGAATGTAATTCGTTATTCCACTTTCGATCCGATTGCGAATTTTCACTTTAGTTGTGATTGTGTCACCACAGAAATATATCTGAGGTCAATTTAAATCGTTACTTTTATCAGAGCAGGACAGAGTGTGCGACATGCGTCGACTTCCTCAAGGTCGACGCTTTCTATCACATACAGCTACTATATTGAAAAAATATATAGAGACAATCGTTCATTACAGAAATGCAAATTCACTACAAATCGCCTAGACCATCTACAAACTACGCTGAACAGAAAGGACGAAGGACTGATTTCGTGTACATATAAAACTAAGATGTCCCAAGACAATTTATGCACAAAAAATTCCGGGTAGTCGAAGATGAACTGGCACTGTAGCCGTAGCCGCAGCTACTCTGCAATCTTATATTATATATATATATATAACAAATTGCCATTTTGGAGTATTTGAGGCGTTTAATATTTATGTATAATAAGTAGGGCTAATATAATGTAAAATAAATTAAAATTGGTTATTAATTGTTATTACTTCACGTTTCACGGACAACAAGATAGTCAACGATCACCAGACGACAGTAGAAAAAGGGAATTGCAGTGGAATCTCAGTGAGATCACGGTTTAGGGGCATGAATTCAAAACATGTCTGACATTTGACAAAACAGATTTTCTGCGACGTCTACACTTCGATATCATTTCACTATTTTTATTGATGAGATTTTCGTGCTTTGATGTAATGAAGTAGCATTTTTCTGAAAGACAAATATTGCAGAAATAACTGCCACAAGACCAGGGATCTGTTTGCGTTCTATGTTCCATCCATGTCATAGAGTATGATATATTTATATTCTTTTAATGACTAGATGCATGATAATAGGGCAGCTTTATTCTTATAACGTATCTTATTGAAGGATTTTTCATGATTGCTATATATGCATAAACCTCGTTTTTATAACGTTCGCACACATCCAAGTAAGTAAGTGTCTTATAATATCATTTCATGGAGGTGCATGCATCAACCGAGGTTGAAATTTTAACGTTGTGCACAAAATAATCAGTCATTAGAACAATCAGATCGAAACTCATCCCATTACTTACCTCCAACCATGCAACTATCGTTGGACCATTCCACAGATTAAAAGGAGTGCAGGCTTTCATTACATCATCGAGTAGCTCCGCTCTGAAGATTAAAATTATCAAATAATAACATGTAATTAAGACAATTTGTAATCTACATATCGAAATCGCATCAATACATGTATATATTGTTACTGATTTGAATATGATGGAAGGCGCATGAATAGCAAAAAGCCAGCGATCAAAAGCTGTCGAAATATAAAATAGTTATGTCAAACTAAGGCTATCAATAATTATTTACTTAAGAGCCAAAAATGATATCTAAATATTTCATTTGCGCTACTGCGCAGAGTAATTCAAAGTTGACAAACTCCAAATTACTGACTCCAGCGGAGTTTTATAACAGAAAGCTTCATGAATGAATTTTTTGGCATCTAAAAAATCATATTCACTTCTTTATTTTACTTCTGCTTCGATGATTATGTGTTTAATACACATTCAATAATGTTGCTACTAGTTATGAAGCTAAGTTGCTAACCAGTAGCTAAATGAGAGAGTAATATGACTAGCAAGCGTTTTGAAAACAAGGAATTACTTGAGAGCGCCTTCATGGTTGATCACCAATCTTCACACGTAGCTATCCATGCTTTAACTATTATCCTCAGCTTGAAGTCAACATTGTTTTACACAAATACTGTAGTAATATTCAGAAAAGTTTAATATGAAAAGTAGCAGCTTTACGCGGTGTATCGTCTTTAATAAACAAACTACCGCACTAAACAGAAAAATGCTCGATAACTGGCTTATGGCATCGAATTAAGATGCGTTCACATGAGACCGATAGTAATATGACAGCGATGACCAGCTGTCAAAGTAGGAGCAAAGTCATTCCTGGAACGTAGTTCTGCGAATGCTTCTTGAATGCACTGTCGTAGAGAAGTGTGGTCGGGAAACGGTGCTTTTGAGTAAAAGAAATGTCTCGTTTGGTGGTTCAAAAACCAATACAATAGGATTAGATAGATAGATTCAGATAAATAAGATCTAAATTCAATCAAAAGTGGTTGACATCAATCACAAACTTTCAACAAACTCAACTAAGGGTTACTGTTAGTGAGATGTGATCGCTGCAATTCCAGCCACAGTCATTTCATCAATTTTCTCGAAAATGTCTCGACTGACTATTACGAAAAGCAAGCGAGCAATTGATCTTTTCAGGCTTCATGGAAGCTATCGAAAAGCTTCTAGCTAAAAAATGAATGAGGAGTATTGAATTGAATGCGTAAAACATCAAATAGATAAATTGATCAAAACAGTATTTTCTCTTCTCATCGTGGCGCCCATTCAGGGAACAGAAGAAAAGGGCTCACAGCGGAGGAGCAATCACAGGCACCGGTAAATGTCTTCGCGAGGTATCCCGAGAACTTGGTCATCGCCAATTCTTCCGACATATTTGGTTACAGTAGAATGATTTGCTTTTTGTCACAGTAATGGAGAAGGTGACTAAGGAATGCCGTGGGGAAGGTCCATGGGAACGTCTGTACGCCGACGATCCAGTGCTCACTGCAGAGACTAAAGGAGAAGTTCTTTCCATGTTTCAAAGATGGAAATTCAGCTTTGAAAGAAGTGTTCTCCAGATCAACCAGGGAGAAAACGAAGATCCTTGTGATGGGGAAGAAACAAAAGGACGTGATACGCACATGTAGATGGCCATGCTCTTGTTGCGGAAAAGGCGTCGGTCAGAACTCGATTCTGTGCACGGCGTGCAATAGCTGGTGCCATCTCAGATGTTCCGGTTTAACCTCAGTGAGGGCGTCGTCCTCGTTTAGATGCCCAAAGTGTATCCGAGGACACGAAGACAACGAAGATGATGATGACACGCTTCAATTGGATGAGTGCGTGAAAGTAGTGAAAATGTGTGGTCTGAAGGACTTGGAAGTGCTCATCTGGAGAAGCAGACGTCGCTGGTTTGGGCATGTGAAGAGGTCGGAGGACATTGTGAGAGAGGCTGAAGAAATGGAGGTGAGCGGTCGCCGACCAGTAGGAAGACCGAAGTCGTGGAGGAGCTGCATCTCGGAAGATCTGAAGAAGCTCCAAATAAATGAAGATCTTGCAGCAGACCGAAGCAAGTGGAGACGAGCCATCAACCGTCCAACTTCGTCACGGAATTCTAGGACGTTAAACGAGGAGTGAGTGAGTGAGAATGGTGCCTCATATCGCGGTTAGCACTCAAATCTTTCTTCGTGGATTGTTTGGTGACCACCTCATTAGTGCGCAGTTGACCTTCGATTGACCTTCATTTGCTCAAAACTTCTCTGTAACAGTATTGAACGCGCTTCTCTGTAACAGTACATTCAAGAGCCTGCTACGTTCCAGGAATTACCCTGTTCCTACTTGGCTAGCTAGTCATCACTGTTTCCCTCATAGGTTGGAGAAGTACATGCATAACTCAGGCCATTATATTGAGTTGTGCTGTTTTTCTTCTGTCATTATAACTTCTTGTTACAACAAACTGCCTTTGCAGAGTGCATCGTTTTTAATTCTCCCTGTATAAAATGCGGCTACATTTTAAGCCCAACGATCTATCTCCACTGTTCACATTAAAACCATTTATCGTTACGATTGACTGTCTTGTAAAAGATGCTGAAACTCATTTGCGAAATTTCATCGAGAATTTTATCTTCGTGATTGACCCTTCCATCCAAGGATTTCCAAAATTGCGAAGTTGCATGAACGGTCTACGGTGAACGACCTTTACGATCCGTCGCTTCCGTTTCATCTGATGAGATACAACGCAAAAGTTGTGTACTTTTTCCCCCGATTTCGAATTTAATCTTTATTAATCGTTTATTTATGACTTGTGAAAGATTGTAAAGTGATCGAATTGAAGCCGCTTGAGTAAGAATTTACAGGTGTACAACAATATTTTTCACTACAAAAGTCAGCTAAAGTTCAGGGATCTCCAGAGCATATTAGTATACAGAGATTTCAAGATTTTTAGAAAGTTTGTTGAGCAAGTGCTATGACGTACCGCGGGGGTATGAAGGCCTTTGATTGCAAAACATCGACCCTTCATATCCCGATACTCTAGAAATCTCTATTAAAGAACTTGCGACTTTTTACCAGACCAGAGTTGTCAGAGAAATATTGTAATGGAAGATACCTGGGTCGGTAAGCATCTTCTTTTGGCATTACATGTAAACGGTTTAATTCACCCGCAGTTAACTTTCGGTTCAAACATGCGTCATTGTCTTCCACAAATAACCGAAAGTTTATCCAACTAAAATTTTACTAAAATAATGTGTAAGGAAGCATTGTCATCAATGTTTAAGAGCGATGCTTCTCTGCCCTTAAGGCATGACATCATTCTCAAATTTCTACGATTTCCAAAATTGCATGCTATCCCATGACTAAAATATGAAAATGGAAGCCACAGTAAAAGCACTGGAATAATAGGGCGTCTGAAGATATTATGATTGGCTTTATTGTATATGATTCAGTAGCTCAGGCTATTTTGTTCTCTTCTATCGGTATTTAGTCATTTTTGACTCTTGCTGAAAAATAGCTATACCAATCTGAGCTCTTGATATACATCTATACGACGGAAAGTGCCTAAACTTGTCGTCGGCACGTCTTTCATTTCCGATGTATAAATGATGAATAGTGATTTATACACCACTAAACAATATGAAGCCAAAGAATTTGTATATTCATATTCATGTACAATATAAATCACCAGCAAAAAATATAACCGCGAAAGAGCAGCACCTTCAACGTTGATATCTTCAGGGCTATTTAGAGTGCTGAAGAAATATGAAAGATATAAGTGTGTTACAAAGAAATGAAAGTATGTGATGTAATATCAGTGTTGCAGAGTCAATTGTTTGAGCCAAGAGATTTAGTTTTGATATTAAGCTCATTAAGATAGACAACTTCAGAAATGCGTTAACATCTTTAGAACACACGTTCTATAGTAGACCATCAACTAAATCTGAAAGTCGCTCTACTTCATCTTGGCAAAACTCTGTTTCATTATAAATGTGACGGAAAGTTGAAATTTGAGTGCAGACATTTATAATACAATTGTGGTTTTCATTCATAAGATACAATTCCATGACTAAATCAAATTCAGAAATGAACGGTAACTTAAAGCAGCGAAAGCTTCCCAACTTCCTTTTTTCTCCTTGACAACTACAGTAGTAGGAAGTTAAAATCTACTTTTGAACCTACTAATATCGGTGTGATAACCGGTGCACTGCAAGATTTTAAAAAGTTACCCTGAGGCACTTATTTAAGTAAAGCCTTGATAGAATTTGTTTCGCGATCTTAATTGTCCTGTGATAGTTAATTAAGACTTCAAAATCTTGAAGGTAGGATTTCTATATCTTATAGTGAAAGCTCATATTTTCTAGAATTCCATGCAAATTTTACAAAGTGTTAGGAAAATTCAAAAAGTGCTAAGGAATTAGAGATAGACTTACATTGGCATATTTTACTTTTATATTGCCAATACTTGCAAATGAATCTCATCATACTTAACCCGCACGTCTCCATGATGGTTTAATGGAATTCTTTAAAACTAGATGAGGAGAGACAGAAGATATGCAACAAAAAAGGTAAAAAAATTACAACGACTAAATTACCAAGTCGATGGCGGACGAAACGTTGGGTTCTTAATTGATTCTTTAAAGACATGATAACAACACGCACATCACAAAGGAGGAGATTCATTTTTGATTGTTTTCACAAAATCATGAAAAAATACAATACTTGAAAACATCAGGAAATGAAGAAAGATTCACAGCAATGTCACCTCAATCTTCAAAATACTTTGTAAGAAGGTCAACATCTCGACATCATTCTGCCTGAAACAGTTTCTCTGTGATGCTACAATTTTGCCGCATACCAAAAAAACATTCAGACGGAACGCTGGCCGATGGATTTATAAGATCAACAACAGGGCACGTGGTATTCACCATAAGATTCCGAAATGAAGGGGTCGCGGGAATTGAGATTTCGTTGCTGAAACTGATTTATCATGAATTCCAATAATATTATTTTCGTCACTTTTTTCATATTTTTTCACGATTTTTTTCAAGAAATGCATCGGACATTTAATTGCAAAGCCTTGATTTTCAAAATGTTTCAGTTCCATGGTACAGAAATTGAATGTTTGAAATGAAAATAGATATGAATCATGTTTTCCATTTGGATTAATTATATTTTATGCTAAAAATATTTCTCCTTCTATACTGCTGTGAAGATGCAGATAAAATGGATTAAATTCCATTAAAAGTATACAGCGATTTATCAATTTGATCAACATTCGAATGTTTCGGTGCACCGGCCCGAGAACCGGTGCACCGCGCACAGCCTAGTTAAAACCATGAACTACATCATTTGACTAAGATCTTCAACTTATGGCGACCTTCATCTGATTACAATGCCGCGATATTATCATCGATATGCCAGGTTTTATGAATAACTTTGACTGTACCTCGTCACTTATTTTCTCAGAGATGCAATCGGTCCGAAACTTTCCAGCCTGGCGTCCATTTACTTAACTGATAATCACCATAATTGCATGACGCGACAAGAGTGACCGCAATATCTGAATGAGGTGCTCACTGCTAAACCCATTCCACTTCGGTATTTTTTCACGGTGGCTTGAATTCAACTTAATTAATAATCCTTACAAGCAACAGAGAAATTACTTGCCATAAAAATATAAATACATGTGTCTTCAGAAAATGTGTAATACTAATAAGGAAAGAAAGAAAAGAACATAACAGCTATAAGCATAGATACAAAATGCTACAATAACAGCACCTTGTAGCATTAACGGTGCATTTTAGTGTGATGTTTAAAGAAGCATTGCTGTTGTTGTCATTATGGCGTGTATTCGCTTCAGGGGGTAAAAAGGAGGTAATTTTACATGCACTTGAAATTTGATATCTACAACATACGTAGATGACTGTAGAAGAGGGCTCATGCATAGAAAGTTCATTATTCATAACATAGAAATGTCATTAAATTGTTGAAAGAAGTTTTATTTCACAATGGTCAATGACTTAAAAGTGTCAATAGTACCACTGACTCTTCATGTAACTTAGCTGAGTGAAATTGAATCACGATTGATCTTTTCAAATTGATCTCCCCATTCCTGATGATAGTCACGTGCAGTAGACCGAAACATCTCGTGTGAAAATTAAGAGATAATTTGGATAGAACATCGATTTTCTGTGGGTTCCTACGACAATGCCGTCACATGGAAATTCAGTGGATTATACATAGAACACTGTTGATAATAGAAAAACGATATTATCCAGCAAGATTACAAATTTTCAAGATTCATCATTCTAAACAGCTTTTAAATGAATTAAGCGGATGACAAAGAAATTATAATGAATGTATTATGTTTAAGCGAACGAAATAATCAATCAACAAGGCAATTCCTCTATACCTTGCCTAGGCATGCATATGCATCTATGCATCTGACTGAAAATATATGCCATTGTGCATTCAAAGTGATGGAAGTATGCTCGCATAAATACACAATGTCTTGCTCTAAAGATAGAAGGTTAAAGATCTTTTTCCTATACCCGATTTAATTACGTTGACTAGCAGCTTCTAAATTAGCGCTAGAATAATATTCAGTTGCATACAATGCCTATTTTCTATGATGTCTCGCATGATCCATCAGACTGAAAAAAATGATGGAAACATTTTCCGATTTATCGATTTTGTGGATGAATTATTAATTAAATTTCGTGAACAGTCCTTGCAAATCACTGATCATCATATTCCAATCATGCGAGACGGATCCTCCAGTTGATAATGATACACGATTGCTGCTACAATTACTCTAGATATTTATCTTTAAAGAAAGTTAAACTAGCACGATGTTTCGAATGACTACTGCATCAACTTTCAAGAGTTAAAAAATTGAGAATGAATACAGTGATCATTCGAATCGCCGTGATAGTTTGACTGTCTTTTTGAATGAACATCTTTCTCGAGTAGTTGCAAATTATCATATTCAGAATATCTTTTGAACCAGATTGACTCTTTCAGTGTGATGCGATTACTCACCTTCACTAGGTACACAAGTAAGCGCTCAGTTACCTTCATCAAAGCAAATAATAATGTCATCAAAATACAATCATTAACATAAAGTTTGAAAATCAGAAAATTGATGTTATGAAAGGACACTGCAAATCATCAAATGAAACATTGAGATCGATTTCCATAAAGCTCATGGAGGTACTCGACAAGTAGAAGACGGACAGCTAATTAATTTGATAACAAAACAAGACGATAAATCAAGGAACCTCAAGAAACCTCCGCATGATTTAAGTGGAGCACACACTAAACATTAAGAGACGGTTGGAGTTGCGCTGCAGTTGAATCCTTGCTAAATAAGAAGGTTGAAAGTAGTTACATTATGAATGGCTGTAAAGATAACTCATTCTTTGAAAATTAACGTAGTTTAAAGTCGCTTGATACGCATTGTTAACTCACATAAACTATTGATATAAAAATATTAAACAGATATTGTTCATATCATCAACTCGGTATCAAGCCCTTTAGGTCATTTCGACATATGGTGATAATTTTGGTAAAAAAATATGATATACAACTCATAAAAGCAGGATTATATTCAACATAGAATTTGTTGATGACATATTTGCATCGCAGTTGATAGTAGCTAAAAATTTCAAATTTTGAAAATATGAAATAGAAATTGAAGTTGACATTGAAATCGAAGTCTATAATGCAAAAATTGACGGCGTCACACTACAATATTATTCGCATCACACGAAAACTTATGTCACGTAGTGAAGCAGTCAAATGAATACGGCACTGGTTATATATTCACAATGAGTGTGCACTGAATAGAAATCACTTTGATCTGATGACATATGAAGTAACTAGCAGAAGACGCAATGGAATATTCATCTCATAGACATCCATCAAATATGGAACAAATATAAATTAATCTAAGTATATCAGATGAATTTAACTCCGACTAACTTCGAAGCTACTGAACTTCTGGCCGAAAGAGTAACAACAATTTTAGTAAAAATTGAAAATCAACAAAATCTGTCTGCTTTAGAGGCCTAAATTCACATCTGAAGTCGTAGTCATTGTTACAGGTTATCTGCAAGTAGGTTAGTCCGGGACATTTTGGATAATACCACGCATGTATTTCAACAGTTGAATATCTGACGATTGTCGGATTGGATCAAATCTTAGAAGTGAGGGAATTTCTTACGTTTTCTCATACTTCTTTGCAAAACTGCATGAGTGAATAGCCGCTCAGAGGCGTCTTGGAACACTGAGACAGCTGAACAACTTATTTCTGAATCATTAGTAGCCATTCATGGAGGATAGCTGACACAATGATGGTGCTATAGTCCCAAAATGCAGTCCCTTGAATCAAATCAAATTAATGTCAACCTTTTCAGTGAAAGTCTTCAGCATCAAGAGCGCATTTGGTGAATCATTCATGCCTCACCATGACAACACACAACAGTGTTCCTGGGTGCTCTCATTTGGAGGTATAGAGCTGTTTGATGCAACCGATTCACTAATCATCGCACAACGGAAAAATTACAATTTTCTTTCGTTATTTTCATCAAATCTAATTGCAGAATCGACTCAAAGTTGCAACTTGCAACGTAAGTTAATTCTGTTGGTCTTCTTAGTTGACTGACAGCTCAATCTAGGAGCCGACCGATATCGCACACATTTTGATAAATCAATGTTAATAATTCAAAAGTAAGGGAATGCCAAGTAAACCTATATTGGTATAATTAAAAAAATAACCAATTAATTTTCTGTCTTCTTCACGAAGCTATCTTCAGCGAACTAAAATATTAGTTTTAAAACACTTTGGGCTCAACAATTGAGCTCTAATCAAGACTCACCATCAACCATATCCATTTGCCTTACGCCTTTACTATGAGGCATCCTGCATCATTAATAATTTGAGATTACATGTCCTACAATGATCGTGGCCTCGTGTATCCAATAAGTTTGTCAACTGTTTTGCAATAAACAACGAATAATAAACCATCATCAATAAACAAAGATGAAATGGTGAATTTCGGAACATCATTTGGCTGCCTTACGGAATCCATTGAAAGAGAAATTAAACTCTGCAACACTGTATTTATTTCATAAATATGCTTTGCACAATGCATTTGTGTATCGCACTATATTCCATAATACACTGCATAAACTCGTCTCCTGTGAAAAATGGACGAATGCTTGAGAAAATGCTTCCATGTTCCTCAACTTACTGACTTCGATGACCAAGACCTATTGACTTCCATTTCCGGATGCTAAATTATAGATGAGTTAAAAAAGAAAATGTCGTTAAAATTTATATGATGACCAATTGTACGTGCTAGTACTTGTTGCATGATGGAGCAGGAAAAATATTGGAAATGCAATGTACACGGCAGGTTTGTCAATGATTATCCACTCGAACTAAAAAAATTCATTTAACACGAAACACGCGATGCAGGATAATACAGGTTTTTCCACCCACATTCGTGAAGAATGCAAACAAGTTCGCTTTAGTGGAAGCAAATTCATTAATGCAAGTTTTTTCAAGCAAATTCACCTAATTTGCAGACATGTTCGCCTATATCAATTGATAGTGCAATCAATTTCGCCAATGTATTTCATGCTTCAATTTTGCAATCAAATTCGCTTGAACGGCAAACAGAATCGCTTTATTTGACTGTATGTGCAATCATTTTCGCTAATGTATTTAGTTCTACATTATCGCAATCAAATTCACAAATAAGGAAAGCGAAATGAATCTTTAGCAGTCAAATTCACTTTACTTAAAAACCAGAGGATTTGAATCAAAAAATACACATGTAATCCAATCAATTTATTGATAAGGCTACACAATTATATCCGCCAGTGCTAAACATCGATGCATGTAACGCATCACATGTGTGCACATGTGATCAACATTGCTACTGGACACAGTCTCTTGATCTTCTAAAATTCCTGTAGCTAAGTCATGAAGCACCCTAATTCGATGCTCTGCAGTGGACAATCCAACTGGGACACTCGTAATCATGTTGATGTTGTTGTCCTACCGTAAGAGGGATCGCAGCTTCAACTTGAAGACGCTGAAGGCATTTTCAATTGGATTCAAGAAAGGAGAAAATCACCATGAGAAGGCACAAGTTTGGACCAGGTTGTTCTCCCACTTGTCGCACTGCTGGTCTTCCAACAACCGCTCTTCCCCTCGTGCGCTTTGTGAAGATGTTGAAGCATGTTTCGTCAACATAGACAAGAGATTTATTGATGCCCTCATCCAGATACCACTCTGCATAGCTTGAGCGGGCCTCTTTCACATCGGATGCGTTGCGCTTGGTCGGGCAATCTTCCAACTTCTTCATGGAGATCAGCTGCCCATCTAGAGCCCTTGATATGCTGGTAGCAGAAAGCGGGATTGGCAGATGATTCCTGATTTGCTGCTACGTGAAGTCAGGATGCTGATCCACGATGTTCTGGACGACTGTCGGAGACAGCTTCACGACTTCACTGCGTCGTCCTCCGCGTCTGTCTGTGAGATCTTCCCCTCTTTGATGGCGATGGATGATTGACCTTGCTGTTGAAGGATTGATGTTCAAAACAGCGCATGTAGCTACATAATCTCCACCACTTTCCCATGCCAAGATGAGCCTTTGCTTCAGGTCCAAGCTTATTCTGGCATACGGCCCTCGTGAAGCTTCCCCTGATCCTTGGCTTTCACTCGAAAATATCCGACAAACTGGACTCTATCATGATGCTAGACATTCAGGTTGATTAATCGCGAATTTGCTTGTTTTATAGTTATTTTGGGTGCGGGACATGCGAACATGAGACGTATTCATGAATTTGGAATCACTGCATACGGATTTGCTTGCGCTAATTCAACGATGAGCGAATTTGTTTGCACTAAGCATGAAAATGCTGATGTTCTGTGGAAGTAGCTTGTGCTATCGTGAATATGCTTTCACTGTTTGCGATTCTGTACGGAAAAACCTGTAACTATGCGTCGAAAACATCAAAGGAGATCAAAGTGATCAATCCAGTCTGATCCATTGGGGATCCATTCAAATCTCTTGGGAATTATCATTCATACAGGCAAGACTCAACAGTGTGGCTGCAATTGGGCGGAAAACCGTCCTATTAATTTTATCACCTTTGAATATAAGCAATCATCTGATTCGATTACATTAAAATTAATGATCAGATCTATTCAGTATGACTATCAACCCAGTATTAACACCTACGCAAAGTAATGCAAACAACACATCAATTACTTTATGAGCGGATGTCAATTCAAGATAAACTCATCAACTTTTACGATAGGGTGACAATGGGACAATGTGTTTATCACTCCAAAATGCCATTCATCGGCAACTTAGCACTTTTTGACAGAAGTCTATAACAATAACTACTGTTGGCATGTCGAACTCACAAGATAACCCATACATGTAATGTATGACATCATGATCGAAAGCAGCCGTCCATTGACAAATTTACTATTGAGGACGTTTTTCAGTTCGCAGTCAATACATAGAAATGAAATGGAAGGATAAGATGAAGCTGATTACAAAGATCCATTGAAGAGTAACGACTTGCAAGAGATATTGAAGCGATGTCGCTTTTCGTCATGAGGTTTTTGATGGGGAATACTTAAAAACCTGAATGATAATTTGACCGCAAAAATTTCATTTTTAAGGACTTGTAAAGAATTGTTTCCCAGCATGTACATTATACTCAAGTTGTATTATTTGCCATTGTTCATCAGGCGCACTCGGCTACGTCTCATGTGTATACATGCATAGAAATCTTCGTCCTAAAATGTACAGACATACACTTAAATTACTGAATTATTTTATCCCTACTCAAAGTCACCTCGGATGTACACAGCGCAATGGACGAATGAAATTTCACTCTTCTCGCCAGCCTGGATTTTTGTTCCGCCTTTGATGCGCTAAATCATAGTGTTTTGGTGGAACGTCTTCGTGCATTTTTTGGAGTCGGTGACTCGGCGCTATCAAGGTTTACGTCCTTTCTTATCGACCGCTATCAATATTTTGTCACACAAAATTCCAATTCACCTGTTTCAACAGTTCTCACTGGTGTGCCGCAGGGATCAGTTTAGGGTCCCCTCCTTTTTGCGCTTTATGCCACACTCTTGATTCAAAGTAATCACCTTCAAGTTCGCCATCTGACTGTTCCTTTTTGGTTAATGTGATGTCTTTCTGTATTTTCAATTTAAACACATGGATGAAATCCGATCACCTCCTCAATATGGACAAGACCAGGGTTATGTGGTGTGCTACAAGACAGCGCCTTGTCAACAGATTCAACCAGTGACTTCACTCACTTACCTAGGTGTAACTATTGATTTTACGCTATCTTTTGCTAAAGATTGTTCCACACTATCCGCCTCCTGTTTTAAAAGCTTGTGACATATAAGGCATATTCGACAGTCCCTCACTTGATCATCAACTGCTCATGTCATCGTGTGTCTAATTTTCGCTAGGATTGATTACTGTACATCTGTTTTACTTGGTGCAGCTTCTTTGTACATGTTACGTCTACAAGCTGTCATAAATGCTGCTGCAAGAGTGGTATGTGGTATTTCTCGGTCAGAACGCATCTCCCATACTCTAAAAGATCTGAATTGGATATCAGTAAGCCTGCGAATTGAAATACGAATAGCTTTTGTCAACAAATGTCTGAATGAATATATGGAAGTTGAATAATTGTTAAGAGCAATATAAATGAATTTTATTAATTTTTACTGGTTATCTAATTCGTCCAACAAAGGCGAAAAATATATAAAATACTACGTCAAATTACTACCATCAAATCATGCAGCATTACATTATAAGATTATTCGTTCCACTGCTCGATAAACAGTTCACGGATAAAATCGAGGAAGTATTAAATAAATACTACGTCACTCCTACGCAAGTGAGCAGTCAATAATAAAGAATCGTTTGCTTGACAATCTTCCACAAGATTCATTCCTCAGAAAGCCAAGATGAAAGAAAAAGCAACAGAAATGAGCTGAGCATCATTTGAACAGCAAAAAATATCAAAATATGCTAGGAAATCCTCTGAATTGTTCAATGGTATCGAAGAATGTGTCACAATCTTCAATTGCATGATGATCATCAGCAACGGAAGCATGTCTTCCTACTTCGTCAACTGTGTTTGCGTAAACAACAATCGTAATAGACCAACTGCTTGTCCCAAATTCGCATTCAGAAAATATTTATAAATAGAACGACGCACAATACTTTGGAATATTTGCTTATAACATATTATGAATTATCATGTTCAGTCGAATAAGTTTTTGTGAAGAATTAAACGATCGCTATTCAACAGAACAATTTACGATATAATTTGCCAATCATGTTGTGGGTGGATTTCCGTTCTGCTAGAACGAAAAACAATTAGTGAAATTACGAATTTTCCGATGTAGTTTTGACAGAACTTTTGATACTGAGTAGAAATCATCGATACATTTGATTTTGGTTTCCAATATTGGAGCGACAGAATCTGAATTCTATTTGCATATTGTGAGCTTGCAAATAACATTCAGACACTGTAAAATGAAAAATAATTGCAGATAAATATTTCAAGATCATGACAAAAAAGTACTTGCGTTTAAAACTAAAGTTACATTTCTCTGAATTCTACCTTTATAAAATATAATTGCATACTTACTTTTTCTTTTTCCGTCTTTCTTCACTTTGCTTCCCGAGAGGCATTGGACTGTGTGCTAAGGAATCACCATACGCCGCAGGTTCTGCTTCCGCAAATGGAATAGGAGCTGCAAAGAATCGAATATGTGATGTTTTATTACTTGAAAAAACATATACGTCTTTGTAAAAAATAATGCATATTGCGAAAGTATATTGCATTAGCTTAAGTTAAATAATGCTGCAACCAGCCTGTTGAATACACGTAGTTGATGTTATTGAATATAAAAGCCTAAAAGACATGGACAGTACTTCACCAGCTTCCGTACGCAGAAATAGTGACGTATCAGCGCATAAATTCAACAAAACCTGTTTCATAAATAAAATAGATTTGCGAAAACTACTCAGCATCTTTCGCAAATCTACGTGGCGTGGCGTATGCACTAATTTCCACAGCTTCTTGCCAATTCAATATAAGATTGGTCTTGTGAAAAAATTAGCTCATAGAGCATGTAAGATTTGTCCCACAGATGCCATAGAGGATGAATTGAATTCAATACAGTCAATCCTCATCTCAAATGGATATCCACCAAGCTTTGTTGCAAAACATTCCATTGCACACATTCCTGAGAGACTGAATTTCTTTGGACATGAGAAAAAGCAGATATTCATGAGGATTCCATTAATTGGTGATAAAAGTGCCAATTCATTTAAGACGAGTTTTCGGCAGACTTTCAAGTTGTTTACAAGTGCAGAATTTAGAATAGTCTTCACATCTCGCCGGATTCCGATTCGCTCTCTTAAAAATAAATTGCCATTCCTCTCAAATTCAAACGTGATTTATCAATTTGACTGTACTTGTGGATGCAGGTATATTGGGAGGACGACAAAATGTCTTGGAGTGTCCGAACACGTCACAAAATGGCTTGATAAACCTCAGAAGTGTACCCCAAAATCAACAAATATTCCATCCAGCAGTGTCACTCGACATCTCCAAATTTGTGATGCTTCCTCGACTGATGCCAGAAGGTTTTCTGTGATTTAAAAGTGCGCGCGGTATGACATCCTTTCATTTATAAAGGCTCTCATTATCAAACGAAGGAGTCCAGATCCTTGTGCTCAAAAGGATTTTATAACTATTGTTTTTCTTCCGTGGTAGATTTCTTCCTTTTTTCATTTTTTCGGCTTTCTATTAGTACTAGGGTGTGTAGTTTATGTCTTACAGTATTGCTATACTTTGATTTCTAGTATGTTCATATATATGAGGACATCTTGATATTTCCTAAGCATCTGTTATGAATGATTCAAATTTTACATCCAAGTTTGCATCTAGGTTTTTGTTTCTGTCCAAAGTTAGCACCCGTTGAGATTGGACGAAAGACCTCCTGCCAATAGATCTTAATGAATTTCGTGGCTCTTTTCTTTATAAAATATCAAAAGGGGATTCATTTTGTAAAAACCTGTTTCATTATTCGCCACATTAACCTTCATTCCACTACCAGATATTTTTATTTATGCTATGTTATTCGTGCATACAAAATCATTTCATCAGTTGGTTAGAGAATAACATGGGGAGAACGAAGACAATATTTACTCATACTGAAATAACTCAGTCGCTACAATACGAGTATTTGAAATATTGTATGCATCATATTGAAAATAGCCACATGTGCATGAATACCATGAGAGTTATTGATAGTGAATGTCACTCATCAAATGCGCAATTGGTTAAGGAAGCTCACAGCATTTTTTTCTATTATCAAGCCTTGACGTTTAGATATAATCAGCAAGTCAACAAGCGATTATTGAAGCCACTAAACGACCGAACACAACTTTTGAAAAGGCGAGCAATCTATAGATAGGAGAGTGATTTCTACAGTTAGAAGTGAATGAGAGTTGAGCAGAATTGTCACACTTAATCACACTTATGTAGAATATCTGGAGTAGTGACGCAGCAGTTTCTAATTGAGAACTAAGCATTGCGTGGCAGCAGGATTTAGTTAGACTTCTATATAAAAGTAAACCAAAGTTTTTGTTTCAAAGTATTAACAGATTCGAACTGGGGTCTAGGATTTTGCAATTAATATAAAACTGGAATTCAAAAAGTTGAAACAAACTACAATTCACTAAAAATGCCACCAAAATCTTTCCAGCAGGCATGCCTTAATCTCAATTACTATCAATGCTCTTCTATGAGATGTCATTCACGTTCATTGGTAAATATACTTTCAATCATCAATATTAATCACAATTAATAATTATCACTAGCGTTCGGAAAACATCGAAATATCTATTTGCTTTTAAACCTCGAAATATCCAAACAAATTGACAAAATATGCAAAAATTGAATTACAGCATGAATTATCGTAATGACTCCACAGGATTCAGAAAAATAATTGCATACAAATATTTTCGAAAGATTTTTCTGGAGTGCAGGCTGTCAGGCGCATGAAATGCAAAGAAAAAAAAATTTCCCCTCAAAATAAATAGATAAAAAATTGAGCGAAAGGCAACAATGTAAATTGAAATCTAGGACATTTTGGCATACTGGCATCCCAGGCCAGGAAGGTGTTTTAGATAGTTTCATTTTATGAAAGGAAGTGTTGCACTCATACATTTCATCACCTTATTTTAATGTGTGTCGTGAATGATGACTAAAGCAATATTATTGTTGACTATCTTTTATACCATTTTGACAGTAATGCGGTTTATTTTAAGTCGACTGGAAACTGACTCTACAACATACCGATATTATAAAAGGAGACATTTTAAAATTAACCGAAAAATTTTCAGAGCTCGGTCATGTTTCTCAACCTCCTATACACATTCATGTAATTGATGCTCGTACATGGAAATACTCGTACTATAAAGATCATGCTATTGTTTAATGATTACACTATTAAACTTTCCTAATTTTAGTAAAAATTTTGTTCAGCGTAATTTTTCGTTTTTGTCCTAGTTTCACACGTTGCCTCATATGGTTTTCCTTCCCATTGTTATCATATCTGTGGCAGCCATGACACCTAGCATGTCCTCCTTTTCTGCAGCTGTCGACAAACTGTCAGTAGCATTCGTAAGAAGTCGCTGGGTTACATTTATCTTTGCATCGATATCGCTCTCCTTTTTCAGCAGGTCTTCTTCCATCTGATCTAGCATGTTCTTCTTCGCCTCCGTCTTCTTAATTATCGATTGCCGTCTTTGTACTGTTTCTCGCTCTTCTTGAAGCTTTGCCATTATCTTCTTTTTTCTTCCTCTTCCTTTCTTTCCCCAAGAAGGTCCTGCCTTCTTCACACGAGAAAGTGGTGCAAAAGTATACAGCTCACTTACAAGAGCAACAGATCATCCGTGGTATCAGCCATCATGGTCCTCATAGGGCTTTTCCGCTCATCATTCCGAAGGCTGATGGCAAGCCAAGGTTTCTAGTCGATTACTCTCGTTTGCCCCAAACCTTAGCTAAGAAGTCGGTGAAGTTAGTTAACGCTCTCGCAGAAGCTCAATCGCCTCCAATGGAACAACCGACTGGTTGCAGTCAAAACTGATTTACGCTATTGCCTTCTATTCCATTCCGATCCATAAGCGATCGCAATTTTTGACAGAATTCGAAGCACCAGAAGGGAAACACTATGTGTTCCAGAGGTTGCCGATGAGATTATCTCATAGCCCCGGCATATTGCAGGGAAAAACTCGAGAGACTTTGCATCCCATTTTTCGCATGGATGCGCCTTGATCACCTTCTTATCATCGACAGAAAGCACAAAATCCGTAGATTGTTATCACAACTCTTAGCGCTGGGTCTAACCATCAACTTCAAGAAATCAAACCTGAAACCTCTGCGCAGAATCGACTATTTTGGAGTCACGTTCGACTTTCCCAGGCTTCGCTATCACCTAAAAACTGCTCACATGAAAACGTTGCAAAAAATGGTGGCAACTCCACTAGTAAGTGGACTTTGGACCAATTATATGGCTTTTTCGAGTTCATTTTCTTTACCACACTTGGTCTCTTCACTCCGTTGCGCTGACCTCCCGACCGGCTCTACCACCTGATTGTCTGACTCCTGGACCAAAACCTTTTTGTCTGCAAGCTACCTCAAAAGCCCACTACGGCCATCTACCCGGTACTTCGATGCTACGACATCCTCGGTGGTAGCTTCCCACAGCCGCACTCCATGAGTTCATAAACTCATTCACACTACAGGACAAAAATTTCTCCATGAGTTTACTAACTCTCACCAGTTATGAATCGATCTTAAGATACAGCAATCACGCCTATCTTTCTATGGGAATTTATCCATTTTGCAAAATACAGTTTCGAGTAATTGTCACTCTGAAATACAAATCATGAGATTCAGAGACTGGGAAAATAACGGAGGGCGCCAAAGTATGATGAAGGGTAGCTGTGATGACTTCTGCAGCGTTAAGCAAGCCAAAGAAGTACAAGAAAGAATTTTCCCAGTTCTTCTAGTACATTTCTATACAGTCCACATTTTGATTATCGACATGTATACATGAGTAGAGCATACACGTGTTGTTAATGCGCATACATATATAGGCACGTACCAGGTTACTTATCTTAACATGTATGAGCAGCGCAGGCGTGATGCCTCAATCTCGGATGCGGTATTAAGTGATTGCAGAATGCAATCTGCCCTCCACGTGCCTGCGTTAAAGCAGTGCTCCAACGTCGCTGGTTCAAATCTACCCAGGTCAATCTAATTTTGACCTCAAAGTTAAAAAAAGTAAAATTTTTCAAAACAATAAAAAAATGAGCTTGACAGCCTGGGAGTGCGGCCATTGTCAGGTAAAATTGCATTGTACGTTGAAGTGGACGCTCGAGATCGTGGGAATAATGTTGTTGCCACCCTGATGAGGATACATGTCCAGGAGTGAGTTCACACCACCTGATAGCACCGATGACCCACTGCAGTGCAGGACTTGATATCAGGATTTTTTGAAGTAAACATTGTGATAATCATCCTACAACTTAGAAATAATATGTGACTACCGATGCATCCTAAAACTCAATATTTTGCTTTTAATTGTAGTTAAGGACTAATTAAGAATATTTTGCGAGGTGCAAAATATTTGAGATAGCCTAAGTGGATTTAAGATAATCTTAAATAGTTAAGGAAATCAAAATACTTAAAATATCCAGAATCAAAATATTTTGATAACCCTGATAGTCACGTAGCTGATCTTCTTTAACGCAGCATCGTGTAACATATATTCGCAACTGATAAAATTCGTTCCTTTCAAAATATCATCAAAGAAAATGTTCTATTAAACTAGAAAAAAATTTAACTAGAAAACGCCTATTAACTAAAAGTTACCTATTAAAGTTTGTACAAATGCGACTTGAGGAAATAAAGTTTCTTACAATATTAGAAACAAACTTCTTCGCACTGTCCCATAATGGAAGCGTAGGACAAAAGTGGATTAAGTTACGTCGATTAACACTATCTTCTGTAAGAAAATGCAGCTTCACAATCTACTACCTAAGTTAAGCAAGTAGATGCATAGACATATCAAATTTAGATCACGGAAAGAGCCGAGACAGGGTCAGACAAGATAATAAGACAGGAAAAGAGACACGAGGAGTGATGGAAAACGGACCAAGAGAGAGAGCATGCTGGATTAAGACGATTTCGGCTGAGAAGCTTAAACAATGCGATCCAGCATAAAGGAAGTAGTGAAAGTGGAAGAACATGAAGAGCAAGTTATGAAAACACCCGGGCCATCTGGTACGAGATATCCAATAACGGAGCCGTCAGTCCAGATGGTCAGGTCAGTACGAGGAAGGAGGAAACGTGGTCTCAGATCAAGGCGGTTCGAAGAAGAGCTCTGGGTCGGAGCGGGAGCATGGAAAGGACAATGCCAGGGACACAGAAAACGGAGAAGGGGACCACATGGGGAGGGAGGCCAGTAGATAGGGGGCCTCATGCGGAGAAGATACAGGTGGATAAAGTGAATGAGAAGAGCAGAAGAAACAGCACGAGAAGCGGACGCGCTTGGGGACAGGAAGGGTCGATAGAATCAGAGGGGAAACGTGGACGGGAGGCGAAAAGCGCGCTCAAAAGAAGAAAGCAACTGAGCAGTCGGTGAGGAAGTCCAACTTCCAACACCTGCACCCGACGGTTCGACAAGAAGGACTGGGTCCAGTGAACAAAGCAAGGAGGAAGGCCAGATGCCAGACGCTTATGGTAGAGAGCTGAATGCCGGACAGAGTCGAAGGCACGACAGAAATCAACGTAGCCAACACAGTCCTTGCACAAGGCTTGGAGCTGTGAAAGCCTTTGATTGAGTCAAAGGTCAGTGGTATAGTGACCTGGGCGGAAACTGGCATAAAGAGGGATCAGGAAACCTCAGCATCGGCTGGCTGTAGCCTTGTAGAGCTGCACCCGAGAAAGGGTTGGATCAGAACTGTAAGATTTGGGAGTGCCAGAGCGGAGGAAGGAGAGGATCTCACTGGGATTTGAGAAAGGATGAATATTGGACGCTATCCATTGACAGGCATCAGCTTTGGTTTTTGCAATGGCTCTGATGGCAGAGCGGGATGCAGAAACGCAAGCCTGATGATCCGCTTCACTTAAATGGGCTCGTCTGAACGCCTTACGGCGTGCACGGACGAGATGATCTAGTTCCGCGGACACCAGGCTTTCGTGAACTGGCGGGTGCGGCCGAAAGGAATTGAAGATTGCCGCTTCGAGATTGATAGAGGAAAAGGAAGCAGCGGCTTCGGCAAGAGTTAAAGAAGACTAAGAGTCATGGTCGGGACAATTAAAAGTTACATGAGTCCTGCAGTCATCATTCAAGTTACAAGACGGTTTGCACTTACTAGAAGAATAGTGAGGGGAGAGAGGAATCTTAATAGAGATTGTCAGATCCAAGGCCAGGAAGGACGCCCCTGTCACATCTAGGGGCAAGAGACGAAAGTACCAGAATGAGATCTGGGGGGGGCACGCCACCCGGAAGACTGCTGCAGAGAGTGGGAGTGCCAGGGTCATTAAGAGATCAAGATCAGAAACAAGAAGCCAGGAGTAATTTCAGAGCCGAGAGAGCTAGGATGGCCCCGAGAATCCCATGAGGGGTGGTGTTAAGATACCTTAAGATAAAAATGGAATGGGTAGAGGGGAATGAGCAAGGAGAGAGGCGACGGTGCGAGCGGGCTTTGGCAGGAAGGAGCCAGCGAAGGGGGGAAGGTTGGCGTTAAGTAAAGAGATGGAGTTTGAAGAGGTGTACGTGAATGCCAAGGAAGCTGCATGAAGAGTCAGACGAAGCGAGCGAGGGATGGGCCGATGATAATGTGCAAGACCATCCCCAACCAGAGTCATCACGACTTCATCATTGCCGCGGCCGGGTTGAATCGTCCGATCCTGGCGGCAGCACTTGTATGAGCGGGGGAGGGGGGAAAGAGCGAATATGGCGGAGGGGCCTCACGGGGGAAGGCGGGCTAGACGAGGGAGGACAGGGCTGAGAGAAGGCCGAGGAAGGATGGCTGTGGGGGGAGCGGCGGGCGCACGACTTAGGTGGAAACAGGGTGGGGGTAGACGCAGGTAGGCCACGCAATGATGCAGGGTGGAGGGAACAGCACAGACGGGAGCATTGTTAGAAGCAGGCGGTGAGAGAGAAGGCGGAGAGCGGAGAATCAAGCCGATTTTCAAAACCTCCAACCTTGATAATTATTTTCAAAACAAATATGCCATTGCGAGTGTTTTGAAATCTATTGTCATTTATGAATACAGTTGTAATCGCTGTGAAATGTTGGTGCTATTAAACGTCACCTAAAAACTCGCCTAAATGAGTATCTGAAAGGTTATCCATTTCAAACAGAGATCTCTATGCATGACCATTTTCTTAAGTCTGAAAATTTAAGAATCATCGGTCAGCACAAATATCCTTTCATTCTGGAAACTATTTTATTTAAAGCAGATAGCTATGCACTGTCAAATGAACGGAATAGTTCTCACGAGTTACTTCTGAACTTGTAGCCAGAGACACGTGTTTGATTGACATTTATGAAATCCATTTATGAATGCCTAATGGTTCCTTTTACGGATATAAAGATTGCGATGTAACCGTATTCTTTCTCTCCACTGAAGATGCTGCCTTGGAAGCCATGAAACTAGTCTGGCAATATTATTGTTTTTATTCGCATTGAAAAGTCTGGGTGCAATATGCTGCAAATAAACATATGAGGATATTGGCATCCTGTTTGATATATTTGAACAAATTGAGAACTTTGCAGGATAAAACTTCAAAAGATGTTATGAAAAATTTAATGAGAATTTTCGTAGTCTGAACTCAGACTCCTCATCAGGCGTACATAAATTTGTAAGAACGTCAATGGAAATTCTATAATCATTGATATGCCAGTGATCTTTTAGGGAATAGTAGATGTTGTCGATCTCCATATGGCGGTTTACGAAGTTATTGCCTGAGAACCAAGCTTCAATGAATTCCCGTTGTTTTATATCGCTAAATTAAATGTACTCAGTTGAGTTCTATATACATTGGTGCAGTAGCAAAAAAAACAAAATCCGGTAAGAATGTTTAACAAAAAGTTGGATTGCTTCATGCGCTGCCTCCTTTATGCATTTAAAGGCCCATTGCAGTGTGGTTTATTACATAGTGGAACCTGCTCAACATGGCAGCGAACACCACGTGTCTTAGCGTAAACTCACGCAGTTGATGGCTAGGTCAATTACGTTCATGCTGAGAATACATTCATCATGAAAGGAACATGGTTTGAGCATTCAGATGTGAACTTCATACCATCTATTGCTCATTTACTTATTAGTTAGTAATTTTGCAAATTCAAAAATCCTGTCAAAATTTTGCAATCCCCTCAGCTTTGGAAGCACCTTTTAAAGGTCAAAGTCATCGCCGATTCAAATTATGGTCGCGAGTCACTTTAGATAAGAGAAACGCTGACGGGCCACGCATTGCATACTGTCGGGCCAGCGGCGGCATACATTGCCCACCACTGAAAGGCTACTTCCTAATTGGTATCATTCTGTCCCTGTCAAATGAATTTTCAATTGCTTCGCTCTACTGAATTTCGACAAATAGTACTACGAAAGTTAGCATGTTTTACAGAATAGGAAGCGTCTTAATGTAGTTCAGCGCCAACAGCCCTGTGTTGATAGTGATTGATTGTCAAAGTAACATTGAACAATGTGCTCGTCCATGCTGCGCAATGGGACATACAATGAAATCTTAAGCTGCTATATATTATGCATCAAATGCGCAAAAGGGACTTTGCACCACTTTCAGCAACATGCATGAGAATTTCAGTACCGGATTCATATTTTCAGTTAACTTTCTTTTTTCACCTTTTGAAATATTAAAAATGACCATGACTTCTAAATGGTGCGACAGCTTTTGCTCACATCATCAAGATTCAATTGATTGATTCCAAATAAATAGTATTTCCAAATTGATGAACCATCCTGTAATTCCATAACTTACATCTTGATATGATGTGATTTCTATGATAGCAAAACATGATTCATTTTGATCATTCAAATCAAGAAAGAAGGAAAACACCCACCCCACCATGATACTAATAATAATTTCTTCATTGTACCTCATGACATGATTTTGAGGTAGCCCTTACATGATTAGGCCTACAACAAGCTAAGGTGGATGAAATAAAAGTGAATGAAATTAAACATATCAAATAAAAGATTTCAAACGGTCGGTTTTGGTCTTCACTTTTCGATGAGAGTTTCCTAGACAATTTGAGCAACGGAGAGATTAGTGATTACGAGTATATGCATCATATTCGTCGGATGAAGCGATTATGTAGTTAAGTTAATAGCAATAAATCGTCGCAATGATCGAAAAATTGACTTCCATGAAGATGCAATATACCCTTCAAATTGTGCAATTACCCTTCAAGTCTGCGAAAATGGAATTTACTGACAGTGACACTGCATCACTCCGGAAACCCATAACTTGCCACTGATCTTGTGAGTGCCAATGGACTGACCACGGCTAATGTTGAGGAGCCTTGATCTGTTTTAGTATGCAAACAGTGTTTGAGTTTTCTACATGGCGGCACATAATACCATCAATATGATCCCTCCATAGTAATTATTGACAATCAAACGTGACACACAGGAGCTTAGCTTTGTCGACGACCTTAAATTTCGTAGTCATGTCGCTTATCAATAATAGTTTGCCTCAATTCTCGAAAGATGTGGTGTATAAATACGGTCCCATGGATCTTTCGTTAACGGGAATATTATTTGCATTTCTTCATGTCACATCGATGGATACTATGGGGGGGGGGGGTTATAAGTTTAACGATTGAGTTAAGGTCAGAAATGGAGGTGATAAGTAAACTGCAAAATATTCTTTATTATATCAATCGAACATCATGTGAGGGAAATATTTCTTTTAATGCATTATATATCGAGATTTATGACACAATGGATAATTTTACATCCATATCAGATAACAGAAATTATGAAAGTACAAACAGTTATCGTGCGTCGCGCCCATACTACTCATAAAATAATAGTAGTGGCAATTGATAAGTTTTAACAAATTCATTAAGTTGAGTGGACTGCAATGTGATTACAGGCATGAAAACATCGTCTATCCTGAAGTGCTTTATTTCTCTTCTTTTCATTTTTTGGTCTTTTGTTTTGATTCCTAGGTTTAGTATAGATAGGTTCACCTATGTAGGGCCAATGTTTGTAAGCTTATTTGATGTATCAAGCACAGAAGGTATAATTCAATATATCCGGCTAATCTATTCGCTTTGGGTAAGATGAGTTTAAAATAATTCAAAATCTAACAGCAAAATTAATTATATTAGAACCAAGTAGCCTATAGGTCTCACGTGCATCCTATCAAATTAATTCTCAATTTCTACATAATTTTTTTTACTGACCAACATCGTCACAGAAGAAGAGACACCACTGTCATTTTGCAAAGAGTACGTCTTAAGAGCTTAAAATTTCCTATGCTCGCCATCCTCTGGATCAGTTGCGGTGTTGTTCACATGGATTTTGTTGACCGATCGCAACGCTTGAATGCTGACTGCTATCTACTGCGAGCAGCTTCAGGCTGCAAGACAAGGTGTTCGCATGCCAAGAAATCAGAAGCTCTCCCACCACGACAAAGCGCCTATGCACTTCACAGCCGCTGTCACTGATGCTGCAATCACAAACTGTGGCTGCGATGTGCTTCATTATCCTCCGCACAGTCCGGATATCGGCTCCATTGATTTCTACCTATTCCAGCATCTGAAGTACCTTCTGATAGGACAGCGCTTTACGAACAGTGAAGCAGTGGTGATCCAATTCTTCAATTCAAGAACACCGGAAATCTTGTACGAGGCATAGGAGCTGCTTTCAAAGTGGACCAAGTGCATAAAGAAGAACGGAGGTTGCATTGGAAAGAACTAACTTTCCTATTTTCCTTTCATAGATACAAATGAAACTTTGCTGGACATGAGTCTTTGACATCAACTAGCTAACTTAGCATTAAAAAAATTATTTGAAAATGAAAATTATGAATATAATGGATGAAAATACCTATTATTAAATATCATATTTCTTTATAGTATAGAAGGACTAACAGAGGAAAATTTCTTTTTTTAAATCAATTACACACACACCCGTGAGTTTCACACGTAGCACTACTCATCCTTCCGTCGAGTCTATGTCATTTTTGATCTCACCATATGTATATTTCATTTACGAGCGAATCGTGAGCACTAATAAAATATTTGTTCAGTTTTTATAATCGGAGAAATGGATTGCATCAGAGAAATCATCCTATGACTTCAAGAGATTCGTTAAATTCATCCATCTAATTCCGACATAAAGCATGTGACTTAGAGGTAGCTAAAGATTTTTAATCTGAAACTACTGTTAGTCATCACAACGTTGAAGAAGATTATAAGGGGTGGTAACATCAGATTATAAAGATTATATCAGGTAAATGAAATTTGGAAGTTGAAGAATGATTTTAATGAAGCCAAATTAAATAAAATCCCAAGATTTGATCGCAGGTTCTGCGAAAATTATGAATTTGTGAACACAACATTTTTAATGTCAAGATAAGAAAACCATTTTACATCTATCAGAAAAATGAGACATACATATATGATAACATCTCGGATGAGATTGAGGTAATGGGTCGCCCAGAGAAATATCGCACACGGACAGCAAAGCGCACTTAATGTGGCACAAACCATGGGTAACATCATACCATGACGAAATTTCTGGAAAATTTTCATGTACCTTAAAAGTCACATATTTGTCAGTAAAAGAAGAAACAGCCATCCAAAATCTATATCTACGACTACCTTGCAAGACATGTGTACTACAATGTACAACCAAGGTAAAGAGCATGCAAATACATGCATGTTCTACTAAAGCATGGTGCGCACGATACAACTTTTTGGGATTCAAAAATGTCCATGAAAACGGTTAGCATATTCTGATGTAGTTCTGCATGCTGATTCCAAATATGGCATTTATAAAATCATTCATCAAGCTGTTTTTGAATAAATCGATATTTATTGATTTCAGAGGCTTCCATATATGGCAGCCTGATCAATATTTATTGAAAACCGAAGCAGACATACTAGCTGCAGTTTCTTTTAAAGGAAACCCTATAGTGACTCAAAATATGTTTTTTTAGTACAGATGATCGACTGTTTGAACTGCGTTGAGTAGTGAATATACTGACAAGTGAATAACTTGCTATCGGCATTGTTTTAATAACTCATTATTTTCATTTTAATCAAGTCACTGTTGTAGAATTGGACTACGTCCTTTAACCGACTTTATCATGCCTGACATTAACATGACAACATAATATCTATGTTTTCATTTACAGTTCGGTTGTTGTTCATGATGACCTTTTAACAGAAATGAAGCGATTGCATGCTTTGTCAATAATAAATTCATTCTCCCTACATTTGCCTCATTGACAAGTATCTGATTAGAAATCATAGCTTCATTCGCTCACTCACGAACAATTGGTCTGCTGTTCTGTTTTCACTATTCAATTTCTTTGCTGCTTTTTCAAACTTACCTGCAAATGGCGTCTGCTTACCCAGAATACCGCTAAACACATGCTGATTGTCTGGAGTTTTTTTCGTTTGTTTCGAAAAAGACTAATATGGATTCGATGAGACTGATGGCGGGCGTACATTATGACCTCATTAATGAGCATCTTATTGGAGGTCACGATCGTCAGGAAAGTACAAAGTTGTTCGATGAAACTGAATCACTCCATTAAAATTGAGGTACATTCCCGATAACTTCTTTTCTTTGCTACATAGCATATTAATTGCTAAATTAGGCTTCACCAATCATTCAGTTAGTTAATATTGGTTATGTTCTGAAACTTTATGATGACAAAAGTTAACCTGCAACAAGTTTTCCGTCCAAGACAGACCTTACTAGGACAACTAAGCTTCGACAGATTTTACTGATATTTGGAGTAAAAGTAAAGTGGTTGAAAAATTCGCGCAAGTGCTTTTTGCAGTCTGTACTTTTCTCAGAAATTTACGTGACATGTCAGCTTTCAATAAATTAATTCAGTAGCTCCAGAGAATTCCGATAAATAGGACACTGGGTCAACACTCAATTGCTTACTAGGCCTCTCGTTTATACCAGGTCCAGCACACTATCATCAATGTTTATCGGCTTTGTCACAACGCTAATCAAATTATACACGCTACAACTGTTGTTATGGCTCATACTCGATCAGAAGAACATTTTGGAATCAAACTATTGAATTCTATTCATGACTGGAGCCATTGGATGGCGATACCAAGTGTCTCATCAAACAAAACATCGAATTATTAACAGGAGAATTTGCTTTTTCCAAGCTTTCTAACTCAACTTTTTAGATCTAACAATTTGGATAGAGAATAAAAAGATTATGTATCAAAAGTACACTAAAGAGCTAGCCTCAGGAAATACATTAAAGAAGGACAGTTGGCTACCTAGTAGTGTAAAATCAAATTTTGTAAAACAAAGTATTTTGAGCGTCCATGAGAGATGTAGTGAAACACTCAGTAAAGATAAGGTGACTCAGTCGGAAAAGCAATGCCTAAATACACTTAGGGCTAACGGATATAGTGAAAAGGATTTTGTCATGGCAGAGAGACCAACTAGGAAAAATAACGAAGACAAAGCCGACAAGTGCGTTTTAAAATTACCCTATACGTAAGTGATAGTTTAGTAAGGAAAATCAATTACTTAATTCGTAAACATAATTTGAATGTGCGGTTTGTAAATTGCGGTAACAAAAAGTTGCGCAATGTCTTGAAAACCAAATCAACAATAAAAAACATGATAATTGTAAACTATGTAACCAGCTACCAGAGAAATTTAACTGTGAAAAGACCTGCGTGGTTTATCAATTCACGTGTAATAAATGTAATGCTAAGTACATAGGAAAAACTTCTCGTCCTTTTTATCTAAGGTATAATGAACACTACAATAGTATTAAAAACAAAAATAGTGCAAGTGATTTGTCAGATCACACCAAAATTTGTGACGTCAGTAGCATAGAAGATTTTAGCGTTGAATATTTGAGATGTCTGAATGATTCGGTTGAAACAAGTTTGGTGGAATCGCGACTTATCAACTTGCACAAGCCAAGCATGAACAGGCGTCACGAAACAGCAGGAGCTGTTCTGCTACAAGTGTAAAAGTGCATAAGTCATTCATTATTAAGTGTTCTGCCATTGACAAAGGGTCTGGACCCGAAACGTCTGGCGATTTTTATTTTCTATTCATTTTACTCGGCATTAAACATACCGGGAGAGTATTGAAATTGGTTTTACATTCGCATTGAATTATGGTCCTCCCGCCCTCTGCCATATCATATAATTCTATTCATGACTGGCGCCGCTGAATTGCGTAGTGAAGTAGCGAGTGTCTTATAAAGCAGCAGATCACAGCATTGATAAGACAATTCATTTGTTTGGATACGAAACTGTGCCAATGGGTGATATAGACAACGAAACCAGAGCCCAGGTCGTTGCACTACATGAGCATGCTGGTCTTTCAACACGTGAGATTGCAGGCGCTGTCGGTGTAAGCCAATCATCCACAAGTCGCATCATTAGTCGGTACCGAAGCACAAATTCATACGAAAGTTACCGATTTCTCTGCGGATCTGAAAGAAAAACCGATGAGAGGGGCGATAGAGTTCTGCTGAAGCTCTCCACAGAAAATCCCCGTGCAACATCGAGCGACCTCTCTCATAAACTGAAAGATGATTCTCACATTGACATCAGCCCATCAACTGTAGGAAAACGCTCAACAGAAAACGACAGACCAGCATATCGTCCATTGAAATGCCAGGTTCTGACCGAAGACATGAAAAAAAGAAGATTTGCATGGTGTCGTGAATACAAGGACTGGACGCTGGATGATTGGCACAAAGTTATATTCAGCGACGAGACCTCGGTAGAAATACAGCCGGTAGCGTCGCAGTTCGTCAGGAGAAATTCCGGTGAAACTCCGACAAGAATGCACTTCAAGCCATCCTTCAGACACCCAGTGAAGTTGATGATTTGGTCCTGCATCTCATTCCATGGAACTGGTCGTATTCACTTGGTTGAAGGTTCAATGAGCTCTGATCAGTATGCACCCGTCATCTCTGGAAGACTTCTTCCACAGATAAATGAGTGGTATTCGTCGTCTGAAAATTGTTGGTTTCAGCAAGATTTAGCGCCATGCCACACATCACGAAAAACGATGCAACTCTTGAATGAATCCGGCGTCAGAGTTCTCAAATGGCCTGGGAACTCTCCAGATCTATCACCAATTGAGAACATCTGGGCCATCCTCAAGCGCAAAATTAGAAAAGAAACGTTGACAATAAAACAAGAACTGATCAACGCATTGCTGCGAGAATGGGCAAGAGATGACGATCTGAAGAAAATGTGTCCCAACTTGATTGACTCAATGCCTTCCAGAATCAGGGAATGCATGAGAGTAAGAGGTGGTCAATTCACTATTGATCATCTGAGATACTTGTTTGACATGTATTTTGTCAGTCTTTCCCTTCTTTTATGTTTTTGTTAATGGTCAAATGCTAATCAACAGAATTGAATCGAACAATAGTTGTTTTTGATCATTTTTTCGGAAAATTTATAGGTGATTCATTTTCATCGAACAACACTGTAGATTGTCTAAGGATATACGAGTATACAGTGCATGTATATGACTTTCTGAGTATTCACATGGCAATTACAAGTGAAAAATTTAAGTTTTTGACCACAGCGCAAACTGTGATGGAACTCATTATCAGTGCATACATTTACACGTAAAATGCTTGTCAACTAGAGAGGTAGGCCACACCAGTGTATGAAAATCACTTTGACAAGCTATGTGTAAGGTCTGCGTTCAGTGGAGATAGGATGGATGAGCAAATGATAATATGGTCGCTATATGACTCATCCGCGATTCTACAAAATCTACAACAGTGACTTGATTAAAATGAAAATAATGAGTTATTAAAACTATTCACCTGTTGAAATATTCACTACTCAACGCAGTTCAAACAGTCGATCATCTGTAGTAAAAAAACATATTTTGAGTCACTATAGGGTTTCCTTTAAAAGAAACTGCAGCTAATATGTCTGCTTCGGTTTTCAATAAATATTGATCAGGCCCCCATATATGGAACCTCTGAAATCAACAAATATCGATTTATTCAAAAACAGCTTGATGGTTTCTTCTATAAAATGCACATCTTTAATCACATAGGCTTGCCATAATAGAAACTGCATATAACTGAGACGGACATTTTTCAATCAATATTGATCAGGTTGCCATACATGGAAATCTCTGAAATCAATAAATATCGATTTATTCAAAAACAGCTCGATAGATGATTTTGTAAATGTTATATTCGGAATCAGCATGCAAAACTTCATCAAAATATGCTAACCGTTTTCATGGACATTTCCAATCCCAAAAAGTTGTTTCGTGCGCTCCGTGAAAGATGCTATGAAAAATAAGGAACAATTCATTGATAGCTGGTTGTACATCTCTGAAAGTCTCAATACTTTGTTTGGACTGTGTTATGAGTGAAAACCCAGATGAGTATAGCATAGGAAAATAAAGTACTTTGAACAGTTGGATCAAGTGATAAACTATGTAGTGAACACCGCATGTAACAACGGTGATCTGCATTTATTTAATTTCAAATAAACTGCATTTCGACATTTCAACTGAGCGTAAAATATGCTAGTTCACATTATTAGGATCGAAGAAGAGAAATTATCGTCTATGAGAAAACTAAGTTGTCGGTGTGGTCTACAAATGATGAGACTGTCTTCCCTAGTGACCGAAACAAGCAGAGTCTGATGCCTTGCAGCCGATGTTTCTTCATTCTTTGGGGAAGGGCTGCCCTTTCCGGTGCTTTTATTGCGACTGACGGCAGACAGCAGTACCCATGAAAATTCCTCTCTTACATCCCAAATCTTCAATGCGGTGCAAGGTGTTGTCTCAATGCGGTTTGTGTGACAGTGGTCGAAAGTCAGAATTTGTCCAGAATGATATAAACTCAGATCCAAATATTAGATAATAGCGGATAAAACAGACAGTATGTCATCCACACTTTTCCAACATAATGATAACATCTTCTGAAATTCGGAACAGACAAAGGTGCTTGACTTCTTGACTTTAAATTCTGCTGAGTTGTGAAATTAATTCAACAATCAGTCGAACAACGGAGTCTCATCTCACTTTTTGATAACAAAGCAAAAATTAAGTTACACTACACGCCCTTGCACCAAAGACACATCGAATGCAAGTGGCACGCGTAGGGCTATCGAATACTACTCGTACTCTGTAAATACACCTTTTCCAATCCATGAGAAATAATTCTCAATTTAATAGTAAAACATTTCAGGACAAATGCGATCTTCATATTTGAGTTGAGATAATTGATGAATGTCATGAAATTCACTGATTTTGCATTCATCTATCTCAATTCAAGAAAAAAATCCTTAAGTCATTAATTATTTTCTCACGTCATCAATTGACTTTCTTACTTTACAATTAGCATTATCATAAAAATATCAGTTACAAGGCGATCAGAATTTTCAGGAGTTTATCCAATTGTTTTTCCTGGAGAAAAATGAAAAATACCATCTTTCTCGGTCACCCCTATTCAATTTTACGCACACACCACCGCACCACTTGAAGGCCAATGGCCGAGAATTCTACTTAATTAATTATTTTGTTGATTGTAAAATAAAACAAGAGTGACCAAGAGAGTTGGTAATTTTTCCTTTTCTCTTAGTGCTGTGGTTTCCTTATGGTACCGCCAAATTAAAATATCATCTAAATAAAGTCTTGAGCTTTGTTGAATAAATATTGCAATCAAAAGACGTGGAGATAACATGAAGTATCCAAATTAATCATATATTTCAAAATTAAGAGTTACTCGTGATAAATATCTTCTGCTAAACCGCTGTAAGAGTCAAAATATGCTGTTAAATGCTTCTCACTCTGGTTTCTGCAACAGAAGAAGTGAATTGTTCCGCCCGCTCACATGAAAGCTGTAATACGCTGTTAATGCGATTGCTGTGCAGCTCATGTCGAATTTCTGCAATTAGTCGTTTAAACTCCAATTGTTCGGATCGTCTCGAGGTCTTGCGACGGCACCGACCGTTAGATGACGTCGTATTATGGCGCATGCTGTATTTTCACAGTCTTTATTAAGCCTTTGTGAGATGCACAAAATAGGACACGATCGAATAATAGTCTATTTGGTGGTGCCGACGTTTATCGTACTTAGTCCTTTGTCGAGGCAATTCGGACGCTGTATTGTATGAGATATTCAATTGGCGTGGTCTCAGAGAAATCCCCACGTCGCACGTAAGCAGCAGCGATCCACTGTCTGTCAATTAAGCTATCACATGTGTGGAATCTTTAATTGAAAAGTTGATATCATTCAGACAATTATCACATTTGTTGTTGTGTTGATTGTTGAACTTAGCTTATAGCTTTTGATTTGACAAAGTTGACTGCTTTGTGAAAAATGATCGCTGACCTAAATTCGAAATGAGATATTTTATACTTGAACTGAGGAAATTGATAAGCTGACTGCACAACTAAGCAACTGAACTGAGATTCCTGAAGTTAGATATGATATTCTTTGTTAATGATGCAAGTTCTTTAGTGCTAAAGACAACTGAATTGAGTAAATTTACCATCGGAATTAGTTAGTTGATATATGAGTTGGAAAAGGTGAGTAATAATTAAATATTGAGTTGCATCCCCAGTTGAAAAATGGAAACAGACCTTGATAGCTGCTATTTCATCCAATATCAGGAATCATCAGCAGGCTTAGTTTACATCTCTCAACATCGACACAGCTCCCTAATTACAGTCGCGGTCATGCCCGGGTTAATTTAAGATTTGAAAATAGCAAGCTGGCGAAATTTCAACAGGCATTCATTAAATATCACACTGCTGGCAAATCGCCTAAGCTAGTGGGCCTGAAATAATTAGTAAATGCTGCTTTTTCCAAACACAGTGTAAATAGTGGCTAAACGAAAACGATATCATGCATCCGTCTCAAACCGGCTTCATTAAAAGAAATTCTGTCCAAGACAACATCATGGTATTAAATGAAATACTACAGATTTATAAGAATAAAAAGCATCCGCTCCTCTTGTGTTTCATCGATTTATCAAAAGCTTTTGATTCCATATCAATATTAAAACTAATGCGGAAGTTGAAAAGGACAATTACGAATGATACGTTATTAGCCTTAATCATTAATACTCTTGAAAACAAAAAATATCGAATACTTTATAATGGTGATGAAAGTGAACTTTTTGGATTAAAGAATGGAATCCCGCAAGGTGATAGCTTGTCTCCCACGTTATTTTGCATATACATGAACGACCTATTAACAACATTTGATAAAAATCTGGAACGTCTCAGCCCAATCGAAATCGGAGACCTAAAAATTTCAGCTATGATCTATACTGAACTATACTAAACACAAGAAGGACTGATAAAACAAATCAAGTTAGTGCAAAATTAATGCACAGAAAATTTCTTGGAAATAGTTATGACAAAATGAAAATTGTGATAAAGAATTCGAACTTAAAAATACAAAACATAGAAATACATAATACCATGAATATTATCAATGTTATTGACGAATATAAGTACCTAGGTATGTGGATATCTTCAAATAGTAAAAAGCATATTCAGGAATTAGAAAAGAAGGGTAAAAAGTCATCATACTTAATAAGCAAAACTTTAAAGGAATTTGGAGATGTCAATGGAACTTTACTAAAAGATGCGTTTGAAATCTTAACTCTTTCTCAAATAAAGTACTGTGCCGAATTCCGTCATCATTTGAATTTGAAAGAATTGAATAAGCTGCAAGTGCATTCTATAAAAGATTTTGTCATCTGAAAATCACAACAGCAACATAGTATAATTGGTGAATTTGGTATAAAACCAATTGAGCATCACTTTTATAAGGCAGCCTTACATTATTGGGTGAGAATCTTGCACTGTAAAAAATTATCATTAGCTGAAAAGATATACAGCATCATCTACATGTACAAGAATATTGACGAAAAGCAATTTAAAAATACTTGAAGCTATAGGATTAGAAAATTACTAACCAAAATATATTTGCAAGACTTATGGGGTAATCAAAGTCATGATGAAAAACTGAAATCTATTAGGACAATAGATACACGATTGATAGAATACTTTAGATAACAGTGGATTTACAGTGCTAAAAATAGCATGAATGGACTTGATTATTTACAAATTTGTCAATTTAGCTGTGAAACGAAATATTATTTGAATGTATCCACAGAAAATAATGTAACCAGAACCATCTTAAAACTCAGAACAGGTAAGCACAACTTGGCAGTTCAAACAAACAAATATAGAAAAGTAAGCAGCAGATTATTTGAAGAATATTCATGTACCTCATGCAATCTTGGAAAGACAGAAGATCTAATTCATTTCATCGTTGAATGTCCGCGATATGAATTGATCTGACAATTGAATATACCTTTCATGACAAACATATCGAAGGCTGATTTCTATGCCATTATGTGTGGCTTAACGCCAACCGAAATGAAATTTATAGCAAAGTTTACAACACTGGCTAGCAAAATTAGGGACAATCATTAGAATTGATCTGATTAGACTTCGTTTTATTACACTGAACATTTATTGCAGACGACTAGACAATGCATATCAATATTAATTTTGTAAAGTATCAAGTCTGGCCAACAATCAGAAAGTGAAAAGTATTCAGATGCTGTTATTTAACCGACCGCCATCGATGCAGTCTCAGTTGAACTATACGAACCTACTGAACGGTTTACTGAACAAATAATTTCTCCCGAGGATCAGCCACAATTTTGGATTTCGCCCATTCTTTAAGTTCCTGCTCCTTTACAGGTGAGATATAAATCATTCGAATTTTTCATGTTTCTTGTAAATTGATATTTATCACTATGCATATTCTTCGTGGCTGATCCTCAAAGTAACATTAATTAATGTAGCTTCAGGATTGAATGACGGAAAATTAGGAATATATATAGAACAAAAAATATAGATATGTGGTTTACAATCAATTAAAGGGAATCTGCTGGCTTGACTAATTCATTGAATTTATTAGACCTATCTATAAGGTGCATCCTCCTCTCATTCTCATTGCAGCCATATTTGAGTTACATCATGTTTACTCAATGTTTATGCAAATGTTTTTTTTGCAAATAAACCTATGATATTCTGAATAGAATAATTAAACATTGAGTTGCATCCTCAGTACTTTACCGAAATTTAAAAGGAACTGTCTTGCAACTACACATCTATGATAGCCACACAAATATAAAAAAATGACAATCCTGTATATAACTATTGCATTATGCTGATATATAGATATTCTATCAACGCTGTTGCGCACCCTAATAGCCGTATTTCAACAAATTACCAGCGATTGATAGATGCCGATCTATGAGATTTGACAGCGAACTTGCTTTGAACCACGACAGAATCCTCCGCTTCGGATTAAATACTAAAGTGAAAAACATGTGCAAACAAATTTGTACTGAACTCGCTTAATAAATTAAAAAATGTTCACCCTTTCACTGAACAAAGACACCAATTAAAAGTTCTCATGTTTATATAAACTGATTCCTCATTCAATATGTGAATAGGGATGTTCGAATTACTTAACCGACCACTGTATATTATAAACTGATAGAAAATAAGCAATTCCTACAATTTTTTTGGCTAAAATCGTTTGAAAACTAAGTTGTCATATAATTAAGTGAATGTCCGCAGAATGTGACAATTAACACAGATAAAGATGTGAACATATGTTATCTCCGAATCATCACAAATACAAATAAAATACATGGTTTAGTAGAGCAATAAATATAATAATGACACATCTTGTGCAATCCAGACTTCCCGGTATATACCGAATCTTTTTTTTGAATTTTACTGACTATTATATCAAATGAATACCAGGAACATGGTTTCATGCAGTTTTAACCATTCGCTATAACCTCCATAAAAAACGCGAACGACTGGCAACTCTGCATCAATTACTAAATGTTCATTAATCAGTTATTTTGAACTGCCAGTTATTATTGCGCGCATTTGCTTACTGTGGGGTGGAGGTAGTGTATTGGAGTGAAAAGGCGCAGAGATCTGCATTGAACCGGTGCTGCCTTTACGTTCTTTCTTGAAGATGCGGCCGAGAGTTCCGAATCGAGACTTCTTCTTATTAGCCGCCGACGACAGAGAAAGTCCGTGGGACGCTGCAGTAGCTGCCAAGCCATGTTGTTTGTGCAAAGAATCCTGACTACCTGAGCTGGGTGTACTGTGCGGACTTTCCATTGAATTCCTGAAAGACGAAATAATCAAATGAAAAAAAATACATGCAAGACACAGCAGTGCACAGGTTAAAAAATTTATTAATACAGTAATATTCGTGCAATAATTCCGGAAAGCAATGCAAATAACTAATATTGACAACCCAATCTGACTCATTCTGTATACATCAATATTCAGCAGTCACATGAAAACTGAAGCTTCAAGATATTCAAGGAGAAAATTATGTTTATCTATTTTCAGACATTCGTACGTTATTCTATTTGAAGTCAAAATGTTTCAATAAATGCTAATTAATTTTCTTCAGCACAAGTGTGTTTAAATGTCCGCTTAGACAAAACTGAACACGATTTACTCATAGATCAAGGGGTTTCTCTAGCCTTTCTTTATGCATCGTGAATAATTAGAATCGTCATTAGACGAACATCTTCTGCAGAGTGACAGGGAAATTCATCTCACATAATTACCAACTAGGCTTCTACGAAGAATGTGATTGATGCGTTTGAGAACAAGTTTTTCATTCGTGGAACTTAACCGGATGACATGGTTGAAGATGTAAACAAGATCGCAAGAGCTAGCTTACTTGGCTAAGGGACGTGTCACGATACGAAACTTGGAGTAAAGAACTACTGTAGATTATAAACCTTAACTGTTGCGTGTGTGTGAACTCTTCCCCACCTCAAACATGTTTACAAAAAATCCTGTGACTATTCTCCTCCTCCTTCGGTAGATTAGTCGCCGAAGCGAGTTGCCGCCTTCCTGCTCACGAATTTTCGCTATCGTGCACGATCTTGCGCTTTCCGTATGCAGTCCGTTAGTGACATTACTGTCGTCTATCGAATGTCCAGCGCGTCTTGCATCGCCCACGTCCACGATTGCCGTAGACCATTCCCGTTAGAGGGTCTTTCTCTAATCATTGTTTCTTTACTAGATGTCCAAAGTAACGAAGCTTTCTTTCATTAATCATGGTAAGTAGTCGTTCCACTCTACCAATTTTGGCCAATACCCATTCGTTGCTCTTGCGCTCATACCACCTACTCGTGACAATCGTCGATAGCACCATAACTCGAAGATGGCTATTCTTTTACAGTCAATTCTTTTTAAAGCCCAACAATCAGCGCCATACGTGGCTATTACAAACACGAGAGTGTGAAGTAATCTAAGTTTCAAATTACGACTTATTGAACGGTCCTCCCATATAGTTACCTACCGGGGACTGACATGCAGACTTTGCCAGTCCGATTCGTCTTTTGATCTCCTTCGCATCGTCATAGTTTGATGTAATAGCTGCGCCCAAGAAACAGAACGCATTGACGAATTCGACCTTTTCGCTGCTAATTAACGAGTCTCCCATTGGGGTTTGACTTGACCTGTAACTTCTCATAGCTTTCGTCTTGGTAGAATGGAGTTGGAGTACATATTCTTCGCTTACTGTTTCAATCCTATTCAGGACTGATTGAGGCTCTTCAACTGATTCTGCCAGCACCACCACGTCGTCCGCAAATTGCAGGTTCGTTTTTGTTCTTCCGCTCACTTTAGCATTCCCCGTATGATATTCTAATGTTATTCATATAAGTTTCTGAATAAATGTTAAACAGAGATGGTGATAAAATACAGAAATAAAAAAGGAGATTTTGAATCAACGTTTCGAGATTCTTTAATGGATGGCCAACAAAAACTTAAACCGTCCTTTCAAGCATACTGCTATAGCTTCTCATCTTAGGGGTAGAGTAAACATGTGGCTTCCAACAAACGTATTGCAATTCTCCTTAATCCATTGTTGAATTGCCACAGCTTTCTCACGCACGAATTACCGAGCTAGATCAATTGACTATATAGGTGCATTGCGACCTATACATAGCAGGACATATGTATTTTCTGTAGCAGAAAAAATCTTTGAAAAGTAATTACAAATTCAACTGACATTGACGACCGCATTTAATATCACATTCATAACTAATTCTATCGTAACTACATGAATGGAAAATGCAATGGTGCGATCCTCGTTTGATTATATGAGCGATTAGCTCATTTACATTCCATTATGCATTGGTTGATACTGATTGAGTTGGATTTGCGTAATATTCGTGAATGTCAGAATCAAACAACACAATTCAAGTATTAAAGCTGGCGATGTGCCAATGCAAAATGATCTTCGCCGATAGTTGGTGACGTCATTCTTGCTAGTGTGATCTGATTTCAATCTGATGCCCTTCATTGAGGTTGCATTGTTGATGGGTGACGGATTTTATTAAAAGATCTTAAAAGCACATGTCTTCAACTAGTAAACAATGCTAGCATATTTTTGATTCCTTCAACAAATTTTCGCAACATATAAAAACACGATTTACGGAGGCCGATAAAATTTTATCCATTTTGATTTCTTTGAATGCTGCAGAATTACATTGTTACCTTCATCGAAGCTTCTTTTTCAAGAAAAGTTTTGCATACTAACGATTTCAACTGCTATTCACAATAATTGTTGTGGCTTAACTGGTCGGCCGAGTACAGAAAAGAAATATCATGAAGTAAATGGTAATGACTAATGTTGACAATTGAAATAACTTGAACAGCTGCCATTTGACATTTTCAATCGCTGAGCTTGTATTAAGCTCGATTGTTCGTTGAACTATCGCACAATTCAACATCAATTTTTCTTGACATTCCACCGAATGATATCCAGCAAGAAGCTGTGATGCGACTAAAAACCAGATAATTTGTAGTCTTTTGTACAGCTTTATTTTCTTGCTTAGAGACATCAAATAAAATTATAGCATAGAAAATGGAAGAAAGAAGGGTTCACTGCATTTGAGTGGAATGCGTCTACTAAAAGTAGTAGACACTTAATAATACTACACGTAATAAAGCAGAAGTTCACAGCTATCAATTTTAATGGAGTAGAAATGAAGTCACATATCCGATGAACTAGTTGGAGCTTAATGTACGTGACATCAATGAGAAATTCTTGCTACACGTTGTGGGTTCACAAACGCACTGACTCAAAGGATTTTTAACAATGGCTTTCACACTTTTGTTACATAATCGCAAACAGACGTCCATGTGACATGGCTTAAAAGTTTTGGGAAGAATCATTTCATGCATCGTTGGATAAAAAATTGATCGAGCGAGTACCACTATTGTACGCTATGAAACGAAAATGTTCTAAGATGAATATCACAGCCCCGTGGGCGCGCCACATATGGTGAACTGCCTCATCACCATTCAGTGGTGTTCGTCTATATTCTGTTATTTCACTTATTTGATTTTCTAAAAGTTCATAACTATAACATAAAAAGTCCTATTTTCAACGAAAAAGAAAAAAAAATCTTTTTACATGATGGATGTCATAGCCATCCATTATAAAGGTCCTATCATGTGGATTTAAGCCATATCTGTGATGAACCATTCTTTACGAGCTTCACGTGGAATTACCTTCGAGAAAAAGGATGTTCAGATTGAAATAGTTTAAGTTCAACATTCAAATTGAAACATTAAAAAATACCATGCATTCCTGACTGAATTCAATCACAAAACTAAGGAAATCCTTCTACAACTGCATACGGCAAATATTTAAAAGCACATTCACAAAAATCACCATGCAAGTTTGCGAACGCGATCAAAATTGTCGTCCACTACGAGAAAATTGAGAGCTGTTGCATATGAGAAATTCACAAGAGTTGATTTAAACAAACACTTCCTAGAAACTGTCCACTATCGCTGCTGAAGATCTCCTGAATTAACATAGATAAAAATGTGTACTAGAAACAAGACTGATTTGTATTTACCTCCAGCTATACGGATTTTACGTCACTTTTTACCCCTACTGGGCTATACGAGGAGAGTGATCCATGCTATACGTGCTTCTGATGGTATCTTCTAAATTCAACCGGATAGAGTCTAGTATTTCATTAAGATAGCTAGGTTGATAAGTTTTAAATTTCGTCTCGGTCTCATAATCAATAGTTTACCAAGTCTTGAGGGTCAGATATTTAAGGTCCCATTCTTGATGATGCTTCGTCCAGTTGATGTCACGAAATGCTCGCATTCATTGCTACGAGTTCAATTTTCGAATGCCTTCGACTGAAGAGATTGCATAATTATTGTGGCTGGAAAATAGCCTAATAGCCGAAATTCATGTGCATTATGCACCAAATGAGGAATTACGAATCGTTCACTTACATCTTAGATGGAAATGACGAGGGCAAGGAAGCAAAAACGAGATAGATAAGAAAAATATAATAAAAAGTCAGTCGATACACATCCTGGCTGAGATGGCCTGAACTTAAACTGGTGTCGAATACATGATTACGCATAATGCATAATGCGCATCCACATTGCCAGTAGATGAAACTGAAAAACGTACACTGATTGACACTTGTATCCTAAACGTAATAATGCTCGCTAGCAGTGTTCCTACGGAGGGACTCAGCAATATTATCGCAGGATGTGAAAAATATCGCAGGCTACAAATGCTACTATATTGGTTGCCATCTTTTAATTCGCAAGTTATCTATCCAAATAAGATCGCATCTATTCGCTGTCTATGTGCACATGCAATGCACTGGTGAAAGAAAACAACGAATGATATAATCAAATCTACAAAAAAACGAATAAAAACTATAAAACAAACTATACAGACATTATATATATACATGGCACATCAACCGTCAATCAATTGTTTGCGAACCACTTCCTCCATTTTCATAAGCGCATGTAAGCTATCAATATTTTGCTACGTGTAAAAACGACACGTAGTTGCACGAATATTATATGTTCATGAAGATAGTAATTTAGATTTAACGCAAACGGACGAAAAGTTCACACATACAAAGTAAAAACAGTACACAAATTACTCGCGAGTAAACAACACACGATGTCATGATGATGTTTTCATGGATTCTTGAGAAGACAATTTGTGTGGTAGGAACCCCGAAAGGATTAGAAAGACTGACTGAAGCCTTCGTTGAAATTTTTGAAGTGATTGTATGTGCAAGACTTCAGCTTATCTTTTCATTTGAGAGGCATGTTCAGCAGCAACCTTCATCGCTCTCTTAGCCGCCTCACGCTCGATCTGATTCCTTTGATCAACGAAGCCTGTGGCTTCTGCAGTCAGATCTTTTTCAGCGGCAGTGGCACATGTCAAGTGCTCCAAAGCACATCTCTGCATCCCTTCTTTTCGCAGTTGCGTCATTCGGTTACTGCTCGTGTTCGGGGCAATTCCATAAATACCGCACGGAGGTTCTGACACATGTTCGTCATTTCTCATCATGAAGCAATGCGACTTTATCCATGAAAATCGCACCATACCATGCCACATTAGTCTAAAATATTAATCACTTTTCAGTTATTTAATACGGCACCTCTTTTAACATCTAGCGTCGAACGAACATGAGATAAACGGTTAGACTTCACATTGTTGCTGATGTCATGTACTTTTCCTAACATGCGTTCTACGTCAGCGTTTCCATGAAAAAGAGCAGAACATGCAGCAGACAGTCGTCCGAGAGTGGAAAACCGATCTCGCTGCCATTGGTGCGTTTGATGCACCGAACATGATGTCACAACATAGCTATTGATTTCCCACCATCTGTTGACCTCTTATCATCTGTCAGAGGATTGAAAGAACGCACCTCAGTCTGAACTTCGGCTACATCTAGTTCATTGATGACATTTGGCAAGCGCGTGGCTATATCGAGAGCAGTTTCCTCTACCAGTTTCCTACCATAGAATATGTCAAGAAACAGAATGCTTTTCAGTACATGTATTTTCTTCTTGAGTGGCAGATTTGCTTTTAGATAGTCCATCAAGGTTGAAAATGTATCTCCTGTCAAGCTATGTTGGCTGCATCTGTCAAGCTCTTTTTCACCAACGACATTTCAACACCAAATTTTAATCCATTTTCTAAAAGAATGAAATTGTTTGGGTCTCTGAGATCAATTCGGTGAATCGCGGTGGAGTTCAGGATGTCTGGCTTTACGAATTACACTGACAATTGAAACATTGAGTCCTGCATCTGTCCCGTAACGAATGAATCAGTATCTCATTCGAGTTTTGAAACCAAAGCTCGAACTGACTGTCGAATGACATGAGAAAGATTACGAACTGCAGGGAGATTCGTGTAATTGGGTCATTGAAGGCAGCAAGACTCCGTCTTTAACGTTCGCTGACATCGCTTGATTCGACAGCAAGTCGATAATGCTTCCCATTGTTCTTCAATCCGTTCTAAGCATGGAAGTAAGCAAAGCCAGCGAGTATCAACATTTCGCTTCATTTTCAATTTCTTGCAGTTCAGTAACTCCTGAAGTTGGTCAATTCAGTGCTGCACTTTTGACTTCTATTGATCCAAGAAACGAAATCAGCTGCGAAGTCACAAATGAAAGCGGAATGACTAGAGCATGCTTTTTGTGTGCGTTCGCGACAATGTGAAGCACGGAACCGCCTACATCAATGACGTGCTCTAAGCCAGGCGTTTTCCTGATTATTGCGACTGTTCCGTCATGTACACTTCTCATCGTGTCTCCTTCCTCACCAATCCAGTTTCCATAAATTGGTCCAGCATAATTTACCGCTTTGAGTATATAACGCACACAAGCGTCGGCAGTGAATTCTTGGGTGCGGCGATGTTTTATTTTCCCCAACGATCGATTTAATTTCGATTTTTCAGAAAAATTTCGATTTTTTTTCCGATTTCGATTTTTTTGTAAACCAAAAAAGAAATCATTTCAAACAGTCTGAGCTTTATTTTCTAATTACGTGTAAGTGGGCGATACATGCATGGCAAACGTCTCAAAATATCGGCCAATACTGAATCATATGAAAGCATATTGTGAAGTCTAATTAGAAAAACGCATTACCCCCTACTCATTCAAAAGTTTACTGTTGCGTCTGATTTTGATCAGTTGCCGTGCGCACAAGCCACTCAAATTTGCACGACTGGGCGTTGTGGTATTACCCGTTACACTTCCTAGTCTTTCCGAAGCCGTGTTTGTTGCTGGAATACACAAGAATTGTCGGGCAATCCTGGCCAAATTTGGAAGATTCTGCAGTTGATTCTTCCAGAAGGCAAGAACGTCAAATTTCTTGTGGTCGGGTGCAGGATTTGTTTACTCCACCAATTCGACATATCGCTGCCATTCCATCATAGCTCGGTCTTTGATGTTTTTGCTATCTGATTCCACCGGAGATCTAATTTTCATCTGCGACCACAAGGAAACACGTTGTCGTTTCTCATGTCTTTTCTTCGCTCACTCCTGCAGTAATCACCTTCTCTTCTGTGTGAGATTATTTCTGCATTAAGTCGACAATACGCGCGACGGTAGTGTTCTTCGCAACATCAACTTGTGTGGAAGGGAGAATACGTAGAAATCGTGGATCGATCGCAGAAGCGACCAACAGAATTGGTTGTTCAGTACCAGGTATCACTTGTTCAATTCTGGATTTCATCGAGTTCAATATTGTGACTTTGAATGAAGTCAAGGCGGTGGGGACGTCGATAGATCCAATGAGTTCAATCAGGGTTGACAGTAGAGGCAGGATAAGATTGATCGAAGGAGACAGTTCACAACACAAGTCACGAGTAACTTCCTCGAATGGTGACAACAATGATGTCAAGGTTTCGAGTAATTCCCACTCATTGTTTTGGAGAATCGGTGGAGGATTGCGTGAATTCCGAATTTCGAGCAATGAGCGACTGATTTCTTGACGATTTTCTATCATCACTGACCAAAGTATAGAAAGATGAGTTCCATCGTGTTGGAGCATCTTGCGGAATTCTTTGAACCGATTTTCCAGATTCTTGCTGCAGATTATTTAGAAGTCGAACTCCAGGATTGCTACGATGGAAGAAGCCAGCCATCGCTCGACAAGATTTCCGAAGATCATTAGCTGCCTCAGAGGCTGTGAAGGAGTCTTCAGTACACAATTGTAGTGTGTGAGCCATGCAAGGCATCCAAGGAATTCCAGTCAATTCAATACCTCGTCGAACATTGCAAGCGTTGTCGGTCACTCCAGCTTCGAATATCTGATCATTAACATCGATGGACATTTCTTCCATTAATCCACGCAGACACTGTGATATCGTTTCTCCGGTATGGTCTCTATCCGACGAATTGAAAGGTTCAACTCCGACGCAATAGGAATGTAGCCGGTAGTCGGCGTCAATAGAAAGAAGATGCGGTCAGTTCTAAGAAACTCTCATGATTCTTAGCGTCGTAGAAATCGAGAGTTATTGCGGATGACGGGAAATCATTCTCTTGGAAAAAGTTCTGCATTTTCACATCGATTTCTCGTTCCAACGCCGGAGGCACAGTGCGCCGCATTTTGGTCTCACTAGGAATGTCATATCTGTCGTTCAAGCATTCGACAAACTTGCGAAAATGTTTATTTTCGACGAAACGAATATATAGACATCCCTCAGCGATATAGTTTAAGCAAGTAAACGATCGAGCTTTCGAGCTTTGGCACTACCATGTGGATACTTGTGATGAACAACAAAGGAAGTTTCGATGGTTGATTGACGAGATGGAGATGGCTTTCTTTTCACCGCCTTCTTTGCTTTCTCCTCTGATCGGAGTAGATTTTCGGATGATTGTCTTTCAAATGTCTGAACATATTGGTAGTTGATCCATCCTTCACCTTTACACTCGGATTCCTACAGCCACCTGTGAGACATTTCGCTGACGTCTTGCAATTGTCTAAAGTAAAATAACGATGTATTTGTGATTTCTGTTTCGTGGACATAACGACGGTAGGGAGAGCGTAGAATGCCGAAATTGACTACAGCATAGCCCTCTCGATCGAAGGCGATCATGATAACAATGTCTAACTTTAAACCAATCAGCGTCCCAACGAGTTTCGTCACCTGCTGCTCACCTTAAATCAACTATTTTTATAGTGATCTATCAACTGAGAAATAGTGCACGGAGTCAAGGACAATGCCAACGCCGCTGACTCGTAGCTTCAACCACAGAATTGACTTCAACTGACATCACAGATCAGTCACACAATAGACTGCCTGAGCCGATTCTGGCTGATAGCAGTAGCAGTCTAGCACAGCAACTTGTTTGATGATCAAGTAACCATCCTACATGTAGCTAGCTGGGAGGAATCACAGATAATTTCAATTCTCGTGTATTGTACATGAAATGAATTGGGTTTAACCACTTCCCATACCTGTATTGACCTGAATTGGGAAATGTAGCATGTATTTATCAAAACGAAAAAATCGAACTGAAAATCGCGATCTCTTTTGATTACCGATCGATTTTCGATTTTTCAATTCCGATCGATTTTTTCCCGATCGATTTAAATCGCCGCACCCTAGTGAATTCCTCCATCGGCGCCATACCAACAAAGTCGACACACACCTTGCCAGTTTTCTCATCAAAATTTCCGAACAACGACATCAATCATGGCATCAAAACTTTTATTGCCGGTGTTTTTATTTCGATGTGTCAATTTGTTCTGTGTCCATGCTTATTCTGGTCGTCCGGATATAGCCTGCCGTGCCGACATTATCGATCATTCGCTTTAGTTCTGTCATGCGCTCATATTAAAATTCACGTAAAACTTGTTATTAGTTTTAGATAATAGCGACCTGATTCAAAAGAAATTCATTAAAAATCACAAAACCACACCAAAAGTTGACAATATCGCAGAAAATCTAGATATTATCGCATACCACAGGATTTTGCCAAAATATCACTGAGCGATAAATATCTCAGGGTGTAGGAACACTGCTCGCTAGTGAATAGAACAAAATAGAAGTTCACGCAACATTGATTGTAGATCAATGTATTGTTGGTAAAATATGCTACCACTGGTTAGCAATTGCTCACGCTTACATGGACATAAGTTATTGCTTACATTTTCGCACCTTTCAAGAGCCCGTTCCAAGAATCACTAATGTAAGTTTTCCACTTGCTTGCTAATGTAGAGACTTAAAGATGTAAAATGATGCAATTCGATAACAGAAAGAAGTTTTGGAGATATATTACTCACACGCATCTCATTAATTGATGAATATATTTCTGTACGTTTATATTTATATTTCTTTTCTAAATCTGCACACTATTGCTTTTCTCTAACATTTGAGCACATTGATGGCTGAGAACTTAATTCTGTAGAATTAACGCATACTTCAGTTCATCTCAGATTTGAGTTCAAAATTTTGTACTCTCATCTATTGACGAATATCTGTGTATGCAATTTCCATGATGCAGTCTTTACATTAGTGTTCCCTCTAGTGTCATCGAAAACACTAAAAAAGTCAGAGAATTGCATTGAATCTCAGTTTCTTGACATTTTCCTTCTCATCAGAAATGGATGATTCACATATTTAACAATATCATTACCAATTATGATGAATCTTTGGACTACTCCAATTAACGCAATCGGTGCTTGTAACACATCTATTGCGATATATAAGTATATAAATGGGCGATTGCGAAGCAATCTAGCAGTGAAACTTGTCTCCACTTTTTCCAATAGTCACACATAATTGTAATCTACAATTTTTCGAAGTATTTATAAAAGAAAACTTCACTGAAATCGGGCGATATAAATATAATTTGACCGAAGTAGAATGAAGCTCCGTTTTAGCAGCATAGTTGATTATAATGATTGAAGGAGAGCCAAAGCTGCAATATATGTTATTAATTATTATTACATACATATATTTTTTTTCTATAATCACCCAATATTTCGGCTGTCACAGCCAGTTTCAGGGGAGCTCCGAAATATTGGGTGATTATAAAAAAAATATATACAATAATTAATGATATATATTGCAGCTTTGGTTCTCCTTCCATCATTATAATTCGACCGGTTTCGAGTGGAAATCAAAAATTGAGGTCCCAAGCTTCCTCAGGAATTTTTTACATAGAATGGACCATACAAAGGCATATTACATAAACGGCTGGGAAAAAATTCAAATGATCAATGGAGTCATAGAAACGAATGTTTACATTTTACATACAGCTAGGGGATTGTGTATCATTGATAGAGGATCGTTGGAATACATGCTGAATATTGAATCCCAAGGACCAGTCGGTCATTAGCTGGCTGATAAATTTAAGTTCTCTCTTTCTCTCCATTTCATTGCGGCTTAACTATTTCAACACTATCACCCTAAGATCTTCCAGGGAATGCTGATGTTGAATGCAATGATGAGGGACCACTTTAACATCCTTACAATGTCTGGTGTTCAATAGAATAAAACTTTATTGATGGCTCACATTGTGCGGTGAACGCATGGACAAATGGTGGTTGACAAAAGACCACAAAACATTAAAACATAAAACATAAAATACAAGAATTGCAGACCTTATCTCCCAAAGCGAATGAAACTTTTGCCGTACCGCGTAGTTTTAGATCGTGGCGCTCTTAGACAATGAGGATTTCTCAAGGTAGGAGTCCTTTCATGAAACATAGCACGTAGTGGATGATCGCCAACACCTTCTATCTTAAGGTACAGACGTTTACATAGATTCTCACTAACAGTGGAAAAATCATTAATATCATAACTGCGGAAAAATCGAGCAGCTAGCTTCTCAACACGAAGTATCTTATGCAACAAGCACTTTGGTAGGTTGCAGAAAGTAGGATAGCCATAAATAAGGACAGAGCGGATGAACGAAACATAGTATTCAAACATCAACTTAGGTGACATTTCACAACGTTTTAAATTGCGTAGAATGTACAAACGTCTAATGGCCGGTTTATACTTCTGGCGTATAATTACGTTGCTATCGACTGCACTACGTCGACTGGAAAAAGCTTCAGTCCACTGACAATGTCAGTCGACCTGCTCGTTCCGTTTAATCAGTGAAAGTCAGCGTAAATGTGTTCATACTAGTGGCGCAGTCTTTGTACGCTTGCTGTGTGGTGATGACGTCGGTCGAAGAAGACAGTCCTGTGCTGTTCGCATCATGCCTTTTGCTTTTGAAAAAGAAGAGAACCAGGAAAATGTATTTCAGGCGGATAAACAGAAGACGGAATACTCACTCAGAACTCCTCCTGATTAATGAAATTCGATAACGAAAGTCATATGAATTACTTCAGAATGACAAAATCTGTTTTCGACACTTTGATATTGAAGATTGAACGGAAGCTTACACATGGCCCTACCCACAAACTTCCAATTTCCGCGAAGCAACGTCTTGCTGTCTCGTTACGTCTTTTGGCTTCCTGAAACAGTCTGCAATCAATTGCGTTTTCTTTTCGCATGGGAAAGTCTACGGTCTCAAACATCATTAACGAGACATGTGACGCAATTATCGAATCTCTTTCGACCGAATGTTTGCCCTCTCAAACCGAGGACAAGTGGCGCATCATTTCAGATGGCTTTAATTCAAAATGGAATTTTCCTCATTGTGTTGGAGCCATCGACGGAAAGCATGTTCGAATACAATGCCCCGATAACAGTGGCAGTGAATGTTTCAACTACAAGCGATACTTTTCTTTCATCTTGATGTAGCAGTTGATAGTGATTATTGCTTCACTTGTGTTGATATTGGAGCCTACGGACGTGAATCTGACAGTTCCGTCTTTTCTACCTCAAAATTCGGCCAGCTCATTCTGAATGATAAGTTGGATCTGCCAGATCCAGAACCTCTGTCGCAGTCGAGCAATGAAATATTTCCATTTGTATTCCATATTCCATCCATTATCCATTTTCCATAAAATTGTGACATTTAAGGTGTTGACTCCATTTTTTCGAATTTTTGCTCATAAAAGTTACACAAATTGGTATTTTGTTGAACTGGTTATTATAGAAATCATCTACAGATCATGATCTTTCAAATGAGTTATCATTCAGTGACAGAGGATGAAGTAAAGTGTACAAACAGACACTTTTCGTTAAAGTATATCAACAATTTTCCTGAAATTTCTATGTTAAAATTTGCAGTTACACCAACGAAAAGTGTCTGTTTGTACACTTTACTTCATCCTCTGTCACAGAATGACAACTCATTTGAAAGATCATGATCTGTAGATGATTTCTATAATAACCAGTTCAACAAAATACCAATTTGTGTAACTTTTATGAGCAAAAATTCGAAAAAATGGAGTCAACACCTTAAATGTCACAATTTTACCACTGGAAATACATAGGATTGTGTTATCCTCTCTATTTCTGAAAAGCAAATGATCTGATCCGGCAGACGCGAAGTTTTGCCGTAGGTTAGAGGTGTACTATGCTATGCGAAAGTTTTATGTACTACCTCGTTCCCTGCACAACTTCGCGCTAGCTCCCGGACTATAGTTCCCGCTCCATTGGATGCAATTGTTCATCGTGTAGTTGCATCTCTTCGTAGTTAAAAAGTACGCGTTGAATGTCCATCTTCACCTTTGACCTGTACACTGGGGTCAGGCTTCTCAAACTTTCGGCAACATGATTGCCAAAAGCCAAGCAGTCGTCGTGTTTATCTTGCTTCTTCATCCATGTTTCCATGCAAGCAATCACTGTGTCCTCAGCCTGAGTCTTTTTTCTTCTTTTGCTCATTGGCTCGAGATTTTCAACATTTTCAGTAAATGTGAATTTTTGTCGATCCTGATCCTCATCCTCTGCAGCACCTTCCACGAAACTTGAACACAGTGGTGATGAGAGAGTTTCACAGGACCTCAACGCCTTCTCGATGAAAGATAGGGTTTGGAAATATTTCCAAGCGATCAGCTTATATCTTCCATCGCTACTTTTCGCTTCTCGATCTCTTGTGCGTAGTCGCATATAATGATTGCGCAGATACATCCACTTTTTCTTGCATGCTGCTTTATCCTTCTCTATGCCGACAGATGAGAGGGTACGGCTCATCTCTCTCCATGAATTGCTAGCCCTTTCCGTATCTTTGAACTTATTACTTTTCACCACCCACAGATGCTCATACTTTCGAACCTCCTCGATCAGTAATTCTTCAAACAAATCAACATTCGCATTTGTTGGTGCTGCAGATTCTTCAGACAGTGCACTGCGCTATCAGTCGACTGGTTGCAAATGAAGTTGGATCGATTCCAACTTCAATGCGCTCCCAGAAACATCAGCCGACTGACTATGTGACTCATCAATCGATGACGCCGGTTACAGTGAGCTGCATTTTTTCTCTGTCGAAGTCAACCGACTAATGTCAGCGTAAGCCAGTTAGCGTTGACTGGCGCGTTACGCCAGAAGTATAAACAGATCTTAAGACATTTATTAACAATGATAGAAATGTGCTCCCTCCAGGACAGATCTTCCGAAAATGTAATGCCAGGGAGCTTTAGATGAGACACGGTAACAATAATTTCTGAAGATTCTCTGGACGAAATTTGCGGTAAAGACATGAACTTTTTAGTAGTACAATTCATGATGGAACATTTTTCATAATTTATTGACAATCCAATATTCTTTGACCAGGTCTCAACATGACTAAACTCATTCTGCAAATTATCTTCACATGCATTACTTAGGAAGTGCAAAATTGTGACGTCATCAGCGTACTTAAAAAAGCGTGAATTATCACAGATGGGGTTCAAAGAATCAATAACTGCAGAAAACAGAAGGGGCCCAATAACAATGCCCTGAGGCACCCCACTGGGTGCGTCAGTCCAACAAGACACATCGCTGCCCAACCGAACACGTTGTTTGCGTTGCATAAGGAAACTACTTATCACATACATAGCCTGGATAGGTAGACGGAACTTCAACAAAGATGACAGGATAACGTTATGAGCCAATTTGTCAAATGCCTTCGAGTAGTCCACAGTCAGGACACGCACAGCTCCCGAATTGTTGTCCAAAAAGTCAAGGATATAATGGTAGATGAGAGTTGTAGCCGTTACTGTACCTTTACCTTGATTAGGTATAAAAGCAAATTGATGAGAATTGAGTTTTGGTACCAGATAAGGCAAAATCCATTCTCTAAGAACAATCCTTTCAAACACTTTGGAAAGTACAGGAGATAAGGAAATAGGCCGAAAATGGGAAACATTTTTAGAGTCTGGACATTTAGGAATTGGAATGACATTGGCAAATTTGAACATACGAGGAAAACTGCCAGAATGAAAGGATCTATTAAACAGATGGGCTATAACATCAGAAAGCACTTTTGAATTGTCCCTGAAAATCCAATAAGGGAGTTGGTCTGGACCACTATTGCCCTTCCTCAGGCGTGTAAGATAAAAGTCCATTTGATGACCCATTACGCATACAGGATGATCAGGTAGAGAATGATCTTCAAGAGCAACGTCAGCATCAGCAAAATTCTGATTGTTGAATGAAGATGCGAAATATGAATTCAGCATATCGGCGGATAAGTCAGGAGGATAACTGGGCGATGGTTGATTTCTGGACATCTTCCGAATCCCTTTCTAAGATTCACCAGCATTTCCAGAAGATAGAGCTCTTTTCAAATAATTGCGCTTCAAATAAGCAATCCTTTCAATAACTAAGTTGCGAATCCTGTGATACTTAGCCATTTTATGTTTACAATATGCACGATCTCTTTCATTAATCAGCACTTTCAAAGAACTATCCATCCAAGGTGGATCACAGTTGCGAATGCGAATAGTAATCCAAGCAAATGATGAATCAAAGAGATACCAAAGAACATTGTGAAATACCATCATAGCGAAATCCATGTCTTCATACTCATAAAGAATATCCCAATTGACTTTAGAGACCACGCTTTCAAAGTTCTGTTTGTTGCGTTTACTAAAATTACGAACCCGCTTCTTTGTAACAATAGTCTTTTTTCTATCATTAGGAGACCACATGACTACTGCATGGTCAGATCTTCCAATTGGAGGAGATACCTTGGCTTCGACTTCAGAATTTAAATTGGTAAAGATTTGATCTAAGACTCTGTTGCCACGCGTATGAGAATAGACGACTCTCTTCAAGCCAAAGGCTGCTTCCAACTCATCAATGTTATCATACCGTTAAAGTCACCACATAAGATAACATGGAAAGGTGATGAAGTGATAGATGACGCAATGTAATCCATTATATTTGTGATGCACAGAACAGCGTCGTCGTTCTTAGTAACATTCCTCCAAAACGGGTGGTAAACAGTGATCAGAAGGATAGAGTCATTGGGTAGCCATACAGATAGGATATCAATGCAATGATAAGGGAATGAAATGGAGAGAAAGAGAGAAGAACTCAAATTTATCAGCCAACTAATGACCGACTGGTCCTTCGGATTCAATATGCAGCATATAATGCATGCTTTTGAAGGCCTTCTATGTCCACAGGTTAATAAGTTCCACGAAGCAGGTAATTATTTTCCTGGTTGGAAATTATTAACCTGGTGCAGATTTCTATGAAAAAGGTCATGCATTATAGCAGATAATGCATAGATTTCTTCGGTCATTATTTGTCATAATAACCTCGAGCCTTTGGCTCTCGGAAATTATAGCAATAATGACCTCAAATCTATACATTATCTATTACGTATTCCAACGATCCCCTATCTATGATCCACAATCCCCTAGCTGTATGTAAAATCATAGAAATAAATTGTTTATCTGAAGTTGACTAGAATGGAAATTGACTCAATGTCGCGGCACATCAGGGGGAACTAAGTTGGGGCATGAACCACCAATTAAAAGCTTCGATTTACTCATGTGACTGATTCTAACCCAATCATACAGACGTTGGCAGGTGCATCTAAGTGAAAATGCGTGCGATTTATGTGCCACTTTTGTGCATTGCATGAAGCTTAATTTCCATTCTAGAGGTTTTATTGTTGTCAATTTCTATGTGTAAAATGTAAACTTCCATTTCTATGACTCCATTGATCATTTGAATTTTTCCCAAGCCGTTTGTGTAATAGATCTTTCTATGATCTATTCCTTTGTAAAAAATTCCTGAGGAAGAGTGGGAGCTCAATTTTTGATTTCCACTCGAAACCGGTCGAATTATATTTATATTGCCCGATTTCAGCGACGTTTCCTTCTATAAATACATGTACTTCGAAATATTTTCGCATCGTCAACCGATCCGTCGCATTGAACTGTTTATCTGTTTATCTAAATTCTAAAACTAAGAATGCTCTCCAATTTTACAAAGTTTACGTATTTACCGGAAGTGTTAATCAGCTTTTTCAACGAACAGGAGCATGATCGACATTCTTCTGCAAAACATCCAGCGTAACGTTGGTTATAACTTCATGAATGTGACTTTACAATTATTCAAATGTGCGCGGCTTGGTATTGTACACTCGGTATTAATTAAGAGCAACCTTAAAGACAAAGTCACAAGGTGTAAGGGCAAGCCATTTCGCAAGGGAGCAAGTCACACGGGAGTCAGGGCAGACAATTTCTGCAGCAGTCGTCTTCTTAGCCACTATCGATGAAAAAATCATTCACTGTGTCGTAGGAAATATGAATTGACAACTCTATCGGCTGTCATTCCGCACCACACTGCTACTTTTTTGCTGATCTTGGTCCGTTTCATTGCTGAGGATCGTGTGCCATCTAACAATGGCACTTATGCAGATTGACCATTCCACCGACAAGGGCAATGGCGACGTTTCTAGCCATCAAGCCGATCCAGCATCGTCTGGGCAATTTCTACCTCGCCCTCAAAGAGTCTTCAGGTGTCAGCCAGTGCATGAGCGAAACTCCAATTCTTTCTGAAAAACGGTGCGCAACGTGTGCATTGACAATCTCCTTCCGCAAGTAGCCTTCCGTGTGGATTTCTGATGACTGACCAACGGTACTGACTCAATGAGAAAATTTCTCGAACAAATGACACACTTTTCTCCGAGGGTAATGCTGATTGACATTCAATTATACGTGGTCATCAGCTTCATGTGACAGTTTTATTTCATTTCGATCGGATGGACTCACTTCTCCCTTTCACCGAACGCACCACATTCACATTCACATTCACAGTAATTCATATAATAATCGCATAATAATGGTTAGACGACAAATCATTGTCAGAAAATGAAATGCCTGCGCAGAAAGTTTGCGCGATCTTTGTGGACTGTCTCATAGAGATTTTCATTCATCTGTTATATACAAGAAATCAACAGCGATATATTTCTTTTGAGTGCCTACATATAATTTTCTAGATTGGAGGACATGTAATGTGAATATGAGAAACGAAATACAAATAATTTTCACTGCTAGGTTGCTTCTCAATCGCCCATCTAGACAATAGAAATAGCATAAGTTTTTAAGAAATTCTAGAGAAAAGCGGCAAAAATCCTAAGTGCGTCGGACTTTCTCTTCTAACTTTCTGAAGCACATGCAAATTAATTTTCATTAGGATTAAATAAAAAATGCAGAATTTTCAGCTAATTTCCACTACCTAGTTACTTCTCACGCACTCTTTAGATTTTCAAGTGGAATGTTATTGCAATAACCTACATGATCAAAGGGCATTATTGCTGTAGGACTGTCATCTGATTATTTCATGAGTCAAAGAAAAATTCTGAAAAGACATCCGCATCCGACTGACAGTTCAAAATCATAAATCTACAGTAGCGCTTGTTGATGTCGATCGATAACAGCCTTATGAAAATCAGAAATAAATTTCTGACGCATCTGGCACTATATCAGCAACAGTAGACGGTTCACACGCAGAATATAAAACATGAACAAATGCACTGAACAATTGTAGAGGTGAGTTCAATAAAACATTCACGTCGAGCATCAATACCTGATACGCCTTTGAAGATGAGGATTTCTCCCCAAACTTCCAAAATGAGAGGGATATTGAGTGTATGGTTTTCTGTCGAGTAATAAAGAGAACAATGTTCAATTATGAGAATGAAAAAATACGTATCTTTGAGATCTTTACAACAATCTAGACTTTGTCAGTAAAATCAGAATGTACACGTTCATTAAATATTGCAAACACACCGGTTCATCTATGTCTAAGTCCACACTTAGATGACATAGGAGTGCCTGATAGAACTCAAGGACATCATAGCTTGATGTCAATGACTTAGCGAGTAAATTTATGTCTTTAACATGGATACATGACACTCTTGAACCAGCATCATACACCTATCGATAAAATTAGTTCCAATTTAGTACTGATGAAATGACTGTCGATGAAGTGAACCACCACCATATTTGGGGAAAGAGGGAGGTCTATTTTGGAGAGATTAAAATGAAAATCGCCTTGACATCAGACACATGATAATAATAAAGCAGTATTGAGTCAATGCCTTGAGTATGGTCATTAAGAGGATAACCCAAAGAATTCCATGTTGGACAAAATCGAAGGAAATGAAAGTTAACGAAAAGGACAATTACATGACTAACACGCGATCATGGTTAACGTGTTCATATATTCACGTATAACATGATATTTAGATTGACAAGTGAGATTTTTTCAAAAATATATTCATGACATGATATAAATAATACAAATTCTCATTTGATATATCTTCTATAATTTCAAAAGCATAGCCTTCTAAAATAAGAAAAAAATCATTCTGGACTCATGCCGTAATCATGAAGTAAAACAAAAGTTTACGCACCTACTTCAGGAATTATAATTTTTTCAAAAAATGTATTCCGACTATTCGCGTTACTGGTTAAGAAGGAAACAAATCAGATGTGCCTCAAAAGATTTGACTTGTTTATCATTCATGTTCCTTTAGTTGGAAAGAACAAATAAAGCCATGAAAATGTGATTAAATTGTAGACCGATATATTTCGAGGATCTAAACAATCCTCGCAATCAAAAGTGAAGACATGGCCACAAAGGAGATTGAATGACATTCTCCGAACGAAAATAATGCAACATACGCATGATGACATGATGCAATCATGCGCATGAATAATTCATAGCATTCATTGGTATCATCATGAAATGCATGAATTATTCACACTCATGATTTTGTCATGCTTTCATGCTTGCACCTATGTCACATACATGTGAAATGGATGAATTATTCATATGTATGAAAATTCTGTCACGCATGCGCATGTTGTCGTTTATTGTATTTTGTATTATGCTATCGTCTGCGTTTTTTACGTTTAAGTATACATGAAGGAATGTTTATTGACCGCTACCACTTCTATTCATAGAACTATAAAGCACATACACAAGAGCTTTTCGACACGATCGTGATGACTACTATGGTCGACTGTAATCGCAGATTACATAAAAATGCTTTTTATTTTCTCATAATCGTAGTTATAATCAGGGTGACCGTGCAAGTCCGAAAACAGAATTCGTGTATATTTCGGGAATATGGTGGCTATAGTGGCTTTATGCGGGCCTAAGAGGGCAATTCCCCTCCCCAGAAAGCAAGTTGGACCCTGTCGACGGTTGCGATGTGAGCATTTCCTAAGTAATTTCACCATCACTAAAAATGCATCATTGCATGGAAAAATTCAGGAAAACAAGGTATTGATTGCCATAGTGGAGATACTGAAAACTGAATTCCACCTACATGTACATTCGATCAGTGAAAATGGATAAACGGTGCAAAATGATTAATAATAATAAGTAAGTCGAACTATCGTAGTAATATCGAATAAATTGTGATAGCATGCTCAATTCTCTCGGTAACTTGCTTACACCTCTCTCTTATAGTTGCGACGTACTAACAACCAAATAGGGTCTTCAGTGATTTGAAAAATTGTTGTGCAGAGACGACGAAAGATTTTATGGAAGATTTCTTCAATAGGAGTGTGTACCTCGTATACGTGAGATCTGTAGCAGATTACTGTGGCTCTTGTTGTCTTCCTGCTGCATCTGAGTCAACCGTACGACGCATGGAGGCTGTTGAAAGGAAAATGGCACGTGTCATCATTTCATATCGGCGCACTGGAGCAGCCCACCTTGGCAGCAATGGCCTAACCTCGAACAGACGTGCCTACTCACCAATCGACAACATCCCATCATCCACGTGAGAGGCAGCGGAATGTACATTGACTGTTCTCCCTGTAGCCGATGTAGTCGCATCGACCGACGGTTCAGTCGGTCGAGATCAGACGGACGGAGACGCCGGATTTCTCTTCGAGTTCCGGGGTTGCCATGAAAACCGGAGAAAAAGCTGCCGGACGTAACGCTTCCTCATGCGCAGCTGACCTGACCGCTATCCTCGCTGCAGCTTAGCCGATTCTACGCTCCCCATCCATCAATGACTGACAGTCAAACGTCTGCTTCTGCACCGACTCCCAGAAAGCTATACGATGTTGCTTCACTCAGTCTCTTCTGAAGATACTATTTCAGTAGAAGCAGTTCTGCAGTAATTGAGTGCGTACCAAAACCTAAGATCTTCTACAGAGGCACACACAGAGCTAATAAATGCACTCACATGCTATAATGTCAGCTTAGAACGCGCACGTACTGTGAGTCGCTCGAAAAGCTATTTTGTTCGCACAAACACAGCTTTGGAATCAACTTCCCCAGACCACTTTCCCTGACCAATACAATCTTGATACTTTCAAGAGGCGTGCGAACAGGTTTCTGATGGGGAAAGCTTATCAGATTAGAAGGCCTGTTTTTTTCTTTTAATTTATTTAAAGTAATTCATTTTATTACTTTTTCACTGAGCAATCCTTAGCTTCGTTCATGGCTCATAGCTATGATGAAAATTCTGTAAAAAAACGAGGCACAATTAATTGCCTCCGACGGGAGGAATTTCATAGTTTAGGAGGTTTCCTTCAGTTTTGCGAAAGTTAAAAACAATATTTACAATAAGTTTACGTATCGGATGTTTTAGGTCCCGACCTTTTATTAACGAGAAGCGGTTTCTTAGGCGAGTCGCCCTTGCACTTTGTATTTCACTCTTTCTATGCATACATCAATGCTCATCAGTTTGGTGGCTTTGAAGATATATCATACACTATTGAATTGAGCTTTAATATACAAAATTGATGGGTAGTTCATGGGGAGAAAACATCCCAAGATGCCCAGATTTTTTGTAACATTGATGAAACATCGGTCTTGTATAATGCAATAGGCTTATATATAGACACTTTAAAATAAATTGAATGGCAGTTTTATTTCTCATTTATGCATCAATGCCATCACTTCATTCATGGCCATTTGATTGTAATCCAATAATTATTTATCTTCATTAAGTTGATGTTGGGAAACCAAGTAGACAAGATGGAAATAATTCATTTTTTTATATGCTTTATTAATTTCGGCCTCCTCTTAAGCCATCATCAGAAGCATAGATTCTCTGCTTCTGATGATGGCCTAAGGGGAGGCTGAAATTAATAAAGCATATAAAAAAAAGAATTTTACCATCTTGTCTACTTGGTTTTCCAACATCAACTTAATGAAAATGAATAACCAAGGTCTTTTCAACACAATTATTTATCTAAAACATTAAAAAATGTCAAGAATAGGTTTTAAGGTCTCCAGAATTAAGCACACTATGATAATCCATATAAACCTTTATTTGTAAAAAGTAGCAAAATAACCTAAAATCCAGCAATATGAAAGTAGACGCCTTCACGCGTATGCACATTCGCGTGGTTTGCTACTTTTCATTCGCAAGTTTTCAAGTATATTCATACGTATTCAGGTGAAAACATGCACATGCGCGTGCGCATGTTTTCTACATTTTCCATGCGCATGAAAAAGGCACACTTCTATGTATGATAGAATACTGCACTTTCATAAGTATGAGTACATCACGTTTTTCGTGCGGGACTTGAAACATTATTACAAATGTGATTATATAAAATGCAATATTTGGCCATGAAAATGAAACAATTTAGGACTGATAGAATATTGAAGGAGAAAAACATTTTGGTAGGATCGAATTAGATCTTCGTCGGGTGCAGAAATAATGTGACACATAATGTGTGACATCACACAATTCCCGGACCCGACGAAGGTCTTAGATCGAGCGCCTGTGAGCCAATAAATCTAGTTCGAGCCCAACAAAGTGCGATTTTCCTGCAACATCAACTCCGGCTCAATGGTTCGAACTCTTGCTAAGGACTGGTGGAATTTATGTGGATGCTGCTGCTTTTATTAAAGAACGAAATTCACAGCAAGAAAGTGAATAGCTTCAAGCCGTCTAACATTCATACTTTTTCTCATTTTTTGGTAGTTGGCGCGATTGTGGGATTTGATAGACGTGTAGTTGCTTTGGAACATGATATGATTGCATTTTCTCTCTTTTAAGATTTTTAAATTCTATGAGGTATTATAAATATGCTATCTAATAATTCCAAGATTTCCAGTCTGACAGAAGACAATTTTGCTGGTCACGTTCATTGATGATATGATATCTGAATTAAAGTTATTTGTCATTATTTTCTAACTTCATATTGAGGATTGTGTAGAGCAACGTTTGACAGTAATTTGTCTACCCATAAAAAATCAATAGCTCAGACGCACAGTGCGAATTCGGTTATCTTATTTAGTGCAAATAAGGTTGATAAAATTGTAGATGATATTTCCAGTCTCCATTGTTCATATTATAAATCGGATAATTTGATTGATATTATGCGCTTTTTGATAACAATAATGCTGATAACAATGTCCCATTTAACACATTTCCAAGATTTCACGTCATTCTTCAAGTACTTATTATCTTAACTTTGAACCGATTTTTCCATTGTCACTTTATGCTTTAACATCGTGCCCGTGGCGTTTTTTAGCAGCATCAACTCTTCGATCTCATGTAGTTTTCAAATCGTCACATCAGTCACTCGGTGATTTAGAATATCTAATAGTCCCAACCATGCATATGCGGATGTTTTACACCACTTACGTCAGCGTTCAAAGCATTCGTATCTACATCATTATGCTAGCATCTGACGCCTATATTTATGAAGTATGTAAACATTCTTTAGTTAGCAATATAACACATGTGTAAAATATACCTATCTGCATTCCATGATGCCATCCAGTTATCTTTCAAAATATTGCTGAGATGTCAAGCTGTTGGTCTGATAATGATGACACGACATATACATGTAATTCAATTCAGTCATCAAGGTGGTGAACAGGCCTGTAACTGACTTGTGAGCATTGTGACAGCTGCATCTGCAGTCGTGCGCACAGGGGCTGGAAAATATGAATTGCAATTTAATTGGTCTCACTTTTTGTGAACAATCAATTAATTTAATTGGCTCACATGAGCAACCAATTAATTGGAATTATTTTTATCATTGCTATCCATCAATCCAGGAAGATCTCTCCACAAAATGTTTGCATGATTGACACTTGACTGATAAATACTTAGAAAGCTATTGTCATAGCACATAGTAGGTGCATTAAAGAAATTTACAGAAATAGAATTTACCTGCAATCACATGCACACATTCTCTGCATCACTATGTTCGTTGAATTAATTTGCATGACAAAACATGCACTGATAACTATATTAAGCAATGACTGACAACCGACATTTATATTTTCCTCTATTCTACGAGCGCGATATTTTCCGAAGCAAGGAAACAATCATGATGGCCATCCGATAGTATGTGTTTCATTAAGTTTACCACAATTTCAATTCATTTAAGATTATTAGATTATATGAAACATACGAGTTTAATTAGAGACTACTACATTAGAGTTTAAATGAATGCTACAAATTACTAAGAAAAAAGTTTCGCATTTGACCAAACTTTTCTTCGTTTTAAATGCGAGTAGGCCTAAAGAATATTGTATTATACACTGTGTAGGCCAAAATATTATGCTGTGTAGCTTGTAAAATTCGCACAATAAATCGCTTTTTTTTACTGATGAATAATTGCAATTAATTGGAATAACTGGTACCTGATCCAATCAATTAATTGAATTGCAGATGGTTCATCAATCAATAATTTTTTATGAATTTTTTGCAATTAATTTTTTTCCAGTCCTGCGTGCGCACCAGTAACTTCCGTCTTCTACGATTCACACACTTTCCTTTCAATGTTCCAGACAAATTGTTATTGTTATCACAAAGTAACAGAATGGTATTTGCGTTGTTTTTCTATCTGTGATTTGCACACCTATGCTCTGAATAATAGATATAATATTCGTCGCTTTCAGTAAATAGATCCTTATCAGTACATTTGACTTTGAGACCAAGCTCCGCATGCATGCATTGAATAAACAGGAGTCAAAAACAAGACAAAATGAATGACATTAATCATATCGTGTTAGAGAACAATTCTGTGTATTTTTCCTCAGTCAAGCTTAAAAGCTGATAGCTAAGTAATCTAAAATCCCTTTTTGTAACGAATACAAATCTAATATCCGTGAAAGACTGCATAAAATCATTCTTTAATATGATAATATGTAGATTACATTCACATGCGTGCAGTTTTCCTTCATCTGATGCCACTTTGTATTACTTCATTTAACCGAGTCAGCAAATCGAGATTTCCCTTAAAGGCTGCTTTTTCTACAATGAGCAGAATATTGATGGACAGCATCATGCATGGAGCCACACCGTCTGATGCGTCTACGGTAGAGGTTGGCAGTCATTTCCAATTATAATTTGGGCTAAGCACTAACACAAGAAATAGCTCCGGCTCTTTGAGAATCAAATCAAATTGTAGGTACATGAATTTTGAGATTGTTCAAATACATCAGTGTGCTTCACCACAGTAATACATAAGTGTGCTTCATCTGATGCTTTGTCAATTATTAAGCAAGCTGAACATCACCAGTTTCGCACTTGAAATATAGTTTGGCTAGCGCGTTGTGATTAGGCAATCATGATTGTAGAAAGAGATATCCAATTTAAAATTCAAAATTTTCAAAATTCAAAATTTTTTTTTTGAATGGTCTATCTTACGAAGTTCAGTGTGAAATCATTATCTACTTGCATGCTGAATACGTCGGTTCTCAGGAATCTCTAAACACTGTTAATTTTGATTCACGAGAGCATAGCAGAAATGGATGGAATAACACGATACTAGTATCCCATTCACCACCTGCCACGCTCAGTGTTAATGCAATGTCGTTTGATATCTTTGCAGCAAGCCATCTTAGTCGAATTACTTGATACACGAGGAAAAAGGTTTTCAGAATTACCATCAATTAGTTTTCTATACTTTCTACAATGTTAAAAAGTTCAACTAATTACGCATTATGAAGGTCTATTTACTAGACCTTAAAGAAAAAAGAAGATTGATCTCACAAATGCTACTGCTAACAATATTCACAACATTGATATGTGAAAACTTCAGTATTATAGGCATCGCTGTTTGCTTACATGTAATTGAATATGGCAAAATATCTAGAAAAATGGGAGAATAGCACGGATCTTGCAATGCAAAATTACATGAATCCGCATGAATAACGCCATACCAATTAGCACCATATAGTATTACATTACTAGCTATAGATATCGGAAGATATCTGTTCACGTTTGAGGAGGAAAGTCCTCATTCACAGGTACTTTGTAAACGCGGTTGAGACTGCTGCGCGGGTTTCGCAGCTTATTATGAATTGTAAATAGAATGATTGAATATTGAGCTGCATCCTCAGTTGAAAAATGGGCACATGCCTGAATAGCTGCCATATCTAATATCAGGAATCATCATCAGGACTAGTTCACATATCTCAACTCAACACCGACACAATTCCCTATTTAAAGTTGCTGTTACAACCGGAGTAAATTTGAGATGGACAATTAGCACAGTAAATAAAATTCGGAGGGTATTCATTAAATACTGCTTTGACCACTATTTACACATCTAAGTTAGCACGCCTGCGATAATAAATAGTTGAACAATACTAAAGTAACAATTAGAAGCAACATTTATCAGTTGCTACAGACTCGTTACAGTACTTGATAGACGACATGTCAGTCGTGTGTTAAAAGCAGTATTTAATGAACACCAACCGAAATTTCACTTGATATGTTAACTATGTATCTCTGAATATGCACTGTTTACTTGGATGAATCGGATGCGATAGCAGGCAGCGAAGCACGGCTGTTCAAAACATAGTGCAAGTCATGGAGCAAGCGTCGCATTTATCATTGTGCCACTGCAACCGGAGTAATAGCCGTTTGTTGATAGTGTTTTGATCAACATTGGTGCGACTCCGCCTCTCAGAAAATGCAGCGAATTTAAGCCCAAAACATGCTCGCATGGGAGACAGCTCGTCTAACGACCCATTTGCCAACGTGTTTCAAAGAGGATATTTTGCTCACACGCGCACAATGGCTTGCAGAATGATGATTGCAGGCACGATGATCAGCTGCAATTTTCTTGCAGAATTTTAAAAGGAATGATACTGCTGATATTCTTGGGTTAATTAAATGAATATCAAGTTAACATTGAATCTGTCGCTTGATTTGTAATGGAGTCAGGTTGACTTCGACTATACCGGTCGGTGAATTTTAGCAAATGAATAAGTAATCGTTGATAATCTGTGTACATTATCGCACTTGCTATACTCCACTCTTGACTAGGTGAGTGAAGGATGTAATCAAGAACTTTCATTACCAACTGTAGAATGATTTTGAATGAGATAATTAAATGAGTGATGCAAACAAGAACGAAAACCATCATGTACTGACAAGAAAGATTGATTATCTATATCGTAGGAAAACAGACTATCTAGTGATTTAGTGTCTATCAAATATTGCTCTCAATGTGAGGGTAACCGCCCGCATTTGATGATCGCCTCGTTGTGGGACATTCCAGATAATCATCTTTTTATACTCCATTTGTGTTGCTGATAGGCGAAAAACAGAAGAATATAAAGAATGGCGTGGATAGATTCAATAAAGTCGTCATGAATTCAAAATTCTTTTGTATACCACAATGACGTTTTCAGGAAAATGTAAGCAGATTTCAATCTTATAAAATGCAAAGAGACACCCTCGAACAAATTTGACAAATATGTGCATAATAACTATCATCAGGATTATGTGAATGCTCATTGTTTCTGTAAAACTAGCTAAAATAGTGATATGCTTTATGGCACATGCGAAAGCACTGCACTTTTATCGAAATGACTTTTCTACGAGGGAACATGATGGATGATGACTGTTTTTACCCGATTGGCTGTTGAAGTGTCGACGCTATTGATGATGGAGTACCAGAATTCATTGCCGAACCAAGCCCGGCGTAGGATTGGGTCATTCGGTCCAGATGAAGACTTCTAGGAGTATTAGGAGGACTTGATTCACAACGGATTTGTCGGGGTTCGGGGAGGTCACTTTCTGACATCTGCAAAACGAAATGAATTAAGATCATCACTTGCATATCAATGCTTATGTCTTTTCCAATTGCAAGAAAAAAGGAAATAAAACTTAAAATTTACACGATGTGCATGAAATGACTTTTGATCTTCTTAGTTACAGCCTTAATTCACTTAGTCGATTAATTTAGCAGATCTAGGGTATGCGATTGAGCTACACGCAAGCTTTCTCATATAAAATTGAAAATTGTGTCTGAATAAAAATTTAAGGCTGTCTTATATCTATTTCATTGATACGCAAGATCAAGGGCAGAAATTAATCATAATACAATACCGTGGGGCAATTCGATTATTCGAATTATTAATGTATGAAATTCAAAATATTTAAATACTGAGAACAAAATATGCACAAAGTATGACATTCAGACATCCAATCCGCTTCGTTAAGTTTTATGGCCTAACCCATCGCAACGGTCATTGGAAACTTGCAAAGTGAAATTTTTATACTGAAAGAGGCGTTGCATTGGGTTGCTTACTATTTTGAGAAAAATATCTAAAATGCTTTCTGAGATTAATTGATTTTTCGAAAAGAATAGAAATAACAGAATCAAAAGCTGTTTTAAGAATACATCAGGCGAAATTTCGCGAGTAAACACATAACACAAGAAAAAATCTATCTCTCTACATGTAAATATTGCACTACAACTGGGATCGAAAGAAGTTGCTTGAGAAAATAGATGAAAGAATACAGTAATATTAATGATGGTATTTTTAATAGACTATCAACGCAAACAGCATATCCTTAAGTTAACGAACATTTTACATCGACTTTATCGTATTTACACAATTTCAGAGCATTTCGATCTTTCTCCTTTCGAGAATTTGTACATACTTGTTCATTCATTCTGATGCATCTATAAATTTTGAAACTTGACATAACTTACACTACTTAAATGCATGCATAGTGAGATTGAAAAGTTGAATTGATTTCATTTTGGCCTTTCACACATTTTTCGCCAATTGACGTTGAAAAAGTTACCTCGCATTGGAAGGAAATTTTCGAAAGAAAACGATAAATGAAGACTCTTAAGCATATTCAAAGAATTCTTCATGAATCAAAATGTATTAAATATTCCAAACAACAAATTTCATCATTCACTGTCCGGCATACTTTGTTTATACTTCAATAATGAACTAATTACCGAGTTTCCCACAATACACATGCACATATCATGAATAAATCCGATTGATACATGTACCAGATGATAATATTCAGAAACCCATGCTCCTCATGCATTCCAATCTTCATAATTATTGAAGATACATGTACAGAAACAATAAAAAATGAAATACATAAATATATAAATGCAAATTCTTTATCAACTCTATACGCTTTGAAGAATAAAGAATCAGGCTACCAATAATGCTTCATTTTGCACAAATGGTTTCAGTATATCTCAGCAGAATGGCTTTAGCTAATGACTACAATCACATACAATGTATTAACACAATAATTGCTCTACTTCCTTGTGTTCATGTCTGTAAACAACTAGCGTAAGTATTTAAAATGGCTACTTGGTATGAGTTCAACAATATAGATAGGTAGAAAATTAAAATGACACATTTTGTCACTATCATATTTATTATCCATGTTCAAATGTACACATTTCTGAATAAATAAGGGACATCTTGTCATCTGGTTATTACTGCGGTCACAATTTGCCCAATTTTTTGAATATACCAGCACATGCGCACACTTTTGAAGTTAAGTCATTCTAACCTAATTTGCATCATCAGGATGAGCATGATGATTTTTAGAAAACGTAGGAAAAGTATGGAGAATAAAATTAATAATCATGTATATGAATGTCATGAGAAATAATCATGGAGAAAAAATTGAATGGATTATTTGAATTTGAAAGGCTTTATTACATCCCAGGCCACTCTTGTGCTTTTTTCTTAAAGCTAAGTATTAGTGTTTACAGTATTATTTAATTTGTGTTAGTGTTTCAACGCTAAACTCACTGATTAATCTGCATTCCGGGTATAATTTCAGTAATATAAATTCTTTATTCAGCTTGGATTTATGGGGAGGGGACTTCATTTATCTCCTCTTGATAGCTGTCACCTAGGATTTGTGAAGATACATCTACACAATGCTCAATCCCCAATTAGAATTATCTATCATTGAAAACATAAATCAATGACATTCTACATTCAGTGATATACTAGAGTGCCGTAAGGTCGCTTCAGTGGAATTCTTTGAAGGTCGATTGTTGAGATGAGAACACTTCGAAGTAGATTTCGAACTGCACGTTCATGACCAGTCAATTGATCAGATCTTGCAGAATCTAAATTCTAGGATCTAACTTCTTGCTATGTAGTTTTATTTCAGATGCCCGTACATTTCTATGATGCAAAAGGCATTTATTTGGTATATTATTTATCAGACTGTCTGCAACTGCAAAAGTGTGATTAATTGAAGTGAGGCGAAAAATTATACGACTACAACCTCCAAGATACTGAAAATGTCATAATAAGAAAAGTCATGAAAGGGAGTCGACTTTCAAAATATATCGCACAGAAGCGGGAAACGCCGTCCAAGCCTATCCCATCACTTTATGTAGTAAGTCCTTGGATAAATATGCTGATAAACTAATCTAGTAATGCTGATATACTAAATCCCTATGCTGATAAAAAATCCCTTGATTCACTGGGTAGCAATGTAATACGTCACAATTTAAGACATCGGTCTTTTATCAACTACATGTAATAGAAGTAGGTAATTCATAGATAATTAACATAGAAGTTGTATTAACTTATAGCAACATTATAATTCATCACTCATGTATATAAAGTGAAGGTTAACAACCTCATCAGACAATAGTACTAGTGACTTATAATCCAGACTCTAAAAAAGCCGGACAGCAGTTGTCTGCATGTACACTGTAAACGTCTTCAATTCTGATACATTTATGTGTAAAACAATTTATGCATTTGCTCTCAGTCGTCACATCTCATTTTCTAAATTTTGACTGAATGTAAACAATTAATCGTAGAAAGTTCAATCACAAATTGCCGATGACTGCATGTTACGGTCAACGGCACTTATCTAAATGAATGGCTAAATTTGAACTATGCAATGTAAATGCATACAACCCGATGATGCTTGTTTTGGATAGTATGTATGAACAAATTTGTGCGCATCAACAAAAGTAATTACTCAGCCACACAAGTAGCAGTAAATTGAAATATTCACATTTATACATTAAACGAACAGGAACGGCGAATCTTCAGATATTTTTGACCAGATGTGAGCACTAGTGACACCGCAACCCATTCAATCATACGAAAAATGCGCAGATAACAGGTACTGCTGTCGACGAAACAGAATTCATTGGATCGAATGTTGAGAATTGTCTTTTTCCTTTGATTCATATCAACAGTATTGCCGATTCTGATCGAGTTGTCTGGTGGTTTCGAGATATAAACCAAATTCGACATCATTCATAATGAGTTTCGCATTCCTAGGCATGCATCAGTAGCTCATATCTAGGGATGTTGTAATGGGAAAACCGACGCATCAACTACACATTTCGATAAGCCTGTCAATTGATTAATAGATTACAATACTGTCAAACTACAAATTGGAAAATGTTTCACTGTACTGCTTATTATTCAGTGAACATGCCTCGGCTGTGCATTGTAAATGTCAAAAGATTGATGGAAAAGTGATGTTACATTTACAAAAATATTCACAAAATCTTCTAAATGTATTTCGGTTATTAAAACAATAGCCATTCTCAAGAGGACAAGCATTTTTATTCAAACGATAGATCATAAATAAAAAAATTGATTTAATTGCTGTGGAAAAGACAACATGGCGACCTGAATATCACTGAGCTTATCAGTGATACTGAAACTGGGGCCCTGAGAGTCGGACTTTTGCAAACCTCGAGTCGGGCAGATTTTCCATATCAAGACAATAAGAGACGAAACTGTGTATGCAGTTTAGAAATTCAGCCCACCGCTATTCTTCACATGATATATCCATGTTATTTACTGCTAATGTTAATGTGCGATTGAACTGAGAGCCAGAAATACTTTACTCGCTTTTCCAAGATGGAGAAACACAGACCATATAATTTGCAGCATATATTTCAACATTACAGCCATATATCAATGTAAATTATCTTCAAACATTTTAGTCAAGTTGATTCGAATACTCGATTCGACTCGACTGGAAGTTTTCGAGTAATCGGAGGGCCCCAACTTAAACAGAAAAGTATCCTACAGTATAACTGTGTTGCTGGAGGCTTCCCACCTGTAACCAACCTCTCAACCAAAAATCAGCTTAACACAAAAAATCTTTTGAGTCCTTCACATTCAATTCGGCTTATTGATTGCAGGCTTTAATTTCCTAATTAAATTGATACCTTCTATCTTAAATCTAGTTCGTGGTTAATATCTTGATGTCAAATTTGTTGCTTTGACATCTTGGCTTATGTTTGCAGACACATTTATACATATCAATTTTTTATGAATATATTTTTTCAATTTAAATTTTATACATATCATCTATCGCTTGAATAAAACTTTTATTCCTCTTGACAATGGCTATTGTTTCCGTAGCCGAAATACATTGAGAAGATTCTGTAAATATAGATTGGCTCTTCCATCAATCTTTTAAAATTCACTGTTTATTATATTGTATAATTCATCGACAAATGGGCCATTCCACGGTTACGTTCGTTTCATTTTGAGAGTCAGCTAATTTTCAGCAGAGGTTCCATACTTGAAAAATAATTCTTTCTGAAATCGAACTCCTCCCAAGATAGTCTCATGCACTGAAAATTGTCGCTGCACAATGGTTTTGATACAACTTCGTGCTTTCCTCCATTTGTAGAACTAAATGTACCCGGCTACGGTTGCTTAAAAGAAGACACGATTGCCAGTCACAAAGAGATTTTTCTGAGGAGCTACTGTATATTAAGTTATGATATCTCTACAATATAATTTTCATACACTCTTGTGGCAATGTCATGCGTTATAAAATTGTTCTTTTTTCTCAAATTGTCTGATTTTCTCAAAATGTTTGTTGACAGTCACTTCATGTGAATTACTTTTAAAATTATGGCAAATCATCGAAATTTAGCTAAGCTAGTTATCACGAAGAGCTTTTTTACGAACTGTCATCAGTCATCAGATGAGACTGTCATACTAAATTGTTAAGGTTTCGAACATTACTTTTGGATAATAAAGGTGGGCGGCAGATTTAACAAATTTCTATTTTTCCTATCGATGTCTTATTTTTCGTGGAATTGCTCATATGCATCATCAATGATATAGACCTAGAATAAGTTCATAAGCAATATATAAATAATTATATCCATAATTATACAATAATTATATTACATTCTGTCCAGTTACTGTATTGTCCTGAAGATATTTTAACAACCACACTAGCGTCTCAAATAAGTGTGAATAACGAGACTTTATGATCGCTTATTATTTGAAGTCAACAATCGCTTATGCTATCTTTTTTTTGTAATCTCATCGCATTGAGAAGTCTATGCACTTTTATTGAAAATGGGGATCAAATAGTGGTTGAAAAATACTGTTCAACATGGGAAGAATGGAGTTGCAGAGCGTCAAAAAATGCTCACATGATTCCATATATTCATAACATTTCTTATCAATGTACAGATACTCCAAGCATTCATTTATTTAATTTACATTTAATTACCTACGTATAACTACATGTTGCAGAACACATATGCAGAATTTAGTAATCCCGTTTACACAGCAATCATGGCTGTTCCAACTTAGGATGAGATCATACTTATTCCTTGATGCAAAGGAGCGTACATGTTGAAGTAAAATCCTAATAAAATATATCACGGCTTTTGCATGTTCTATTAATCTCTATTCTGAAATAAAAGGAAAATGCATTAAGTTCCCATTTTTCTAGAAGACATCGGAGTGACTGCCACTACATCACATATTCTAGGCCACAACAAAATACATTTAATGAAAATCCGTAAATAGTTGATGTTGAATATTTTGGGAATTTATTACTTTCAGAAATCGTTAAAGAATTTGTCTAGTTGAAACATTCCACCATGTATTGGTTATGTTTGTTCGAAATCTTGAGAATTGTTACACAATCAATGGAACCTGCATCACCAAGTTAAGAAAAGCGACACATTCAGTTATATAACACAGGCGGGTGTAAATCATTGGAGAAAATCTCATAACTAATGATATTCGATCAGATAATCATCAAAGCTTGTTTCTACTTTAGTGCACTATAGCCACCTGCAATGTCCTACCATTGCATGTATGAAATCACTTAATTCACGCGAGCCACACGTCACGAGATATTTGCATCACGACTCCCCAAGACTCCATTCCAACTAATTTCAACCAACATTGGTAGCATAAGGCAATAACAGTATAGCTATAAAGCAATAAAAATAGAATTATCATTCGATCGCAAGCAAGAACCCGATCACAAGAAAAAAGCAATTAATAGCCAAATGATATTGTTGTCAATTAAGGCAGAACAAAGTAAAAATTTGTTTAGGGAAAGAGCAAGGAATTCGAGCAGGTCAACGGATTTATAAATGCCATTCCCAATACAAAGTTGAAGAAGATCTGTTTTTCAGGTGAATTGTACAGTGTTGTCCATAGTCCTACCTGTACTGACCGAAACAATCGGCGATGTTCTGCCGTTGAAGGATGTGCCGAAAGAAGTGACATGAAAGGGTCCAATGGACTACTCCCATGAGTCGCCAGACCAGCTGATGAGAGCTGGGGCGTTGATTGTGAGTATTGACTCGTGTTGAGTAATCCAGACTGGAAGTGGCATTCAAATTTAATTGAATCGAAATTGCCATCCGGCAAAAATAACTGAATTTAAAAATTGGTAGCACATTTTGAGTCAAGCATTATCTTCAAATTAGTAATGTGGCTGTTCTTAAACAACATGATAATTTCATGATGAATGAAAAAAGGTCAAGCCGAACTGTTGCGATTAGCCTGTTAACACGATTATTGCAAAAATTTTCGGTGTCAAGACAGCTGTATCAAGCAAAGCGAATTCATTAAAGGGTCAGACAGTGGACTATCTACACATACAACATTATTTTGTTGACATCAAAATCCTAAGTCAGAATATGAGAGATGTAAATTCCATACTTTCACATATTACCTCGGACGGGATTTTACACGAGAGGCGAGGAAGCAGCTTCCATTACCTACTTATTCAACATCAGCTTTCAATCACTACGTCGAATCTTCTCTCTTATCGATATGGCCAGACCTGCACATTAGTCGGTTTCGCTATATTACGACTACCAAACTTTCCACATTCAATCTTCCGTTCCATCTCAACATCTGCAGCAGAGGTTGGAAGAGCAGCTCCTCTTCAGCATTCTCTTTTCCTCCTCCGTTCTTATTGGAGGAAAGTAACAGTCACATCGCAACTGGTCGCATGGATGTCTTGTAAACAGTTATTACATAATTTTTCGGTCTACAGTAATGACATAGATTCCAATTAAGCCCACTGCATCTGTTAAGTAACAACAGATATTGAAGACCTCGTTCCTAGCATCATTCAGCAAGAAATTGTCAAATCCCCTATTCAGCTCTTCAATCTTTCCACGTCACGCAGTGTACTCAAAATATGTGGAAACTAGACTGGATATTTCCTTCCCTACAACGTCTTTGATGGATCCACTAGATCCGCATTCTGGCAAATGCCCCATTCTCCGGCCGGAAGGAACATGCTGCTCATTGTACCAGTTTGTACAGTATATATGCAGATTTGTAATATATTCCGGGGTTGGATTTTTTCAGGTAAAATTAGCCTTTACCCGGCAAAACCCCGATAAAAACCAGCGAAAACTGATAAAAACCAAAATTCCGAAACATCAGTCTATTTCTTCACGAAGTGATCGACAACAAATTAAGGTTTGAGCATGATGATGCGACGAGTTTCCTGATTAAAACTCCATGTTGCAAAAGATTACATTTAGTCTCTGATAGATCCCTTGGATATCAGCCTTAATCACGAACACCACTGTGGTCTTAGTTTACAGTTGCTCAGCTCGTAATAGAAGTTAATAACTACCGAAATTATCATCAATTGAAAGCCATTTTCAGTGAGAACTTGATTTCGTTAGATCCAAAAAAGTGAAAATAGATGCATAAATAAAACTTGATTAGACTCGGAAGCGAATTCATTTTTTCATAACACCTATTGAAGTTTTATCCTGCAACATTCTCATCACATTCAAACATATATGATTACCACACGGCAAAAAACGCGGATGGTTTTTACTGGCCAGTCCTGACATTTTCATATGATCTTCTAGAATTTACCTTGATTGACATGGAACGTCTTCACACAGAAAACTAGTATGCACATGTATTTCAATTTCCGCATACTTATCCCATCAGTTCGTCTAAACCATTTATTCATCCGAATTAGTAAATCATGGTATACTCACTATTATTTATATTTCCCATCAGACAATGTAGTGATATTCATTGGAGCTAATTTGCTTCAGAGCAAACCTATATATTCGAACATGAGTTTTACTACATGGTGAAGAAAGCATCTCATGACATGAACATTCACACTTACCTGTGGAACCAGCTGAAATCATAGTTAACTAAAATCTTGTGGATTACACATCGATTGCCCTCGAATTTGGTGCTCTAATAAGAGTCTCTTGAATTTAATTATGGAGCATGTATTATATATAAATACATAAAATAGCTTATGACATACCGCTGCCTAATTTTCGAAACAAATTGCAGCTGACATTTCTGAAGCTAATAAATAACACCACTCCATTGATTGACTCAACAAAATAGCGTTGCATCATCTATACATTGTTCCAGAAATTGCGAAGACGTGCATTATCTTGCATGTTTCAAGAATTTCCGTATGTCCAGACGAGGTGAATGCGTGTGCAGGAGTGCATCACTTTCACATGACCATTATGGATGATGCATCCCAAAATACAATTTCGTTTCGGAAATATCGAAAATTTTAATGGAAAGTTGCTTTACTTTTAGACTGATGTATTTTATTCGTTATCTACAAACATCATCAAGTAAGTGAATACAAACTCATATAATCTATCAGCATGAGTATCTGAAATACTCATTCCATGAAAGACAAATGAATATGAAAAAAATCCTAATTGACTACATTTCATTGATTCTTCTGTAAGATTAAAAAATGAGTAAGTCATATTTCTTGACTTTTGACGAGTTCATGTTTCAATTACAGATCTTTAAAATAATCGATGAAATCTAGGACAGGGCAAACCCGAATATTCGGATAATTGAGGATGAGCTAAATTTATATATTCTACTATACTAGAAATCCACTGAGTCACTTAGGAAGAGGAAAATATGTTGATTCCATCAAATTATCAACCTCGATCATCAGAACTCGAAAAATCGGAATAACGTGTACTGACCAATGCTTCCTTCATGCCGAGATATATGTACAGATAGTACATGCAAGCTACATTCTCGAAAAGAATGAGAAAAAACGTTTTCGGAGACCATGCTTATTAATTCATTATGCTGCGCTTCGTTCACCGTGCTTAATCAGCACAACTTAGCTTCAGGCGCAGCTGTTAATGACTGCTCCTTCATAGCCCCTCTTTTGATGGAGATGATCCTCAAGTTGTCATTACTGGAGAGTACATGAACATGATTGAATGGTCATCATCGGTTGGTCTTCAACTAAATCTGGCAAAATGTAAGCGCATATGGATTCCTAGATCAAGCAATTGTATTGTTTCTTCTTTTCCCGACAATGGTCAAGTGGACGAACTCAAAATTTTGGTTATGAACTTCACGGGAGGGACATCTCGAGAACATAAATAAAGTTGCATCGACATGTTTGTATGCCACTACGAATTCTCAGGCCCATTCTTGAACTCCAGTATTGGAACAAGTTTATCATGCCTTGATTCCCTCTATTATCGGATGCTAATAACCACTGTATATAAGAATGCTGGAAAAGAATGAGGCTGGAGTCGGAAAAAGACCTAACGAATCGCATATGTGGACCCAAACAATTGCCAATGCAGCTTCTTCCCGAGCTTGAAATCAAACCGCAAAGATGAAAATCCAAACTTTTGCTCACAATTTCGAGTTATGCAATCCTTCCTTAAAAGCCACAAACATGTACTAGAAAATCTGTTCATTCAGGAGTACAACTGGCAGGAGAAATTCTTTTTTCCCCAAGAGTGACAATGTTCTTAAACCACAACCCAATTGATTATTTTCTAATGTTTTCTCCTGTTTGAAGACATTTCTGATTTCGCAATTTGGTTTTTTCCATCGCATATACCGGTATCTTTTGTCCGATTTCCATTGACTTACACGATTACTTACTAACTTACGCGATGATTGTTCGACACTACATGCGGATTTCGGACTTCTAACACTTGGTAGCAGATTGGTTATAAAGTCCGTCTAATTTAAACACCTTACTAACCGTCACTTTTAAAACCAACGAGCCATGGCATACATTAAATGATGAGGTACCGTGGCTTGTACTTAGCCTCATGCACCATGTACTGCATCTTTTGATTCTATGCTTTCACAAATTATGGGAAGGCTTAAAAATGAAAGAGGTACATAAATCTGCTTGATTTTATAACCAACATGTGTGTTAATATGTGCATGTATGTGTATATGCAATTGCAATTACGAAAGCACAATAAATGCTTTTCACTCTGATATTTAGATATACTGGCGTATTATCGATTGTGAATGAAAAGTTGAATTTCTCCGAAGAGAAGCTGTAACAAGCTCTGTAGATCACAATATGACTTGCATTTGATTTAACACTTAAGTTACACTTCAGTAAAGGCCATGCTCTACAGTCAAGTGTCATTGTCATTTTATTGATGTCATTAAGTTGTGACTTGCAAACGCGTGCATTGTTTTTTCTAGAGATGCATTCACTCCCAGGATGTTGATTGAGATGAAAGATCAGGTTGCAGGTATGTGGTTTCGAAATAACTGTACTTGAATCAATTTACAGTGCGAAAAAAAATTCGGATGTTTCATTGCATTCATCGACATTTCTTGCACGAAATGTACATGACAAATCATTTTATTCAGGTTGATTGATGATATCATGTGCATTTGTCCAATTTCTAGCTAAGAGTAGAACACTGTGATCATCTTGAAAAGCTGGCTAATCACACTGTACTCATGTTTGATGGAAACCTATGTTGGACCTATGGAAACCTATGATGATTGTCGAAACCTATCCACAAAGCCTTAGCATTTTGCTTCTGTAAGTATTCCGTAAAACAATTCCAAAGTATGCGTGCAGTTGATGACGGAAGTCTTAATTATTCAATTGAAACTGAACTACAAACGTAAATTGTCTAATGTATATGGTCTGACCCCAACTACAATGGCAATTCAAACCATTGAAAATTGTCATTTACTATTTCCTTTTGTTTTACAAATGACCGTCAACCCGTCAGAGGTGCATAAATGTCATTGTGGATTCAAAAGTTTCAACAAGAGCTGATTATGTGATCGAACTCCATAATATATTAGCATTTCATAACTTTAAGAAGCCACTTTCCAAGTGAACTTTATGGCTATATGATACATTTTTAATTAATTAGTGCAAGAAGTAAAATTATTCATATAGCAGATACATGTTCACGTTCAGTGACTTGATTTTGGTGACGTTTGATTGAGGCGTGATCAGTTAAAGGCGCTCAAGTTCCACTTTTGACATACAACGATAATTAATAGATTGATTTGAATGAGTTTTTTACATTATGAATCCTGAGAGTAGTTTCCACACGAATATCTTCAGTGACGTGTACAGAACTAGAAACTTATTTATCACCATATTATGAATGTGCATTTAGTGTTACCCTCTAGACTAAATCAACCGGTAAGTAGACTCGAAGATTCACATGAGACCATATACTCTCCTCCAAATGTTCCAGACATCGTGCGTCAATGTTGGTGATAGTGGTGATAAACCCACTCGCACTGCACTAATGCGAACAGGGCAGTCACACAAGATAAACATGTCAATCCAATGAAGTCAAGAATTGAACATACTGCTGCCGTTGGAACGAACACGGAAGAGCTCAATAGGGACTGCACAAGGATAGGACACCTCCTCAGGACTTGTTTATATATAAAATACTAATGTACTGAAGTCCTCTAGAAATGGAACAGAGAACGACGGATGAATGACATGAGAGGTGCAGATAGCCCCACTTTTGGCAAGCGCATCTTCGGTGTCATTGCCGCTTAGTCTAGAGTAGCTAGAAAGTCACTGCAATGACACCGAGATCGAGGAAAAATAGATGGACGACAGAGAGGATCAGACGGAACGAACATATGAGAACAAGAGGGCAAAGGCACTGATGGTTCACACAGACATGATGAAATTCATTTCTGTAAAAGAACTGGGATCGTAAAAAAGAGAACACCGTACTATAACTCGATAATCTATCTCTCATTGGCACCGATGAAGTGTGGCAAACTTTATAAATTCGGAAAAATAGTAGGTAAAAGATAGCGTCGAACATTAGATGACCGCAACGTCTCCCACTGTGCCCAATTAAGTGCCAATGTCGAGACTATATGATAAAAAATGTGTTGGTATTTGTAGACACCAATATTCGCCTACTTCAGTGGTGTATGTGTATGTCCTCAATATTTATTCTCTCATTCGACACCAATGAATGAAGTATAGCCAAATCCGAAAATAGCGAAGATCTTAACGGAAAAAAAAAGGTCTGCGAGGCATGCATCAGTGATGAAGCCTATAAGGAGATTGCCCTCCCACTATCCGACCTAATCATTGATCGCATCTCGCACACTGTATCTTGCATGCTCGCATCCACTAACTCGTGAATGTCAAGAGTTATTCTGTGGCTTCGTGGTTATTGTATTCTCGCACTGTTACACAAATTATATTCAGTACAAATATCCAATAGTCCAAGCTTGCGTACCAGAACTCTCAAATGAACATTATGCGCCTATGCTACATTTACCGATATGCACAAATGCAATGATTGCAATGTATAAATGTATCCAAAATTAAGATATTTTTGCGTTGGAAAGAGCCAGGAATTTTTTAGATGTTAATTATTATTATAAGTCATGATGTAGGCTACAAAATTTTTCGATTACCATCCAGTAATCATCTTCAGGTACAAATGTATAATAGTACCTGAAGATGATTACTGGATGGTAATCGAAAAATTTTGTAGCCTACATCATAACTTATAATAATAATTAACATCTAAAAAATTCCTGGCTCTTTCCAACGCAAAAATATCTTATCATGACTAGCCAGGGCATCTTCCAAGTATCCAAAATTAATGTGATCTAATGATTTTCAATAAGATTAACTCAACAAAAGTATATTCTCTCTATTGTATTACAACTTTCTTGATTAGGACAGCAACATTTTATTTTGTGCTCCATGTATTGAATTAGCATGACATATTATTGATGCAGAAGTAGTCTATTCTATTAAACCTGGTTGGAACGCAGGAGTGCTCATGTCCGCACGTGGTTGAAGTGTAGACAAAATCCGCGCCCGGACAAGTAACTGCGCCTAGAAAATGACGGGAGCCATGACCGAGCCCGTGCCTGGTCGTAGATCTACATGTGCACAGCATTGTAGGTGGAAGAGTTCGCTGTGTCAGATTCCTCCTCGCAGTCTTGGCATATAGGATTGGATGCTCGATGGCTGTATAAGCGCGCAGAAATGTGCGCAGTTGAGAGGTCATGAGAGTGGAAATATCAAAGCCCGCACAGTACGGCAAGCAAACAGAAGAGCCCGCGGAAACTGCATGCCACTCCGATTGCACTTGTTGTCTCGAACTGCACAGCAGATGACAGCTTTGGCGGAGCTGAGGGAGATGGACATATTGTCTTGGGGCTGTATAGCTCTTTCGGCGGTGAGATCATCTGCCACTTCCATCACTCCAGGATATCGCAGTGTGCTTGCATCCACTGAACGGTACCGTCGACCACTGAGGCTAGTTGATATAGGTCATGCAGTGATCGGTTATCGAAAACCGCTTCGCACCTGGAGGACAAACCGCATAGTGGAACGTGCATCACAGACTTAGAGTCAGTGCATGATACAACCTCAACACGGTCTAGCAATGTTGGCAGATGGAGCAGAATGTGCTGAATTTGTAGCAGTCAGCTCAGTCGCGAAAGTGTCGTAAAGCGGCCAGCGAGGCCATGTTTGCACGCTGGTCAGTACCTGGGAAATAACCGGAGTCGTGAGCGAATTCGATCTAAGATGAAGCGACTGCATGAACGGCCATATTGGAAGGGACCGCTAGCGAGGATAGAGCGCACGGGAGGAACATATAGAGGAAGCTGCAGGTAGGTTCAAATGAAGTGAGCAGGGGGGGGGGTGCGTGGAATGGAAGGCTCAAGACAAATGTGATGACTTTCTCTGATTATAGTCATCACGCCTCAGCCACTTCGGTTGAATTGTCTGATCCTGGTGATAGCAGCTGTATCCAAAGATACAAAAAGTAGTGGAAATGCGAAGTTATAGGTCAGGAAAGTGGCAGTTATAACAAAGAATGAAGAAAAGTACTGCATTTCAACGATCAATAGAGCAATCCCTCCGAATAGTCAATCAGGAAGCGGATCCCCACTCAGATCAGATCCAACGAATGGGAGTAGATCGCATCAACCCTCCGAGGGCGGAAATGCTTCGATCAATCAATGGTTCAACAATAATCCCGTGCGGCGGAGTTTTTCATGTAGTTATTCATTTCAGTTATATTGACTGAATACCAACACGCAAGTTATAAGATGATATATATTTTCAGTAAATATACTATTTGCAATTTGGTGCATCATTTTTCTCTGTAGGTTTTTCGACTAGGATGTGCTGCTGACGCCATCGATAGTTCGATTAATACAACACCCTTTAACAGCAATTGGAGAATTTTCGAAAAATCTACAGAGAAAAAGATGATATATAATTGCACATCTGCTGGTCTCATAAAATCCTGTCTGATGGCAAGAAAAAGTATTTTTAATGCATGGATTCACACTTCAAGAGTTCGTCTAAGTCCAGCAGTTTTGAAAAGAAAAACAGGAGAATGACTTTCAGAATATGTATCGTGCTTACTGGAGTCATTTCTACATCGGGCCGGCCTGCTCCAACAGGATTAGGGACGGCGTGGAACACCGGTGTCGATCTACCGCTGTGACCTTGCTGCATAGCGACAGATGAGAGGCGAGGAGGTGGGGCGGGAGGCGCCGGGGAGCCGGAACTGCTGGCTACGCTCCACTCAGGGGTGATGGCAGAGGAGGAAACAGCAGGCGGGGCAGGGAGATGTTGAACAGAGCCAACACGGGACTCTAACTCTTCCGCTCGCAACTCCGCGGACTCCTTCTCCTCTTGAATCAGACGAATCTCATTGTTGATTGCGTCCAGCTGTTCCTGGATCATCAATGCCAACGTTTGAGCATCCGTATGAGCCGCGTGAGGATCCTGTAATTAGAAAGTTGATCACATAGAAATTGCACAGAATCGAAGGAGGGAAAAATAGAACTATACTGATGATGAAATACCACTGACTTAATGGAGATTGTGAAAATCAGATGAACGATTCAATTTAATTACCTATTTTGATTTTCTTAAATTTTTCCACGAAACAATTAATACAAACATGCCCCATTCGTTTTATATCATTCTACTATTACTCATCTTCTTTCTTATCATGCTCTACCAGACTGCAGTGGACTAGAAGATAGTTTTGTCGAATGAGGTTTTTCTCGATCAAAGTTCTTCCGATTTTTGAGCTCGCCGACTCTGCTTCTGCTTCTTCTCAATTTCATGCTATTCTACAATTGATAACGTACACTTATTCAGAGTTAACCTTCATCCGCATTGAAATCTACATGGAGTACCACGAAATAGCATGCGTTCCCAGGATTCATGACTTTCATTTACATACTTGATTATTCTTGTTCGTTTTCACACCAAGTACTGGGGCGACTGCACAGAAACAGTGTTAGGCTAACAAATCTCAGACAGTATCACAACTCACTATCTACCAATGTTCCCGGGCGGTCGCCCCTGGAAGATAAGAGATGAGATAGTCTCTTTGTGATGCAAGATTCTTTCTAAATAGATTTGCTTAATCATTTCAATAAGGGCGCTTAGTACAAAAAAATCAAACTAGTAGAATTCAGATCTATTAAATGCGTTTTAACGCTGTTTATACCTAATTACTATAGAAACGAATTTGCAATTATAACTAAAAAAATGTGCACAAAGCGTCTTATTTTGAATTTTGCATAGAGCGCCTTTTTTGTGCCAACCACCCTGAGTTGACGACTTGACGTGCAATAGCCTGGAAAAAGAGCTCGTCAAATATGTCATCAATTTTTCCTTTCAGTAAGTGCTTCAGGACATATTGCGTTGTCTCTACAACGTCATATAATATATATCGCATACCGTTAATTTATCAAACAAAGCTCCACGATAATCTAAAATTTTCAGGTGGGGTATTGCATCTGGTTACATTGAAATTTAATCATTGGTTCTCCTAAGCTACAAGTGTTATATAAGCTACCCCATGTAATGAAATTATTCAAGATATGGAATAATTTTTACGATAGGCTAAGGAATATAAAATTCATGTAGCACAAAGTCAGTGCCTTCGCTATACTAAGCGGTAGTCTACTGTATTTATGTGAGTAAATCTTCCAAAAAACCGCATCATCCTTGGTTCATATACATTTGTTTTGCATTTTATATACAAGTACAATGTATTATACTTGCAAATACATGAAACACCTCAAATGAAGCAATCAAGGTGACCGCGCCAATCTCAGTGTCGAATTCCCGGTTTTTCCGGGTCAAATGGCACAAATTTCCCGGTTGACTTGATGAAATTCCATATTTAAGCATAAATGTACTTCAAACAAGCTTAAGAAATACCAAAGTATCTATGAATGAAGTCATATTTCTTCCATGTATTCTTCCAAAAGATCATCTATAAGGAGGAATTCATTCATTTTAGTACCCCTTTCGTATATATTGCAAAACCATCACTGAAGTAGCAACAGCATTTTTCTTTAAAAAAAACAGTGGTAAAGCAACAAAGTGCAACAAACTGTTGAAATAATGACACCTCCCAAAATGCAATTAATCGACGTCAAATTAATCAAAAATTCAATCAATCTTATGTATCTCATAAAAACAAACAATGGAAAAACGAATGAACAATATGAGTCATGACAAATTGAATGCTGCTTGTTGTGCCTAACTGGTTTATTAGAAATTCTGATATACTCAGACCTGCCAACATAAGCAGAGCCCAAACCGGGATAAATTACGATCGCTTATATGACGTAAAAGTCATAAAATCACGAAAACACTATAATGCAGGAAAATATTGCATATAGGGCCTATATGTAAAGAGCTAATTTCTTACATCATTTAGTCTATAAGTCCCTGTCTCATTGAAAAGAAACACGTGAATATATGCCTCGAGTTAAGGCTATACTGCATGCAGTCAGATAAACCATTTAAGAAATAAATCTTGCGTAATGTAGGTACATGTTCGAGTGATAAAGCAAGTTTTAGGAAATGTGTTTCAACTGAAACGTGTCGTGATTGCTTACTTTGAGTTTAAAGGAATAGTATGGGTAACCTAAAAATGCAAACAGCTAATCTGTCAGGATCCCGTGTGGCTCAAATCAGAGTGTTTTTTAGTTAACTACAACGTCGACGTTCTCTTATAAATTATTTATGACAACATCGCCTCCTGCATCTTTTACTTGAAGCTTGATGTGTATCCTGAAAAGAATAGGAGAGAAGCCTTGATACCACGACAATGTTTTGTCTATCATTATTTTGTCTCGTATTCATCTCGAAGTAGATAGCATCCTTAATACTGATTGATAATCAAATAAGACAGGTTGCCTTTACGGTACTTCAGCTTGTATCAAAATCTGCTAAATGAGAAAATTGTAAGAAACTGTATGCCTAATAACAAAAAGAAACAATATTGCGATTCGCAAAGAGTAAGACGGCAGTTGGTCTGAAGCATCATGACGCACTAAAACAAAAATCAAATACAGTCTAGTCGCATTCTACTGGTGTACGACGTTGCATGGTGAGACAATGTTAAAAGCACAGAAAGAATGAGCAACTCTCGTGTTAAGATAGAAAAGCAGGACTTTCAGCACAGAATAAAAAAAACAGACGAGCAAAATCGTATCACTTTGTATTTGTCTCGTTGAGTCTAACCTAGTCTACTGTGAGGAGTGAAGAGAGGTACAAGTTGCTTTTTTGCATCTTTCAAAAAGTTCGTTTGTCATGTTTCTCTCCTTCGTCGGTTGGTACAGACGACATGACTTCTGTTGCGCCGAATCAAATATCGGGTTTGCGCTTGCACATCCGCTCATTCATGACATCAATACTACAATGTTTCGCAAACAAGTTGCTTGGGCCAACACTTTCGAGTTCGACCCGACGAAGGCAATCATTAAATTGCGAATAAGATTTTCTAGTCGCTCACAAATAATTGGCGAGAGAGGAGTCGGTGATTGGAATTCTCTCAGAAAAAGTTCAACCGTCTAAGACACAAATTTAAAGAAATGCAAGATCGAACATACGCATTGATCATATCATCTATTTGAAACAATTACTATTACAAAGATATAAAGAAGGTACAGTGATATACGTAATATGATTTCCCATAACTCAATCCCGAAATATATGTTAGATCAAAATTTCCCGGTTACTACGGCTGAATTCCCAGTTTCTCCCGGTTTCCAGAAGAGATGGCCATTTTCCCGGTCGCGGTCACCCTGTGCAATAGTAATGCCTTTTTCATGGCATGTATTTCAACATTTTAATGAGTAGGGCTTACTCGTTTTAACGGTTGTACAGGTGAGCATTTGAATTCATTGATGTTTAATTGAAGACATGGGGTTCTAATTTGTGCCAACTGTTTCGAAATAACAATCCGTTGATGTACTACTGAGCTTAATGCATAATAATAATCATCATCCTATGTATGTCTTCTTCATAAAAATATCTTCAATCTCTTGAGTTCTTTCTCGTTGCGCTTCATCCCATTTCCTGCTGTTTATTGGATGCCATTTGCTTGTTTTTCTTACTCAATTGGAAATGTCGCACCCACGCCGATTCGAAGAACACATTTTTCAGGTGCCCACGTTTCGTTTTCGGTAGTTCATCCGTTTCTTCCACTACTTGACACTGGCATTCCTGAAATTCTTTGACCAGCATCCAATCAGCTTCAAAACAGCTGACAGGCCTCACCATTTTATGTACTATTGTCGAATTCCTCCATTGTGAGTTCCTTTGCTGATGGTGGCAGTATATGCTAGATAATAAGTTAACTTAAATATCAACAGTTCTTTTAAGTTGCTCGGTCAACACATTGTCTATAATCGTCTTAATGGACGATCATAAGATCAGGCTGCTATGATAGTTGATGTCGTTAAATCAATGCAGGTATTTCCAATACTATGAGGTGAATCTTTAAGATACCTACGACACCGGTGATGACAAACCGACCACGATACTTTAATCTCGTCATGGCCAAGCACACTATTAAGCCTCTTAGCATTACTTAAAAGATTTACAATTCTAACCATGCTTTAAGGTGAGAGCATAACAATTCACACTTGAACTTGCACATAGCAATTGCGCAACGCTTATAGCAACTTCTGCTTCATTTAATGTGATTAATGAATTAAAAACACATGAGCGATTCATAACTCAATAAGTCACAAAATTGAAATACCTTGGTGAATGCCACTATACAATTTGATATAAGAGATAAGCATGTAGCAAAATACTTCCATGAAATTTCTACAATTTCGTGTCATGACGCATAGCAAATCAAAAGTTTTCACTAAAAATTTTTCCATTGGCCTATTTTACCTGTAAGTGATGTAAGAATGAGAAGGTGATGTTAAGAATGAAAAATTTATTATAGAGTATGTGCTCTATTCAGAAGTTCGTGCATGAATTCGCATGTTCGTGCATTTCGTGAAATATAAAGTGCAAAAATTATAAATATTGTCAGAAAAAAAGTGAATCTTTTCTGATTGATTTAAATATTTCCATTGCAACTTTTTATCAGAGCTAAATTACACAATTTCATAATTCAATATTTATTAATTGCATATCATACACAAGCGCATTATTTTAACTGCACTGTAATGTAACTAATGTGTAATCCTGATAATTAATGTACTGAATTGATGTAGCTTCAAGCTACTGACAGAATCCTGCTCAAATATATTAATGCAAATTATTATTTGCGATTCAAAATTGAAAGATGCAATTCAAGGAAAGAATCAATAAAAGATGCTTTGAAAATTAACTGCGAACAGATTTAACTTATTTTAAGGGTTGATGGTATTTCAAAAAAAAGTATCCTATAATTAATTATTTAGTAATTAATTTGGTAAAGTAGGCGTATGAGACAACTATTATGTTAACAGATATGTAAACAGATACATAGAATAAGTCGCATAAAATCTGTATCAACAACTAAAATAAACAAAACAATTACCGTATAATAAGTAAGTATTGCTAAATATCATAATTAATAACTACAACACGCTGTCTATTATTTTTTTGCATACATTCTGAAAGTCTACATGAAGTTCACCAGAGAGTCACTTATTTTTTGATATTTGGATGGGAGGGAGGAGGGGTGAGGAGGTGGGGAGATCCTTCCGGTTTCCACGTCTAAAAACGATCTCTACGAGATCTTTCGGATTCTTTTTTTTCTTCTTTGTGAGACAGCGTTTTTCGGTCTTCTTCTTTTAGTTCTTTTTCATCTTCTAATGTCTCCTTTTGCAAGATTCTTCAAGCAGCGCGCTTCTCCATTCTTTTTGGTCTTTTTTTTTTTTTGTATTTCTGTCGTGACTGATGTGAGATGATCATTTTTGCTTTTTTTTTTTTTGCTCTTTTTTTTCAATAAAAATAATCTATCATCATCATTCAGTCAAGTTTTGGATGGTGGATGGATCTACAGTGTGTGTGTGGCGACGTTCACATTGTTGTCACATCCATCACAAGAATAATCTCTGTCACGAAATTTCGATGAATGTTCTTGAATTTCGAAACAAAGCCAACAAACTTAAACTGAGACAAAGTTATTAAAATTTAACAAGTTAAGTAGCAATTATATTGAGTAAGATATCTGAAAAATTTCAGAATAAGTTTCAACCTAAAAAATTGCACACCTTATTTTTTATTTTACCTTCAATAAATATTTGTCATATTTGAATCCTGATTCTTATCAAAAGATAATTATATAATCATGTCGTTTTTTAGAATATCGTATCTTGTTATCTGTAAAATGTATCTTTCTCTGAGAAAGAATGTATCTTGAATGTGGCAGACAGCTTACAGTTTCCACTCATTTCACCAAGTACTGTACTCTACGGCACTAGAGTACATCAGTAATACCGGTAATCTAAAAAATCTATCAAAAATGATGTATACTGAAAAAAACTGAACGATGCAAAAATTCGTGCAATCCACATCACGATTTTCGTGCATCGACCGTAATTTTCGTGCATTCGTGCATGATTCGTGCATGCACGAATTTCGTGCGTGAATCCGGACACTGGCTCTATTCATTGTTGATATTATGTTATGTTCACTTACATTTTGAATATGCAAGTCAGCTCACCAGATAAAACATAGTACTGGAGTTCCTTTTACTAGCTTAGTGGTAAATAGTGTCTCACGTATTTGCTAATTTTCATTATTTTAGTAGGAACTTTAGTTACTATAGGATGCTCCTTGTAAGAAGATAGAGCCATCGTCCTTGTAGGGATTACGTCGTCATCCTAATGACTCCATTAGTAAACCTGAGACCCAGTCAAACACAGGTCGATGGTTCAGAAATCCATTGAGTGATACTTTAATCGGTTCAAGTTAATGCATTTCTGTGAAAAAATACAAAATCTGCAGCTGACCTCTACAACAGTTCTGCTAGCCTTCTAAACGCGCGATTCTGAAACGTAGAGCATGCTATAATGCTTCAGACGGAGCTTAAAGATAAGATCTCACGAATTAATCATGATGTATTTTTCTTACATTCTGTGACTGTCCCGTTTTCACGCATAGCTATCAATGCATGGTTTCCGCGGTTTTCAAGGATCGTTTTTCCAGGAGCCTTCTGATGAAATTTCCAGGAGTTTTTCAGGAGGTTGACACAATTGAATTTCCAAACGGATTTTACATAATTCGTCCTATACGGCCTATACCAAGTACAAGTTATTTGCATTATATATGCAAGTGAAAAAGCAACTGATCATACAATAGCTTCAATGCACGTTTTCACTTCAGTCATAATGCGAATGCCGAGTGAATCTGACCAGTCCTTATAATTCATGAACTTTGGTTCTGATGTAAAATGCATAATTTTGAACGGTTTATATATTTCAGGTACTCGGAGAGCGATGTCCCAATGTGGCTCAAACTCACCTTTGATCATTTGGTCTACCTATGAAAACTCCTCGGTATTACTTAGTAGATGGATCAAGACAAATAATCTGATAAATAAGGAATTGACATATTTATCCAATTCATGTTCTAATTTGTTCATTTGTCCCTCCAACCCATCCTCTAAATATAATTTTCGGCGATATAAAAGAAGCAGTTACAGAACAAATAAATACTTAAGAAATCTAGCACTCACTTCGCTGAGTAAATGTTGTTGTATGTACATCGCTAGTCGTGCTAGTTCTAATAATGTCCAAAAAATAATATTGCTGAAAATTAGGGTTGTGCGCGGTGCACAGGTTCTTTTGCTAGCACCAGTTCTCGGGCCGGTGCACCGAAACGTGCAAATTTCGATCAAATTGATGCTTTACTGTGAAGATTCAACTGTAATTAACCAAACAGGAGAACATTGCTCGATTCTATTTATCAATTCAATTCAAGCATCACGACAATCAAACTTCAAATGTCAATTCAATTGACAATAAATTTCTATATCATGAAAATGAAGCCTTTTGAAAATCACGATTGTGTCATAAAATAGACAATGTATTTACTAATGCTCTAATGTTGAGGGAAAATGTGAAAAAATGACGGAAATTCGGCAATTCAAGTTCATGATAAATCATTGTAGGCCACGGAATCCCGATTCCGGCGACCTCAAAATTTTGAAATCTCATAGTGAATGACGCGTGCGCCTGCCCTGCTGACACTCCTCTTGCCAAGATATGGGCCATCTTGACATTCCTGTGGCCAGGGGGATCCGTGTTAAAGATTTTCTTCTTGGTTGCCGATTCTGCTTGAAGCCGATCGTAATGTCGAATCTTGACCTTCCGCATAGTAACTTGCAGATAACGTGAAATTGCTTCGAAACAGTCTACATCTCTTGATGTGTTCAGCTATTTTGAAAAATAATCAAAAATAAACTCTTCCTTTGCTGCACATCATTTTAAAATGAAACAATTAAAAACCCAACGTTCCGTCCGCCAATGACTTAGCTATTCAGTCATTGTTATTCATTCAATCATTTTTTTGCTGCATGTCCACATAATTTCTATTTTCATCTCGCTTAAATGAATTCTATTAGACCTATCATAGACACGCGTCGCACAAGTATGATGACAGTCACTTGCAAGTGTTTGCAAAATAGAATTAAAGAATGCCTTTGGAAGTCTGTTTCAAATTCTTTAACACTATAAGAATTTTCCCATTACTCTATAAAATTTGCAGTGAAAATAGGCCTAAAATGTTTAACATGAAGGATAGAGACCATGTCTACAACATTTTTATATTTTAAATGATTATCACACGCGAGACAAGACATATTTCGTCTATACTTTAACAAGTGCTTAAGGGAAACTTTTCAAAATTTTCGGTACCGGTGCGCGCAGGTGCGGCTAGCGCACAGCCCCAAATGCAAGAAAAAATGAATTCGATATTGTATACGATGCGGCTTCATTTCAAATCCATATCTGCCGGTATTCAAAATGTTCTCCAATGCACGACTTGTTTCTTTTATAGACTACGGACTGCAATGGTAAGAGCGCGAATTAAATTTCCTGAAGCAAATGACCTTGACAACGTTTTTAAGATGTGTAGCTGGAAATTTCTGATGTTACAAAGCTAAGAATGTAAATGAATTCATTACAGTTACTTTGTATAACTTGAAATATGTCATTAAAAACTTCTAGTGATCAAGTGGAGATGCCCTCATGTATCTACGATAATCATAAAATTCCAGGAGTTTCAAGGAGGGTAAGGTAAAAATTCGAAATTCCAGGAGTTTCCAGAGCCCTGGAAAAACGCTTTCGAAATTCCAGAAGCTTCCTGGAGTTTCCAGGAGCGCGGAAACCCTGTCAACGTAAAGCAACTACAAGCATTATTGTTACTCTGAATTAACTTACTGGAGTAGGTAGGAGGGGCACTGGAGTGGTTGCGCCGGGGTCCATATACAATGTGGTCGGGGGTTGAGGTTGCAGTCCGACTGCAGTCACCTGAGATGCCGGGGATTCCGGGGAAGTAGCTCCGGTTCCCGAACCAGTGTCGAAAGCTTGATGGACGTTAGCGAGCACATGCACCTGTTGCAGCTTTTCCCATTCACCTTCCCCTAACGTATTCACAAAGGTGGAGTCGGTGAGGGAATCTCGCCCACGCTGTGAGCGTAAATATACAGTTGCCGCTGCAGCAGATGCATTCGATCCTTGAGATTGTTGTGCAGAAGCCAGCTGAGATTTGACTCGATCCAACTCTGAGGTTACCGAGTCGCGCTCCATTCGTGTCTCTTCAAGTAACCTATGATGGAATAAAGTAAACAAATAAAGTATAATAAAACAACCACAGATAAATGCTAAATGCGAAAGTTCTCTGAAATGAAGTGCATATATTGTCTTCGGAGGCACACTCGATAAGCGATTATGAAATACTACTCATGCCAATTTTTCACAGCATGCACACTGAATGTCATTCACATAAAATTACCTGCGTATTCTGTCCAACTCATTGTTCAGCTGGTTCTTTTCTTCTAACGTAGCCATTTTCTCACGAAGATGACATTGCAATCTTTCATTAGATTCCATTAACAATTTATCAACTGTGGCAGTCAATCGGAGATTATGCTCTTCATTCAATTTCTCACGCTGACGAGCACGTTGAATCTCATTGCTTGACTCTTCGAGCAAGCGTTGCAATTCAGCAGCCTTCTCAATCACTGAATCTTGTTGCTCTTCAGCTCGTGATAAAGCCGCAGAACGCTCAGCCAGCTCTGCCTCGACGTCAGGTAAAGCCTCAGCACGTCGCTTCGAGAAATCTAATTGTTGTTCTAGGAGCTCAACTCTTTCCTGAAACGAAGCACGTGACATTCACATCATAAAAAACATTTATAGCAAATTAAACGGTGTCTATTCTTTGGTGCACGGCTACTTTGAGAAATAATCTATCGCCATCTCAAAAAAATGTAGGAGCTAAGAAATGCTTCGATAAAATATTTCAATTATTCATCGATTTGGAGCATGAGACACTTTGTCCTTCGCAATCTTCACAAACTTTAACACTTCTCAAACTACCTAGAAACAAGTGCTCCGAACAGTGTGGTCTTCGTGAGTGACACAGGGATTAAGTGTTTGGCCTAGCAAGTAGTGATCACTTGGTCTTGTGTTCGGGACCTGAAAGTGTCGTTGGAAGTTGACAGGAAGGGCATACGCAATAAAAGCATCATACCGCTCCAGAAACGTCCAAGCCTCCAGTGGGAAAGTAGTGACGTTAAGCTTCACTTTCCGACCTCCAAACATAGTACTTTACAATGAGAGGCACATGCTATCAATTGACTTTTTAAAAGTCGTACTAAAATCAGAACGAGTTCAAATTTTATCGTGGATGGCAGTAATTGAACTTGATAGCATTTCTCATTCATTATATTTTCGTCCCGGAAGAAGAGCATTTCAATATTGGACAGGATGCATTACTGGGTTAAACAAGTGGCGAATTTCTACAATACTAGGAATATAGTGAATTAATCTAAAGCGTTAAGGGCATTAATTTCAAATAAAGTCTAGTATGTGTATGAGTCTCATAATTGCAATGACTGAAAGGAGAGAGTGCTTATATAGACGAGAAATTTAATTCCTCAAATACATAAAATTTAGAATCAATTGGTACTCATAGCAACCCAATGCATTTTAACTGAGACAAAGGCAGTCAAATTCTGGAGTTTCAGTACCAGCTCCAGTTGGATTTAGCGAGAATTTTCCTTGGAAAATATAGAAGTCTCAAAACGTAGAGGAGCTGCACATGCACATTCCATTTTAGATTACATCATTAAATAGGCTACCAATAAACGTTTTATATCAAGAAGCCAAGGTGTTGATGACATTGTTTTGTCAAAAAAATATCTGCGATTGGACTTCGTATGTAACACAATTTTTCATTGCGGTGAAGCTGCTGCTGGGTCCTTCTTCAACAAAAGTTCAGCTTAACTCTACATTTAGTCTATAAATCGATAAGTTCTGAGTTCCTTCGGTTAATGTCATTCATCTGTTCTCGAGAAGCATTGCAATCAGTCGATGAAAGTGGTGCGTCTACGGAAGTTTTTTGATGCCTTGGATCGCATTTTGGTGGTCCGCTTATAAAGGTAGTCCGGAAGGAAGGTTTTTTCAAGTTTAGGAAGGTTTAGTTTTTTCAAAAGCCCTTTTCATGCCTAACCCTATTTTATCCGGAAAGGGAGAGGGGTCCTGGAGTCTCCATCTCATATTTGATGCAGCTGAAAAGCCACAATACATACGACTCTAATTTTTTGTGACTTTTAGTTTCTATAGGGTGATTTAAAATCAGCCGTGAATGATAAAAGCAACCTTTTATTGTTAAAATAGTCTCTATAATCTAGAAAACTGTCTTATATGCATAATCTGTAAACAGTACATGACATGATATCTAAATCAAATAAATCCAACATACTTCTAACCTTCAATTCACCATTGGATAGCAATCACTTCTGCAGCCGTTTCGGGAAATCCCTGAAAGCATCTCTGAACATGCTCAGATGAATTACATCCAGTTCGATCTGAATTCGATTTGTTAGCTCGATCAGAGAAGGGGATGACACATATGGAGGACGGCAGACTCGACTACGAAGATGTGACCACAGCCAGTAATTACATGCAGTGAGGTCAGATGACCGTGCCGGCCAATCAACGAAGCCTCGCCTACCAATCTACTGTTGGGGACAACCGAGAATTTGACGAGCGTTTGCAAAATAATGGCTACAGGCTCCATCTTGTAAGTAGATCACTAGTCGAATTCTTTTGAAATAAGGAACATCATGCTTACTACATGTCCAGCAAGATAGATCACGCATTCGCCTGAAAAATCAGATTTCTCAAAAATGCTGGATCATAAGTGAACCTGCTTTGCATTATCTCGCAAAACTGACGTCTACGACTGCTATCTCCATCAGCAAGTTCCTGGCAATACAGCGACTTGCAAGGATGGAATTTAATTCTTCTTTAGAATTGTACACACGGAGGACTGAGAAGGCTCTGATTCTTCAGAGACGACGCGTACATGTTGTGTGGATATGCATTAGCTGAACTTAAAACTCGTTCTTCGCTTTCCTGATTTCCATGAATCTTAGTCTCTTATGCACTTAATCAATTTAAATTTCTTTATACTATTGACGAAGCATATGCAGTTACTATCAACATGTTCACTCATCCATAAATGCATCTATGCAATTATTAATAATAGCAGTGTCATAAAAACTACTGACAATAGATTTAAAAGTAATACTGTCAGATTCATGTTGCAAATAGCGGATCCCAACTAAAATATGGACAGATTGCCTCACAATTTTCATATAAATTTAGATGAGCAGGTGCTGCAATTTTTCCGGATGATATATGTCTAAGATAGTAACAAATAATACGCAGTTTCCAAGTATTTTGAAAAATCTCTATTGAAGTTGTATTTAGAGCGCCTTAACTGTCCAAATGTAGTCAATACACTCTCAACGTTGTCTGAATTCGTTTTCATGCGATAACCGATTGAAGCATATCGCTATCGAAGTCATCTGCCACTCCAACAGATGCTCAAAAATCAATTTATGAAAAAAATGTGGAATTCAAATTTTGAATTGCTATTCATAGTAGCAAGATGACCAAGTTGGTAAAAACTGATGTCACCATTGGAACGAGCACAAGCCATTTGTGTTATGCAGTGATTTTGGGAATAATGGACTCATAGGAACATCAAAGATGCTCCAGGGTTAAAGCTACTTCCATGTTTCAAATTAAATGAATTCTTCCTAGACGTAAAAGTGAAATTATTCATTCCATTCAAGTTGAAATTTGAAATGCGCGATGAAAATAATATAGATAATCATGCCAATACATTGAAACAGCCATTACACAAACTTAGTTACCACTAAGTTGATTGCCTTGCAAGGGAGATTCATTGTCAGAAAGGATATGGAAAAGACACTCCCAAATTATTTGGCTTCAAGTGTAATAAAAGAAATTGGCCAAAAATATGTACAGCCAGGAGCAGACGTTTCGGACGCTACCGCTGCTTCAATGCTCTAAACACAATGGTCCTTTATTAAACTTGAAGCCAAAAAGTTTGGGAGTGTTTCTTTTCCACATCCTCTCTGACATAATCACGAATTTCTTTTTAAATGCATAGAAATGGACAATTATCTGAAGACGTTGATCACATGAATTCTACAGGACATGACAATCAAACCGTCATACTGCAACATGCGGCCGACTTGTAAAACGAGAAACTATTCGAAGTTACTGAAAAGATTTGGAATGATAGATTGAGTTTTTTAATGTACATGTATACACGTAGCATACATTATATCATCAATTAGAATTGTTAGTCAGTGAGTAGACCTATGTAAAAAAGGTGGGTGCTAGACAAATAACTTAAACCGCCGATATAAAAAATACTATGGACTTGATTTATAGTATATCATAGTAAGGTACGATGAAAGAAAAACGAGAGATGGCCGAAGACCGGTTTATCAATTATGGCTTAATTTTATTTTCTTTCTTTTTTTTACTGAATTTTCACCCCTAGCACAGCTATGAGCCATGAACGAAGTTAGGGGTTACTCAATAAAAAGTAAAATTGTACTATTTTAAATAAATAAAATAAAAAAAACAAAAAAAACAGATCTTCTAATCTGATTAAGCTGTCCCCATCAGAAACCTATTCGCACGCCTCTTGAAAGTATCAAGATCGTATTGGTCAGGGAAAGTGGTCTGGGGAAGCTGATTCCAAAGCTGTGCCGTGCGAACAAAAAAGCTTTTCGAGCGACTCACAGTACGTGCGCGTTCTAAGCTCACATTATAGCATGTGAGTGCATTAGCTCTGCGTGTGCTTCTGGAGAAGATCTTAGGTTTGGGTACGCACTCATTTACTGCAGAGCTGCTTCTACCGAAATAGTACCTGTAGAAGAGGCTAAGTGAAGCAACATCCCGTCTGACGGAGAGCGGCTGCAACGTGCTAGCAAGTTTTTCACCCATGAGATTCTTGACACGTTTCTCAACCCGTTCAAGGAGGTTAAGATGCGTTTGTGGGCCACCTGCCCACAGATGACAACAATACTCCATCAGAGGACGAATAGTAGACTTGTAAAGATAGCAGACAGTCTGTGGTGGAAGATAGCTGCTGGCACGATAGAGACTACCAATGCGTTGAGCTGCCTGCTTGCTAATGGATTGGATGTACGGTTTCCATGACAAGTCTTTCGTAACCGCCAATCCAAGGAAGGAGATGGAATCTTCTTCTCTGATCCTATTATCTGACATCTTAATGCTATGATCATCATCTCCTTTAAGTCGTGAGTGCAGAATACTCTGAGTTTTTGAAGGATTGAAGGAAACAAGCCAATTGGCGCCCCATTCTGAGACCCTGCGTAAGTTTTCATTAAGAACGTCGCATAACTGCTGACGTTGCTGAGTGTTTTTAGCGAGTCGCTCATTGGAATTGAAGAGTGTTGTGTCATCTGCATACATCACCAATTTACTCACTAGGCAGTATGGGAGGTCGTTGATGTACAGCAGAAAAAGATTGGGTCCCAAAATTGACCCTTGAGGAACTCCTGCATTGACAAACTTGGTGGAAGACTTTTGGCCATCTAAGACGACAGATATCTGCCGGTCACTAAGGAAAGAAGCAAGAAGTTTGTGGAGTTGATCAGCAACTCCATAGGACTTTAGCTTCATAATGAGTCCCTGATGCCAGACTTTATCGAATGCCTTGGAAATATCCAAGGCAACTGATCTCGTCTCACCTTGTCTGTCAAGGACACGACTCACATGTTCAGTGACATATGAAAGAAGATCTGCAGTTGATCGAGAGTGCCTGAAGCCATACTGTTCTTCTGATAGAAGGTTCTGAGTTTCAAGGAGGTTAACAATGTGTTGGTTAATCACTGCTTCAAAAATCTTGCCAGCAATTGGAAGCAGGCTGATAGGACGGTAACTAGATGGAAGAGATGAGTCAGAACCTTTCTTTGGAACTGGAACCACGGAAGCTACTTCCAACAAGAGGGAAACTCACCGGTGGATACACATCTACTGAACAGTTTAGATAAAAGTGGAGAAAGCTCAGGTGAGAGATGCCTGAAGACCGAAACTGGGATGCCATCTGGTCCACTAGACTTAGAGCTATCGAGACCGGCGATGATCTTTTTGACGTTTCGGACTGTGACTGAAGGAGGACTAACTGTCTCATCAGTGCGTGTGGGAATTGGAGATGGAATTCTGCCTCCATCGTCTAATGACGAATTCTTCGCAAACTCCTTGCAAAGAAGCTCGGCTTTGTCTGCTGAGGTTGTCGCCATAGAAGTACTGACTTCGGCATGACGGAGTGCTGGGATGGAGGATTTGTTCCTATTGGTGACACTGTTGTAAATCCTCCAGAAGTCCTTGGAGCCAAGCTTTTGGTAGCAATGGATTTCCGTACATACAAAGCGTAACGGCTTTTGGCCTGATGTATGGTTTCCTTGCAATGTCTACGTGCGGTTTTGTACAATTCAAGATTGCCAGCGCTCCTGTCACGCTTATACTTATGGAAAAAGTGGTCACGCTGGCAACTTGCAGCTGCACATTCTGGTGTAAACCAAGGTTGTGAGTGAGGCTTCATTTGGAAAGTACGGTGAGGAATGTAGGCCAACATCCCTATCTGAAGCCACTCTGTCAGTTCTTGCGCCGACTTGTGGACGTTCTCGCTCAGAATCAAATTCTCAGCTTGAACTTGACTTAGAAAAGTGCGGAAGCCACACCAGTCTGCTTTGGAGAATTGATAAACTGTTCTATGGAAGGGTACAGACGGTGTGGAGCAAACTTGTTTGCCAGAAACTGTGATGACACAGTGATCAGACGTGCCGAGGGGAGAAGTAACCTTGTGTGAAAAACAAGCTGGATTTGAGGTGAGAAACAGGTCAAGGAGATATCCAGTATCCCCAGCTCGGTCAGGCACTCTGGTAGGACAAGTGACAATTTGACTAAGGTTGTGAGAGACAGCGAAATCCTGGGCTGCCTGACCGGAGAGATCGGTGGTGCGTGAATGCACAAGCCAGTCAACATTGTTCACGTTGAAGTCACCAAAAACGGCAACTTCAGCGCTGGGATACTCTTGTAGAAGAGAATCGATCTTGTCAGAAAGAACATTGAAAATATCTGCATTAGTTGATGGAGAGCGGTATAGGAAAAATAGAAGAAGAGTGGTCTTCTGCAGCGGCGCAGTGAAGGCAAGATACTCATGCCTTGGATCCTCTGAGCTGCGAAGCCTTCTCAAGGGAAGCCTTGTCTTGGCATAGACTCCAAGACCATGACAAGGTGCTCTATCCATCCGGTGAAATATGTATCCATCAGGAGTAACGTCGCTTGATGACACACTGGGATCTAACCTGGTTTCCGACAGGGCTATAAGATCTGGTGATTTACCTTGCAGGAAGATGTTGATGTCGTCGTAATTGGACCTCAGTCCTCTTACGTTGCTGAAGCTGATCCTGAGAGGGGTTTAGAGCTTGACGGCTTGACTACGTTTCTTGTGTGTCTTTCTCATTTTCATAATTTCTCATAGAATATCAATCAAATAAACGAAAATTATACTGTACAACAAAGTGATACAAGAAACTTTGGAAGGCATCAGAAAAACGTAAATAATAGCAACAAAGCTGCAATAAATAATACGCAAAAAAGACACTTATAGGCACAGTTCATGTCGCAAAAGCTTGAAGAAACCCAAATGTGAACCCCTTTGCCGTAACAATGGGTACAAGTCAGGTAGGCCACAGAGGAACCGGATACAGCTACACGGGCTAAACCCCTCAGTAAAGCTACCCACGCATGTCCGTGGCAGTGGAACTGCACCGCCTTTTTTCGAGCAGTTGACCGGGCCAGCCTCCCAAAGCATTACCAGTGGGTTCGGGACCCTCGAACTACCTGACGCCCGTATGACGTGAATACGTTGGATCTGTCACACCTTAACCTGCAACAAATGGGGAAGTGCAAAAGAGAGCAGTGGAAGGAAGTTAAATAGGAGCCAAATAAGTGCCATGCCCAAAAACCTGATTCAACAACATGAAACATCTGATGACTGTTCATATCTCGCAAACCAGGGGGTGGTGTTAATTGGGACGGCCGAAGCCTACCACACATTTAAAATAAACAAACGTGCAGAAAAAGAATGAAAAATCAATCAAACATAAATAAATTCAATGACCAGTAAAATAAAAATAATATTCCAGAGCCTGCTAGTTAGCCGGAGCACGGTCACAAACCGCCGACAATAAACCTTTCCGACAAGGTAGAACCCAAAGAAGCATGAGCTTCAGACGACAAAGCCTTATTGCGACTCCGTTTTCACCCTTTCACCGCTTTGAGGCCGTAGGTTGAGTGAGAAAGGGAAAATCCATCTTTCTGTTGAAGATGGATAAGAAGCGTCTTTTGCGAAATTCATGAAAATATTACAGAAACTACGGATCAGTTGCTCAATGAGAATTTGGAAAGAGTGACCATGTTCACAAAAGGCACCCTCACTAACTGCGTAGCCGTATTCTTCAATCTTTTGAATTATAATATAGACAAGATCTGATAGAGGAGATTCAGTTGATAGAAAATCATCACGAAATTTCTCTTGGACGAAATGGAAAATGAAGTATGCAACTGATGATAGGAACAAAATTCCATCGGATGGGTATCGCAGTCCACCACGATCTCTCATTTCGATGAGATGAAATTGAGATTCATCGATTTCCATAACATTCTGAGTTACCAATAAGTTTTCACAGAAAGTACAGCTTTTGATTCTAGAACAGTTGGCCACATATCCAGCGATATAAGTGATCATATTAAGATCCGTCGAATTCAAAGCTTCACATGTAAAACCCGGAATAGCTGTGATAACATTGGTGGTGAAAGCCATGTTTATTTCATTAATGTGATCTCCTTCGGATGTCATGGCAAGTTTGAAATCGGCTGGAGATATATTGGTACTTTTCTCGGCTTCGATGATCTGTCTCATTGAGATATAATAATTACCACCATGGAATTGGCGATATTGTCCAAATTTTTTTTCCAGCGAATCAGTTTGAACTTTTCCTAATAGGACATATTTGAAATCAAGTCTTTCGAATAAATGATCACAAAGACATGCCAGTGCGAAGCAAGCTGAATAAGCCGCCAAAGACGTAGGTTTTGTAAGTCCACAGTGCTTTGTTTGTTCCTAACGGACAAAGAAATCCCCGTAATCCTTCAAAAGCTGCAATCTTTGATCTTTTGGACGAATAGGTTTTGCCAAATATAGACGTTTGTGAAACCCTTTCATAGGAGATTTAACATTTAACAAAGTCCAAAAGTCGTAAATCAATTGAACAAATCTGGTTGTTTCTGGTGAAAGAACAAAAAAATTCAGAGCAGCCAAAGTGGATTCATTGAAGACTGACAAGCATGACGAAACTTTAGTTTTCTGAATATTCGTAGGTGCAATGACTGCTTTATTTAGCTTATATGCAATGCGGCATGGCAATGACGTCTCACGATGATATATGGTTTTGATTACTTCGAAATCAGCGGTGTACAGTTGATCTTTACCATGAAAATCAGGGAATGTCAATTTGCCTTTGTTGATCCAATTATTATATATGTTCTTTATCAAGTGAACAGCATCAAAAACAATGAATATAGGATTTCCGGAGACGTGGTTGATCACATGAGTACGAATTTTACCACTGCACAGATTATTGACGACGAATGATCGATTCGGAGAACTGTTATCTAAGACAACCGCGACAGGCTGAAATTCCGCGTCATTTAAATGTCTTAGTACATTCTGAAAATGATTATTCAGTTTGTCACCTGTCAAGGTTTTTATCGGAATAAGCGACACAACCTCCTGAAATTTTCCGATCAATGACTTAATCATAAATGTCAGGCACATTTGAGCTGATTCAACATTGTCGGAATCCACAGTTGCACCAAATAGCTTTCCACCAGAAAACTCCAACCTTCGAGCAGTATAAATTTCGTCGATCATGATGATTACATGACGTTCCTGTTCATCGATTTGAGAATGGCGAAGCTTCAAAAATGAAAGTTGATCAGATTCATCAAGAGATACTGCACTACTAATTCTTTGAAGTGTACGGATCGATGGAATTTCGAGGATGGAGCTTTCAATGAGGATTCGGTACGAAGAGGCACTGTGTGAAAATAGTAAGTAGGAAATGCTGAGCATGTCTGCGGAATATTTCACTTTTTTAGCTGAAATATAACCAAGTTGCTCCATGATGAAAGATAATTTACAAACACTGTTCCGACGATCGACCATAGAGTTATGGTTTATCGCCTGATTGAGACACAAAATTGCGGAATCCAGATAATCAGTCCAATCGTAGTTGTAATCAGATTCCGTTAAATTCTTTATACGATTAAGAAATGCTTCCAAGATGGTAAAATTCTCTACTTTCCTATTATTAAGCAAATCAACAAAAACACTCGAAGTTATAGGTATTGGATGTTGATTAACGAAACACGATGAAACGGTAAGATCATTTGAGATCGTCAGCTATGCGTTGATAATAGGATTGTCATCGAATTTAACATGATAGAGATAGCATTTCGAATCAACGATTTCACATTTGAAGAAATAGCCGTTCGTAAAATCCATCAACTTCGTCGGTATTTCATCAACAGATGTAATCAAATCATTTTCGAAGAAATTACCAATAATACTTTCGTTAATTTCAATTTCTTTTGCTTGTCTTTGGTCAGCATGAGTGGAAGATGTTCGTGGTAAGGAAGAAATTTCAGTCAAATATTTCGGAGTGTTCGGAAATATCGTTGGAACTGCATCGTCCTTTAAGTACACTCTTTTTAATACCTTCTTATCCTCACCAGTTACATTTCTTTGTCTTTGCTTATCAACACTGTGGACTTTAAAACAATGCGGAGCAAAATGACGGGAACAAACACGACTGTATGAAGTAACTTTATAGTCATGACGAGGAATTTTCCGAAGCCATGCTTTTTTCAGCTCTTCATTCGACGGAAATTTGTGGAATGTAAGTTGTGATTGCTTGCGAGTTATCCTGAGAAATTGATGAACACTGCACTGATTGATATCCACTTTTACACATCGGCACCATACACTTATTCACCATTTCGGACAGCCAGTATATCAGCAATGCGTGAATAACACCACCTTTCTCTGACAGAATTCAGGTCTCGTCTATTCATCATGCAGACTGCTACAAAAAGACAATCAATAGACTGCTACAAAAAGACAATCAATAGACTGCCGAATCATAGCGACGAACGCATCAGCTGTGTAGCCTAGCTCATTGCCAAGACATTCTCCCGTCCTGTCAATCAGCGTGAGTCAGCGCACTGCTTGCTTTATCGGCCGCATGTTGCATCGCTTTAAGTCAATCACAACCTATTGTCATGTCCTGAGTCCTAATATACAAGACTTGGGCAAAATTCGGAAGGTGCGCTTAAAACTTATATAATGCATTAACAAATTGAAATAAACTTGCATGAAACTGCTTATTTCTACATAAATACTTATTTCGCGTGTCATGTGTCATGTCTTTTTCATTACTTGTATAATTATAATTGTATTTTGTTTCTACTATGACTTCTTCTACGATATTTCTACACCCCAAAAATATCGCTTTAAATCAAGTAATTCAGAAATTATGCGAAAACATTGCTGGATGTCATGTCGCCATAAGACATTAACCTATTAAGTTATTCATTCATCTAAAAGGCAGTCAATCATTAGACGGCAAACTGACTTAATGTTAAAATTCCAGTGACGTCAAAAATGTTAAATATATGAAGAGCACAACAAATACTCGGTAATTATCTTTTCATACGTTTTTCTTAATATCATACACATTATTGACACCACTGATGACAGTCTTGACTTCCGTTCAGAAATTCTCACCGTTAGTGGTTTCCGTCAGTGCAAACGGCAATAGGTGAAAGAAGTCTCCATTTATTATCGCAACGGGGCTCTAACGCAGCTAGGTGAAACGGATCTCCGTTAAATGTTGTCGCTTTTTAGTGCTGACGAGGTTGGTAAAACAGGTATTTCATTCAAAATCAGAAAAATTACCTGTGCTTGTTGTGATTTCTCTAAAGTCTTCTTGATTTCATTTTCCTTATTGTTCAATTCAGTTTCCAACTTTGCATTGACGTCTTGAAGATTCGTCGACTCTCTCTGAGCAGATAAGTATCTTTGTTCCAGAGTAGCAATCCGTTCTTCTTGGTCACTTCGCTGAGCTGCAGACTCTCGTAAATCTCGTTGCAATTTATCAATTCGTTCCTAAAACATGATGATGAAGGATAGACAGATGAATTCACTTACACTCAAAAAAGTAAGATATTGATCATCTAGATGAAAGCTTACCAGAAGAAATAAAATTTACTCGTAATATTTTCAGCAGATTGTTTGAATCTTGATGCGAGTCTTAGCATAAAATTGCACTAGGTCACTGTTCAATTGAAAAAGATCATACGACTTCAGCAATTTATGTAAGGTTACATTGAACTCTGGGTTTTCTTAGAAAAGCTACAACACGAACAAGTTATCCTTTATAGAGATGAGACAACTATGGATATATTATAAGATTGATATAGTGGGTCTCTTAATTCGAACAAAATCAAGATTTGATCAATGTTGACTAAGTTAGTTGATTCTCTAGTTAATCAACTTGGCTTCATAAGCATGCTACATGTAGATCTCATGGGATTTGGCTTACGGCAACACCATAGACTGATCTTTTAAATTAGACTTAACAAAGATGGACTCAAACAGATTGCCTCATTGCTTTTGTGTAGTGAAAAGTCAAAATGAGTGTCCTGAAGTCACCCAGCTCAAGTTGCAATAGCTATCCGCCAAGCGACTTGGAGAAAGACCTATTACAACTTAGCCAAAGATTTGAGGAGGCACCGCCACAGCAGACATGGGAATTTCACAACTTCCCCAATCAGAAGTAGATACAAAAGACCGAGAAAAATGGACTACAAATGTCAGCAGATGACCGTCTAACTCAAAGGATTAGTGAAAGAAAATGAAGTTGAAGGTATAAGTTAATAAGTAATAGCTCTAAAGTCTTGAAAACTCCAACACGTGTACTTCAACTATATTTCCATCTTTTGTATCTTTTCCAGCATTTGATAATCATTTTTTATAAAAATCAATATCGAATTCGACATCATTTAACACAATAGCTTTATTCATTTGTTCTTTTCAAAGGAAAGTGTAAGCTGTATCATGATGATTAGCACAATAAGATATTATATCAAAAGAATCATATCAAATAAGCATGTAGAAGACCTAAGAGTAATTAATTAGCAATGCGAACTGCTAAGCAACACAGACCAAGATAAACACAATAAATTTATCACAATGAGTAATTCTAAGTCTGTGTTGCTTCTAACAATCAAGATGAATTCATTTTCAAGTATTTGCAGCTAACACAAACTTATGAATCAAGATGGAACTTACCTGAGCCTTCGTATTTTCTGTATTATGGTCGTCTATATCTTTAAGTCGCGTGCTAAGCTCATTGAGCTGGCGACGAGCCCCCAACAATTCATTCGTTAATTCTGATACCCGACTAACTTCAGTGTCTGCATCAGCGTTTCCATTTGTCAACGTTTTCCGTTGTTCCTGAGTTGCTCTCAAAGATGAAAGTTCCTGATTAGCAGATGAAAGTTCCACCTCCAATTGAGAACTGCGTTCCAGGGCAAGACGAAGCCGCTCGCGAACTTTTTCATCCAAAGCTTTATGATGTTCAAATAAAGATTTCAACGCCTTCAAAACTTCGACCTCTGAGCTAACACCAGCCGGATTCGAAACTTGTCGCTTTAAAACCGTCATCCGAAGCGATCGCTCATGTCTTGATACAAGACATTCCAGATGCTCCAACAGAAGCTGCAGAAATGAAACAGCACTGTTGCGTTAATTCAAAGGAATAAAGCCGTGCATAAATTCAAAACATGAGTAGGTTAGACAATAGTTTAGTCCACTACCACGAAATCCATGGGGCAAAATCTTAACCAAATATTGGATTACATAGTCAGAAGCTCCTATCACTGATACGACGATGAGGAATGATTGACAGAAGTTCAAAATTTAGTCCATAAAATGCAACATAGATAATGCCTAAGTGGACGTACATAGACAGTCCAAACAGAAAATCGAAATTTGAATTCGCGAGATAATCATTATAAACATCATTTTAGACACATTTTAATGATAGTTAATTAAAGACCCACATTCAAGATTATTCAAACGCAGTCAACATTCAAGCAATCATTTTCATATAATTGTGGATTTTGATTTCAAAATCAAGGCGCAAGTTCGATTGACACACACAGAGCAAAAACAATCTCAGTCATTTATATTTGCATTATACACCATTGCATGTGCGAGTCGCTGAAATCTAGCACCATTCATCATATTGAAAATACCCACTTCATCACACAATTAACACAGTGCATGTACAGACCCGTTCATAAGTCTTTGCGACCATCTTACAAGACGTAGAAATTATCTGATTTTCGAACTCTTGCTTATTGATCTACAAAAGTTATGTCAGGCTGAATTCTAGTGTTGCACAGGAATTATATCAATTATGATATCAGGCAACATTGAAAATTCCACTGATATGCGACACATTCAGTCAGCTCTGTCCGAAATTAAGGCTGTTTAGAGATCATCGCGCTTAGAACGATTGTTGATTTCAGAAGAGCTGTCATAATCGAATACAGCATAATCTCGCTATAACGTACATGGGATATAGCGTACTATGGCTTGCAACGTACGCACTCTAAATTCCCTGTCACATGTTTGATGCACAAAGTTACCCTTGATATAACGGACATTTAATTGGGTCCCTTCGGTGTACGTTAAAACGAGATTATAATGTATCGCCAATTTACATGAAATACGACGATAGAATATATAACAGACGCTAATTGACCGGCAAACTTAAAAATGACACGAATTTCACTTGAAAAACGCTGCTCAGCTGGTCAACTATTAAACAACGGGATAACGCAAAACGAAATAGCGAAATTAATAAAAATCAGGCGGCGTTCGGTTCAATGTATTTTACAGACGTTCAGGGATACTATAGCTGTCGTAGACCGTCCGAAATGCAGAAGACCTCACCTCATGACCAAGCGGACGGAACATCGAATTGATCGCACTTCCAAAACAGCTCCCATTTGGATAGCAAGACAGATCCGCCAGGAATGTAATAAATGAGCAATCTGGTATCTGTTGGTACACTGAAAACAACTCTACGAAGATGCATATTGTTTGGACGTCTTACATGATCACGTCAAATCGGTTTGGATGGTATCTACAAAAATCAGCGTGGTCTCTTGCAAAGTGGGAAAAAGTAATTTTCTCGGATGAATGCAAGTTGGAGCTCAGTCCAAACCGGCGATTTTATACTCGCAGGAGTATTGGCGATAGATTAAAAGGCAAGTTTATCCGCCCATCAGTCAAGGTTCCTGCAACATCAGAGGAGATGGTTTCCGTACTAATGTAAGATGCAACAGGAATGCTGATTTTTGGGAATACCGCACAGTTCTGAAGGTCGGTCTCCCACATATATCACCAAGGATATGCTTTCCAACATGATGGATTTCCAAACCGATTATTAACCAAATTCTTGACTGAATATAACAGCCATGTTTTGTAGTCATGGTCAGCTCAAGGTCCAGATCTCTCTGCAATAAGAAGGTCTGAAAGATTTTGAAGGAGAGATTTTTTTCAAAGGAATCCAGTAATTCGAGAAGACCTCTGGAGAGTAGTTGTTGAAGAACGTCCCACGAGAAAGAATTCTATCTCAAGGAGATTAAATACTAGTGTGCCAACAAAGGGAGGTCATACGAAATATTAAGCCGAGTAAGACTATTCTAGATAACTTCCGTAAGCATCTTGAATATACTTTCCTTCACTGTGTTGGCTATTTCATTTACAGCCGATTGTCTCAAGGTGCAAAAACTTTTCGAAGAGCATTTTTTCGAATAATTTTGCTTTTATGACATTTCTGCAGATTTGATGAATTATTCTACTCTCGTTTGATAAAAAAGCATCATCAAACAGAATTCTACAGAAAAGAGATGAAGACAATGAATGAGTGCATGATAATCAAGCAGCAATAGTTCTGTACAGCCGGGTGCCGTGCCTCTGCTTGGTGCAGAAGCCCCCCCACGCTCTGGACAGAGCTCTCAATAACGCCATGTGAACCGTCTCCGGCACCATTCGCGCCACTCCAGCGAACCAGTTACCGATCCTCTCCGGCATAGCATCACCCTCGCTGCGGCGTGAAGCAGCAGTTTTGGCCCTGTCGCGCAAGGCCAAGAACGACGAAAGACATCTTCACGAAATCATCGGACAATATCCGCAACCAGCCCGCTTGAAGTACCGTCGGCCCTTCTCAGCGCACGCCCGCCAACTCCTGAACACCTTCCTAGACGACAGCACCAAATTAACGTGGCTCACTCGTCGATGGAAGGAAGAATTGTCGTTAAGTCAGACACAACGACTGCACGAGTTCACTGACGAACCCGGCAACATTCAAGGCACCGAACTACCGTGCAAGCAATGGACCACTCTCAACCGCCTCCGGACAGGTGTAGGTCGCTTCGCCGCCAGCATGAAAAACTGGAGATTAAAAACGTCATCAGCCTGTGGTTGCGGCCACCTACAGCAGACTCTATACCATGTCATTCAAGACTGCAGACTCCATCGACTACCCAAGGCCTCAAGATCCTGGACAACAACACGAGGGCCTCGTTAGCTGCAAATGAGCAACGGCAAATGGCAAACGACAGAAGAAGAAGCAGCAATATCACAATATTTCATGTGCCGTCGATGTGTGGCACAAGAACTTTTAATCGGGTCTGTATATGGTCAGGCATGGACAATTCTTACTATTTGGTTTGTTTAGTCACCTTCTCAATTATTAAGTTATTAAAAATCAAAAAAATTGTGATTTGTACGAGTACATAACTCAAAACTTACCCTGGTATTATTCCGCTCAGCTTTTAAATCCACAACTTCTTCCTCCCGCTCAAGCATGTGCTCTCGTAGCTGAGTGACCTCCTTTGTTAGAGATGCGACTTCCTGTAAGAGTATGCAGTAGAGTGATGTTCCGATTCATAGAAGATGATACACCAAATTTCGTGCGGTCTTCGAATAAGTATAACGAAGGGCAATGAAATTTGTCGTCGTGCTGTCGATTATCTATTGCACTTCCGAATGAACGTTGATTTCCCTGAATCTATTCTCATCCGTGTATCTTGCAAAAAACACTTAAATGCTAGGGTATATAGTTTATGTCTTATAGTATTGCTATGCTTTGATTTCTATCTGTTCACGTATAAGGATATCTCCATATTTTCCCAAGTATCTGGTATGAATGATTAAATTTAATGTATATCTAAGTTTGCATCTAAGATATGTTTCTGTCCAAAGTTAGCACCCGCTGAGATTGGACGAACGGCCTCTTGCTAACAGATCTTAATGAATTTCATGGCTCTTTTTATTTACAAAATACTAGAGAAAGTCACTGATCTGAGCCCAATGTACTACACACGTAGAGTTCGATGAAAATTCTGACAAGTAGTGACGACGCAACTCATCTGTCATTTTAGACGAATTTAGACAATATTGATTTTAGACAGTTTCAGCGGATTCAAACAATTAGAGATGCATCGGATTTTGTCATTTTCCTGAATATAGGAGGAACAAGATTTGCTCAGAATTCCGCAAAAATCCGGCGGATTTCTATGATTCACATGTCCTGTGTTTTGTTTGGTCTATGTATTGGAAACATTTGAAAGCATACTATACAATGTAATGTCAGGTTTAATCATCAGATAATGGCCATTTTAGTGATTGAGTTTGATGAAGAGAAAAGTCTAAGAAAGACAAATAACAGACGCGCCATGATGAGGCGACTACTGAAGTCGATACATACTGTGTTCATGGAGATAATTCCATGCTAACAGGCAGCGGTGCTGCAGCTTCTTGTGTCACATCTTATATATTCTGCTATATAGGCTACATGAACCTAATCAAAAAAGAACAATTTTTAAGTATTTGAAACATCAATTATCTCGCAGTCAACTGTTGCCGAGTGTCAGATCAATTAGTTCAGTAATCTATCGACAAAAACATTTTCGCCTAAAACGGAAGGATTGACGGTGAAGTAAAACCCTGACTGAGAAAACACCACTGTATGCTAATGACTTCATGGAAAAGGCATCTTAAGTTTATCATAAACATCGATGACTGACAGCATTGGATACTGCAATAATATGGTAACAACAAGACAATTCGCATTGACATAACTGTAACTAATGTATTTTATTTTTTTTTCTTTTCTTCAAAGTTCATTATAAATTTATTCATTACAGTTATATTTTGTACAGTAGGCTTAATCTTAGTTTATTTTATGTAGTTGTAACTGAGATTCCTAGAGGATGATGATTTTCATTTAAATAAAACTTAGTTTTATTTTATAACTTTCACCTTCATTTTCGATAAGAAAACTGTTCAGAGAAAAAGTAGTCATACTCTAAAAACACAGAAAAACATTTTTTCATATGATAGCATTCCACTTTACGACACGTCAATGTCAAGTTTCGCATCTCCAGCAAAAATCGACATAGAATTCGAAAATATTTAAGAGTAGGAAAGTATGTCATATTTTGAAGACAAAAGTCATTCCAGTCAGAAGACTCTATGAGTGAGAAATGTTGGAGTATTTTGTGAACCAAAACTATTTATCAAATGTTCTGAGCTACGAAATATACAGCCACTTTGCTCATTACAGAAAACATCAATAATTCGAGCATTCACCTACGACATTTGAAATGTTTGTGTTGATATCTATATTCTAAGTTAGCAATCCATGATCGAATATGCATAAAGTACATTTACATTTGACCACAAAAAGTACATATGAACGTTATCAACTTTTACAGATATCTAAACACAGACACGTGGCTGTGCTGTTATCAACTCTCAACATTGACACTTTTTACGTCGATTCCTCATTTAATTGTAACACCTTCAGTGTTAAAAAGACGCAGCATATTTTGAGTGATGTACATCTTCAATCGCTTGTCATTCAATGTGACTAACACAGTCAGCAAAATGTACGATCATCAGTGTCGCGTCCAAAATCAAATACCGGCGTCTGTCGAGTTTATGCTGTTGGCACTGGAGAAGCTGAGTAATGTTTACAGCGATCAACCTACCAAAAATTCTGCGCAGTACGTACGCACCGCAGAGAAGATGCAACCGTATGTCCTATGCGGTGAAATATCGACCAAGAGAAGTCATCATACATGAGGGACGACGCGACGATAGCGATGTGCGAGAAGAAACATGAAAGAGGGTCATACAGGTCGCTTACTGGTAAAAGAGTCGGGAATCTTTAGACGAACAGGGAGAGAAAACTCGGTTCGTTCACATCTGATATTTCATCTTGTTTGACTAATACTAACATGACTGATCGTAAAGTATCGTACATGCATCGCATGACCTGCTTCATTAAACCGTCACAAGCACAAAGGCCATCTGTTTCGTGGACAATACATTCCTCCACACTTTCATTACCACGCATGCCAACAGCCAAACCATGGGCCAAACATAATTTACTGCATTTAATTGTCACTCTTGTCATTATGCTTTATGACAGCTAGCGCTGTGAGCCAGTCTGAAAGGCGGCGCTCGGTTGCAAGAAAGAGGCAAGAATTGTTTGCTGTGACTGAATTATCAGTGTGTTAGCAATCATATGGTGCACACATTCGATATCGGTGTTAATGCAGAAGACTAGAACATTGCACTAAAAAATAGTGATTTTGATTTAGCTTGATATAATCTATGAGTGCAAGCAACTACGAAATGCATTTGGGTGACATCACTTTTCCAGTACTTCCATTTTCTATGTAGTAACTATAAAAAAACAACAGCATTGCCGTAGGAAGGTCTCCTATTTCAATGAAACCTTGCCGTATCATTGGAATACACTTGAAGCAGCACATCCCCTTCCAAGCCATCTGATAGCGATGTATATATATATATATATATATAGTTTGATTGCATGGCGTTGCCTCGCCTCAAGAACGTTATCAGAAACTTCTGCCGACTGAGTGGCACCTAAGTTTTGATAAAATTAGAGGTTCACGTTTCTAATATCATAATTTCACAAAAGTTTTCAAACTCGAGAGTGGTAGTCAAGTGATACATGATGGAAATGAGAAAAGTGTAATGCGTCCACACAAGAATAAAAGATTGACACCTTCATCGCAGACTGCATTCACGCAATTTTCACTGCAGACTTATAATTCATACGATAAATTCTCCATCCACGGACTGGCTGCAATTTCACCAGTAATTCCCACAGGAAGCAAGGGTTTATTTTGCGCAATTTACTGTAATGATTGCAAAGGCGTGCAGATTCTATAATGTAGATGTTGACTGGGATAAAAATGACAACTAATTACAGACTGTGCTATGTTGAACTTATACTACATTATGTGGGCATGAGCTCGATTTCGTAAGTTTCTTTCACTTCCTTTTACATACATTCTTAATCGGGCAGTAAGTAAGTATACATCATATAGGGATGAAAGTGGGGTTACGCGGACCCCCGCGGAAATCCACATTTTCAAAGGGCCCTAATAGAAAAAAAGGAATACATTAGGCAGATTAATTGGGGCCTCCGCGGTAAATTCTCATCCCTGATTATATACATTGTCAAGGCGAAAGTACCGCAAAATTAGGTAAAAGTGCAAATTGATGAAATTGTACCAATTGTTGTCGAAATTCAACTATCACATTATATGAAAGCTTATCACAAGCCTGATTCAATGATGATAATAAGTTTTTGCATTGCGCAGTTTCAGTTGAAGGAGTCAGTGTTGGTCAAAAATTTATATGCTTTAGTCTGCTGACCGTACTGACCAGACACCGCCTAAGTGCTCTGTCAATTTAAAGTATTAAACATAACCTTTAATACTTGGAAGATGCCCTGGCTAGTCATGATATAATATTTTTGAGTTGGAAAGAGCCAATAATTTTTGAGATGTCAATTACTATTTTATGTACAAAGTTGTTCGATTACCATCCAGTTATCATCTTCAGGTACAAGAGACTACGATTAGTAGAAGTTTGAAATATAAGGAATTCAAAAATGATAGTTACAATGAGATGATGATAATTTACAATGATATGAAATGATAGGATGTAGATATAAACAGGTTGTACTGGATTAGATATCCTTGCCAGTAGCAAAAATTGACCTGACAGGATTGATGAATTCTATGTCAGATGAGGTGGTGAAAAAATGAGAAGTTATCATTAGTAAAAAAGGAAATCACGGTGACTGTTAAGTTCTGCTCTACTATTTATTTATTCCTACTACCTCATCTAACATAGAATTCATCACTCCTGTCAGGTCAATTTTCGCTACTGGTAAAGATGTGTAATGCAGTACATCTTTACAGACATTTTATACAGACAGTAATTCTTTACATCTTTACGACATCTTACATCGTACATGCAGACATTCACGACGGCCCGGAAATCCCGTTTGGTGATTCGAAAGAACGATTTTATGCCACAAACCATTTCGGTTGCAAATAGTGTTGAAAAATTGGACTTCTTTGATCGCCGTCTCTCAAAATCGTGTATTTCTCATCTTTGTATGTAATTGTGGATCGTCTCTTTTATTTCTTTTGTATCGTAGTATTGTTTGTATCCTCATGACATGTCAATGGCGTAAGCTCTATGTCATTTTTTGAATAAAGAATAAAGTACAACCTGTTCGCATCTACATCTTACCATGTCATTTCATATCATTGTAAATTATCATCATCTCATTGTAACTATCATTTTTAAATTCCTTATATTTCAAACTTCTACTAATCCTAGTCTCTTGTACCTGAAGATGATTACTGGATGGCAAAATTTTGTACATCTTAACATAAAATAATAATTGACATCTCAAAAGATCCTGGATCTTTCCATCTCAAAAATATGATAGCCTTTAAAACATGGAATAATGTTGACTGAAATTGAGCATCCTCATCTATGAAATATCGTGCTAGATGTAATTTGCAGCAAATTCTCAGTAAAACTTATCAATGATGTATCCCCCTTATGCTCGTGCATTAAGCGAATCTTAAAACCTTACATTGGTGGTTCACACTGTCTGTAAATTTTAATTAAAAAATTCTGTCGTCTTCATGCTGTTAATTCCTTCATCAAAGAAACGCTCAATTTTCATTCGTGATGCCCACTGACCACCTAGGAAAGCAAAATATGTGCCAAAATAATCTATGGAACATGAAGTCTTATAAGGCGCATCGCTAATTAAAATTGAAGCAGGATCTCAACATGAAAATTGCATTTGAAAATGAAATTTGTGAAGCAGTCTGTACATATATAAACAACGCAGCAGACTGACTTGAAAAAATTGAACCAAACTCCTTTCTTGATATTAAGTACCATCTGTTGGGCAATTCCATCAGAAGGTCAACCACATTATCAAAATTTCAATTTGTTCAAATATACATGCATTTTACATCATTCGAATGCTGATTTCGTGCAATTTTAAAATTAACACTTTATCTGTTAAGCGTCCATAAAAATAAGACATTTTTGAAATCTCAATTGAAAACAATAAATCATATTGAACTTGCGTTAATTTTTTTGAACTAACCTTGTGATTAGAAAATTTTATGTGCAGTCCGTTTCATAAAAAGTGGATCATCCTAAAATTTGACTAAATAAAACATAAGTATGATATAGAAAGCATTTTTCATGTTATTTCATGTCCCTAATATATTTAAATGTCCTTATATAATCTGATAAGCTATGATACAGTAATGGTTCTTAAGAAGCTAATATTTTGTGACCCTACCCTTATTGTCAATGACATTACCAATTCGTCTAGGCATTGATTCGATGATATCGTTGATTTTTGACTGATCTAACTTTCTCCACTCTCTTTTTAACAGTGACGTAAGTTGTGATACGCCATCTGTAGGTAGCAGTGAACGACGAACGTTACGTTTTAGAATACTCCATACATTTTCTATGGGATTCAGATCAGGAGAGCGAGCTGGCCAAGATAATGTCCTAAGCCCTAATTGAGACTTGCATAAGTTGACTCTACTACTACTGTGACATATCATGTCACATGTGTGCATTATCATCCATAAATATCCAAGTCGATGGATCACCAAGTTGATCTGTCATTTGGCCAATGTTCATTCGTAAAATATTCATCGATAATTGGCCAATGTTCATCGGTAAGAGATAGATTTCTAGCTGAAAGCAATCAGGAGTGCTGCCAACACCACCGCAACGAAGTCAAGAAGCTGTGGAACATGAAGTCCAGTTAATCACATGTAGCAGTTACATTATTGTTGATGAATAATGGTGCTATACTGACTCTGATTGACCGATTTTCTTTATTTTTGTTTTGCTTGATAGCTTTTGGCTTGTAGAGCAACATATTACATAACAAAGGAAACAAATGTAATTTTATAAGAGTGAGGTATGATTTTGTGTAATATTGCTAAATGAAGATCAAATTATCTACTACTTTTTCATCTATAACAGGAAAACAACTCAATATTCATGCTTGAAATTTCCAACAATGATATTAGTAAGCACAACTGACATATCTTCCAAATTTCAGAGAAATTCGTTCAAGTTTGGCGGAGTTAGACAAAGTTGAAGTTAAGGCGATGTTTAAGTGTGATCCATTTTTTATGAAACAATCTGTATTTATGCAGAAAATAATCTCTATCACATTCTGACTTAAAACGCAAGTTACTTTATCATGGCGAGAATAATTTCATACTGATAAATACAAGTGGTGACCTCTAGCCTCAGACGATAGAAAGAAAGACCCGATGTATTGTACACATCAGTTTCCAAGCTTCTTACAACCGGATTGTTAAGTAATCGTCAACATAATCAAAGCACATCCTTGCGCTAACAAAGAAGAATATTTGAGATAAATGTGACCTAAATTTACAGATTCTAATCAAATTACTCTTTCAAAAATCAAGTTTGTCTTTTGTGAACTGACTGTCTAAAGATCAATCTATGCTCAATTGAGAATTTACGTCAACTAATATTTTATCATTTAATTCTACAATTTTCCCCTGTCGATAAACAGTCTGTCGTTATTAAAGATGGATAAAACTTCCATTTCCTATAATTTTAACATTTCCGGAGCGCAGCTGCCCTGGGAAAATTTGTTAAAATTGACGGGAAAATATTTGATGAAACGCAGCTCATTTTTATGTCAAGGCTTCGGGTAATCACGCATGAAATACGTCACAAGAATTTGCAGGTGTAGAACTAAGATGTTTTCAAGTCAACCAAAAGATGTTGTCCAATATTTTTGCAATATTCACTACGATCAGAAAGTACGTGACAAGTTTGTTGACACCTAAAATACCAGTCAATCATAGCAAAATCCCGGATCAGGTCAGATTTAGAAAATGACAAATACCTGCCGGTGTGCAACTCACGACAAACTGCAAACTGACAAACTGCTTCACGAAATACTCAGGTTTCTACATTGCAATTTATGGTGGCGAAACTCACCGCATCATGAGCATTTATCAACTGTCTCTGTGATCTGATAATTCGCTTAAAACCTTGTAATTTTAAAGCGGGAGTTCACAAGCACTATGGAGAGGAAAATCTATGAATAAATCTTTGCTAAAGCTTCAATGTTCTCGATGCATCCTTTATCTATTCATTTATAAAGTTATTTAAGTTCCTTTTATCAATGTATAAAGTATATAGAATCCCTTCTATATCTGATAAAATTTGTTCTCACGGAAAATCTTGGTAGAGAGGGATTCTATCGCGGATATCTATGGTCCTAATAATCTGGCATACTTTATAACGGATAGAGGATAGCCATACGATTCTATGACATAGCTCGTGAAATAATCTGATATATCCCTCTCTATATCCCAGAGAATCGCATAGGCATCCTCTATCCATTACAAATATCCGTTCACGTAGGTTTTAATTTACGCCATGTACTTTTGTATGCCCTGCACGTGTGTTTATAATTCAACCCACGAAGAGACAGTTGAGACATACAATAAGATGAAAGAGTCATTAAGTAGGGACAGTTAAGTGAATCAATCACGAATCAAGTGATATCAGTTATCAGAACAATTGCCTTTCAAGAGTGCAAGTGAACAGACCAAAGTCTTAGAAGGCAGTTGATACCATATTGAATAAAGCTGTCGAAGCCCAAGTTCATGTTGTAATACAGCTGTTCATATGCAGTCTCATTGATGAAGCTTCTATTGATGTAAGTGGCATGGATCACGAAAGTTCAATTCAGAAGAATAAATGGCTAACATGCTATAGACTCGCTCAGCATCAGCAAAAGTGAAATACATTTGGTTCTTTTTAGCTAGTCTATCGTCATTGAATGCACGAATCCAAAGCAGCCGATGCAGACATGAATGAGAGAAACATACACTGCAGACCAAAGATGGAAATGTGTAAAATTAGCTTAACTAAATCAAATGAATTATGTGGTCTATGATTTGAAAATCAATAATATTTGAAAGAAACCTACTAATTGAACTGAAAGAAAAAATCCTCAGTGGATTAAAATTCTCCGCAAATCCGCAGCTAGCTGTGACAACACTGTACACATCAGGATATCTCATGTCGTCTATTTGAATCGGTCTTATCACTTTCACGTGCTTTCCTAAGTGGTACACCACAAATTATACATCGTTTGTCATAGGGAAATGATGTTAGTGATAGGAGCTACTGATGTTGTTTGTCAATAAAGCGATTCTCACTTGCGGCGGAAAAAAGCAGAATCAGTCACCGAAACTCATATTATTCACTTCAGAAAAAATGTGCCCGGTATTTTCTCTGTATTTGCTCGGTATCTTGTTGTGCTTAGATGCTTCATTCTGAAAATAATGAGAGAGCAGGACATAGTCGGTAGTTGTAATATTATGTGAATCCTGTAGATTGATTGATAATAAATTCACATTGATTATTCGATGATAGTGACAAGAAAATGTTCTATATAGAGTTGAGGACTGAATATATACAGCATTTCAATTCATGCACATTCGTCGAGCTATCTATTAATTCAACACATTGACAGACCGGAAGGAGATTTCGCAATGCATTGATTCTGCATCAGGCAATAGAGCTATGAGGGATCATTTAATGATATCACCCAGAAGCAATAACATCACTAAACCACGAACAGCAAACTTCCGGTAACATTAACAACAAACTGGATAATCAACCCTCTCGGGATCGAGGCTATCAACATGCCTTGTATTCGACGAAGCAGCATGTACCTGAAATGTTCGTTTGTGAACTCTGCTGACGCTGATCGGATGTATTTAAGTAGACTGAATGTGTAAGCTCCTGTATGTAATTAGCTTGTGGGAGGTGGGAAACTGAACAAGCACAGTAAAATTACGTTTAACGAGCTCGGTTCCTCTTGTAATCATTCAGCTTACAGAAGCATATGATTTGAAAAAAATGCTCAGTAAATCAAGGAGAATGGTTGAGAGAATTGCTCCGATCTACTAAAAGTCTACGGACTCTTCAGGTAAACTTGCAGCTGAATATTGAGCATCAGAATTATAAAGTTCATTTCGAAGAGCAGCAATCTCTAACAAACAATTCGACGATCTATGGCCCTCTACGTGTTTCTGACATTCCATTCGAGTTGCTGTCTTACTTTGAATTTTTCTATTTGTTTGTGGATTTATTTTAGCTATGTTAAATCCTAATTTGACGATAAGATATTGGGAAAATCAAGAAGTGAGCCAAAAAATAGAGTTTCTTTATATGGAAAGCTCAGCAAATTGCGTTTCGCTGCCATTGACGAAAACGATTATTTCATTACTAAAATATAACGAAGGTGTAAGCATACTAAGTAAACTTATCGTGTAGGATGCCATCATTTCTCACCATCGATTATACCAAACCCTTTGCACATTCTGGCAATCAACGATGATGATGGATTTTGGACCAATACATGTAGGATGGTTAGTCATCGATGTGTGCATTCAGACAAACAATAAAAGATTGACACAGCATTATTTTTGGACATTTTAGGAGTTCAGTCAGACAGTCAAATAGTTGCTGAAACTACTGCTAGCAAGCTATCTGTGCATGTCGAGTACATGTAAATTGTTTGCATTTCAAAGTCAGTCATTCAGTGTTGCAGGCTGAGAAATGGGCAGAGTTGAGGTGAGTCATTTCGTATAGCTTTGTCATCTGCAATGTCTATACACCGCTACACATTCATAGGTAACAAGATAACGCAGTCATTGCACCTCTATAACACTGACGTCAAAGTTCTCGACCGAAGAGCTTCATCGTTACGAAAACATTCTAAACCTAATGGTTTCCAGACACCTGACAGAAGAATATGTACTTAAAGAGAGGACATTGGATGCCCGACATGATGACATGTGAAACATTCAAAATTCCCAACTAAGTAACACCCTAGGAGATTCAGAAACAATAAGTGAATATGACTAGCGAGGCATAATTTCAGCTTCCGTTTATTGCCTTGATGGTTGTTAATTTTGGGGTGTGTGACGGGCGATATGCGTTTTCGTAGAACTTTAAAATCTGCTAGACGGAAGAAAAATGAAAATAAATTCATCAATTGGAAGTACTTTTTGTAAATGCAACTTTTCGAATTTCAGGTAGTCAGTAGCTGATTCTTTATGTAGGCTTACCTCTCCTATTTTTGTTATACCAACATGAACCAAATGACTCGACTTCCATAAGATTATGCAAGCTTTTGTGATAGTGACATTTGTGTAACAGTGATGAGGGACTAGACTTGTCCATCTTTTGGCCGTGATGGCAAGTCTTACCGAAATGACTTTAGAGCTAAACAGAAAATACATTCGGACTTTGAGTATATTAAGCATTGCAATGTTCACTTAGGTGCCAATTACCATTCACACACGCCCCTCCCTCACCTACCCAGTCGATGTGGGAAGCGTCACACTGAAACTTCACCAACCGCAAGAGTAGCAGATCATAGATGTTTGTTATCCAATGCAATGTAGACCTATCCGAATGTTTTCATTAAAACCGTGTCATATTTTTAGTGTTTTTCGTAAAACATCTGGACTTACTAACTATAGCAAGGACAGTACTCACTTGCGGAGTTTGTAAGGCATCACGTTCTTTCTCTACTTCCATTAGACGAACTCGTAATATTTCCATCTGCTCTTGAGTCTCATTAAGGCGTTGCATAAGTTTGTCACGTTCGTCAAACATGCTAAGCATAAGTTCTTCCATGTTTGTTCCGCCAACACCATCCTGAGATCCATTTGAGTGTTGGGAATCGCGGTCTCCACTCGACTGTGAATTGCCATCCTCCGCAATCGTTGGCATTACATCGCAGATCATGTCGACTCGACTTTCGTCAGGTAGTACTCATTTAATCATTCGGCCGATGACTGCAATATGATGACAAAAGTTAGATTCATTGCACGAGCACATTCTACGAGGACAATAATTGATATTTTGGGAATTAGATCCAAAAATGTCAACAGCTGATTTGATTACATACATCAACAACCTATCTTTCTTAGGCGACTTCATAAGGCACTAAGGAGTAACCGCTGACATTAGCATGGAACAAAAGCTTGATGATGTAAAATTAATTGGTGTCACAATGATAGTTGATAAGCCTACATCAAAGTATTCTACCAGACGAAACTTTAGGGATATCATTTGAAAAATGCACTCCATGCAGATATCAATCATTCTTTACCAGATTCACGGGAAGGATTTTCCCTGTATGTCAGATGATCTCAATCTATAAGCTACATGTGTTTCAGAGTACATTAAGGATATACACATGCTAGTAGCTTTTTGACTCATAACATCATTACTTGACTTGATTAAATTTCTCATTACACATTACCAACACATTAGGAGAATTTTAATTCTTTTGAGTTTTCAAAAATCAAGCCGAAAAACGGTTTACTCCCGTAATAGGCATTAAATCAGATTTTATAATGATCTCACTCGCAGCTGCATTGGCAGGTAAACGCATGGTCTGAGATAGCGGGTATTCTTTGACAATGCTCTTTGATTATGCGATTCATGTGCAGCAAGGTTTTATCTATGAAAGAAGTGCGGAGGGTCAACCTCACAAGAGAAGCGGTAAACAATTCATGATTTGAGAACCATAGGAGCTCTGTATTCGCTTGGGATAATTTGATTTTCAGGTGAACACTCATCTTAACCTTTTGGAAAAGACATAGCACTTACCTTTTTTAAAAAACAAGTCGATAAATAAGGAGTGTCCGCACAAATTTGAATAAAAATTTCCAGATGTTTTCCAGGGAAATTAACCAAAATTCACGCGCCAAATTTAAAGAAAAAATATATCCAAAGTTCTATGTCTAAGGAGTTGGCATACCCTGAAATTAATATTATTGACGAAAAAAGATTGTAAGGTGGCGTGAAATTGAATTTTTTAAGGTGCAGGTGATTCCAAATAAAAAAAAAACAATATAGTATGTACAAATCATGTATGAGGCTACATTATATTTCTAGAAAAAAATGCATATATATATATATATATATATATATATATATATATATATATATATATATATATATATATATATATATGTATATATATATAATCGATCGCAACATATTTAGCGAAAAATATATGACGTAACAATGAAATGTAATAATTAACAGAATATTTGTAAAATCAACTCTATAATGGAATGCAACATGGTGAACATCAGACCGTTGTCATTCAGATAAGATCACTTGAATACTAGAAATGGTCTCATCAAGTTCGGTAACTTCTTTCTACTTGTCCAAAGCTTACTTTTTCATTGCATTCGATCCTGCAATGAGTGACAGGTCCTTTTTCTTTTCTGCTTGAAAGTCTTAAATAAGCTCAAAATTTCAAGGTGTATTCCAGGACGTCCAGGTTTTCCAGACAGCGCGGACACACAGAGTAAAAATGAACCCATAAAAGGTAGGATAGTTTTCGTTCGAACAAATTGGATATCTCTCATCAGGGAACGAGTTTTGAATTTTGTTTGAGAAAATAATGTTTGTTTTTGAATGAGAGACAATAGATAACCATTGCTGCTACACTTTTTGGCAACATAATCGACTTCTGATAACAATTTCTGCAAGAATAGTAGACATTGCATGCTCGGTCATCTCAGCGTTCAGCAAGTCTCTATTCAAATCACTTCTGTAGGTCGGCTTCCTACAAACACTCAAGAAGAGATGGGCAGTAGCAACAACCAAGCTGATGTCTATGAACGGTATAATTTTGCGGCCCTCGTAGCGGCAACAGAGAGAAAAGTGTGACAATTATGAAGAAAGTATGAAAAGGAATGATATACTTGAAAATATTAACTGCATGCCGCACACGAGCGGTGCCATCAGAACAAGATTTACCTATCCTAGAAATTTATTGGCGAAATGTATGAAAAAACCCAATTATCAAAGATCACAAACTGCCCATGTTTCGTGTCGCAGACACATTCATGGGACTTTTGGACCTAAGTCTGTCCTGTAAATGATAGAAATTATAAGATAAATAATATTCAATTGTATTATATTGAAATTACGGCAATTTTACAATGATGCCTTTCTATGAATGGCTCACACTCTACAGCTATTGTTACACGGGGTTTGCGTATAGACAAGTTCTTTAAATAGACATAATTAACCGGTTGATTCTAGGATCGGTTAACCGGTTAAAAATTAACCGCTTCCATCTCTACAATTGTCACATTTCGTTTATATACCGTACTTAAGCTTTGAAAAATTGTACCTCGAAGGAACATGAAGATTTTAAGATCAAGTCCGATTCAAAAAGTACTTTGTGGATCTCAACGAAGTGTGTATATTTTAAGAACTTCAAAAAGAAGTGATATAAGCTATGAGATGATAGGAAAATTTTGACTCTAAGAAAATGGACTAATCGTTATGTGCATTGGTGCCGTTTAGCATGCGGTATTTAAAAAATATACTTATTATTGGCAAACTGACTAATCTGCTTGGACATAATCCAGCATTCGGTAATCAGTGATTAAATTTTCACAATGCGTCAACAATATGAAATAATGAACCAGAACAATTCGTAGATTGAACTTGAGGGTTACCAGTTGAACTAATTACCAGACAAATCTAAGACACTACAAACTGTAGCTGCACTGTACCGCAAATGCGTTGAATAAGAATTGTCAGCGCCCGCAAATGTGCTTGTACATGGCTGTGGTCTCAATTTGACTTTTTCGAAGTATTTTACTTACCTATATATTGATGTTCGATAAATAACAGCGAATCTTTTATGCAAGTCCCACGACATTGATCTTTGTGAAATTATTCTTTAAACGAGCGAGTCATGGTTGAATAAAGTAAACCACTACAATATTGAGATTTGTCAAATCCGCTGACTATCTCCTTGAATAATAACGTAGTTATTTTAAATGTACTATATTTTCTCGAATAGAATCCGCACTCTCGAATATTATCACTTGATAGGTTTTAACCGGTTTTATTATAAAACTGCCGCTATCGAAGTGTGACTACAGAAGTCTGACTTTTTTATATTGTCTAACAATTGCTGTCAATAATTATTTCTTTAACAGTAGGCCAGGCTATAAGTTCTATATACCTAGATATTTATCATAAAATAGATCATAATTATTTTATCGCCCCTGGTGATTCTTCCAAAAATCATGAAATGTTACTACCTGTCTAAATATACTTTCATTGTTGTCTTTATCATGAATTACAAATAGAACCTCTTGAGTTCAATCGAAGTAAGATTCGATATAGAGCGATCAATGAAAACGATCGACAACGCGACTAAAAGTGTTCAATGCCACGTTTTGCAAAATTCACCGGCATCCAATGAAACTTTTGAAAGACTGCTCGGTCTCGTGTGACTTCATCAGAATTTCTTCTAATGTGCCGCTACAGGACACCACTGTTCATGCATCTGCAGCTTCATATTTTGAAAACTTTACTGTTGATAAAGCATCCTGACAAGCCTTCTTCACTAGTCTAAGAATAATAAAAGCAATTTTCTGTGACCGTGTAGTTGCATCTTCATTTTGATTTCGGCCTGGCCTTATCGAGGGATGCAGAAAAAGAAATTGTACTTAAGGGAATGTTGTTTAGAAGATTTAAACTAACCTATCTATGGAATACAACCTAGAACGAAGTCATAGGGAACTATTTTTTTATTCTTAAATTAATGAATCCCGACCGATGGCAACAAAAGATCTAATTCAAACTTCTTCACTAGGCTGAAAAATGAATGCAGTGTAATTACTGTTCTATGCATCCGATGACACCCCTTCCACTTGTATTCGAGAGTAGATCAGAAGTAGAGAGATCAATCTGTGACTTAATTGTGTATTCGGCTTGGGCTTCGCAACTCCTAGGAAAATACATAGTCAACTAATCACAGCCGCAAATATTTTTCTCGATTGATTTGCTGACTGTATTGTCCTCTCTGATTTTAGTGTTTTAAGAATTTAATTTAAATCTCAATTACAATTTATATCCTATTGTTTCTCAGGGATTGTAGAATTTCACGACTGTCACACTTTCGGGATCCACCCCTATATACAAGTGACTTTTTAACTACTTCTAAACCATCTACCGATAGAAGGCGCAGGACGCCGAAGGCCCGTCTGGAGCGATTTCCACTTTTAAATTTAACTTTATAAATTTCGACCAAACTTTAGGGATTTTTCACTTGATTTGATTTGTGCACGTATGCTTGCATCTCATTCCGAATTCAACAATAATTTTTGACAAGATGATTTTCAAAATGGAAAATTTGTAATGAGGTTCTTCAACCCTTTGGCTGCAGTGCATGTTTCACATACTTACCGAATTTCACTGAGCCCGAGTAAACTCGCATCGAGACAACAAGACAATATCACAGGGACGTGGCAGGCGATAATACAATTAGAAACGAAGCCCGAGTTAACTCGTCGCCCTGATTTGTCCGCAGCAGATGAACTAATTTAGCCAATTCTCTCTGTATTTCTGAATAGTTTTAGGTCAAAACTGAAATATCCTCTGCTTTTCAGATGCTGAATTTTATGCACAATGTACATTCTTTTCAGACAAATGTAATGAAAAGCTCAATTCTGAACATCATTTCCCATATAGTTAAAGCACTGCCCATATTTCTGCTCAAATCCTAAGCAATATTATTCTGCTTCAATCAAGATAATGAGTAAATTAAAGATACATGCGAAAGCAAGGATTATGCGGAATAAGATGAGCAATTCAAAATTGTTCTCAAGTCTCAAATCCTATGGCGTTGACGGAAACACGGTACAACAGAAGGATGGAAATTGCTTTCTGCCAAAAAATGCAGTAAATGTGCAGTCTTCTCCAACACCAGATTATCGATATCTACATCTTCTTCAGCCACATCTCTTTTTTAATTGTTGTAAAACAGCGTCACTGCTCGGCATTGAGTCTCTTGAGCCGCGATCTAAAGCTTCTCCTGAACGACATGTGACGAAGAAAATATAACAAATTTGAGATAATAATCTGTCATTTCACTTTGTAATCAAATTTGTAGCACACATCTTTGAATATTAGACATCATAGATGGGCTATTAATGTATTCGAGAATATTTCCACAACTTCTATTCATTCTCATAAGGTAGTCCTACCACTCACGAGATAGATTTTCAGTGTAGTAGGTCACTTATATCCAGTGATTATGAATGTGGATTTACATTAATTGTGAGCGCAGATATATCATAAGTGTAGCATTAAGTCATTTCAGGTTAAAACGAGTTAACTCGTCAAATTGGAACACCCCAACTGCCCGAGTTAACTCAAAGTCAGGTGATAGTTGCTTGTCCTACCTACATGAGTTAACTCGCGCTAAGTTTCTGAAGAACATATGCTGAATGTGTCGTCAGTGATATTCAACGTTCACTACGAATAAGATGACGATCGATACGATTTAGCTCGGGTTCAGCAGTTAAAAGGGTAAAAACATGATTAAGCATACAAGCAATTGTCAATAGCTAGGCCATCTGCCGACATATTCCTGTTTTCATCATTACAAAATTTTAAGAATGCATTGAAGAATTAAGCATCGAAATAATGAATTAGATAAATACTTAGATTGAGAATTCATCGCTCGTAATACTTAGCGATGATAAGCAAGCTGAAATGAGTTGTCATCGGAAATTAGCGGAAAAGGCGATCTGCGGATTGCACGCAAAATCGTGCTACTTTCAAATGAAGAATGACTTCAGTAACTTCAGATGCAATGTCTGCAATTTAGAAAACGGCCCTGTCTATTGGAACGAAAACGGAGCGCTTTCAGGAATTATCTGCTTAAATGTCGATAATCTTTGTTGTCAAAGACGTTCTGATGCACTAGACAAATGGGATTAGTCATCCATTGCTTTGTTGATGTTTGTCTATCGTGAGGCACGCTCAAAAGCATTCCCGATCAATTTATTGGAGAAACTCAAATTCAGTAAAGTTTTTAATTCACTTTTTTCACTGTTTTGGATCCTCTCTTGCGACACTGAATTTTTATCGATTTTTGAATTCAGGATCTTAGAAAAAATGGAGGTGCGAAGCACGTAGAACGAAATTTTAAAGCTAACACCAATTGCAAAAGTCAGCAAACCGGATATCATTCGAATGCATATGACGAGACAAACTTTTGATACCAATAGTTTTGTCATAGGGTCAACGGGTGCTGATCTAGAAGTCAAAAGATCATGGCGAGATGCAAACGCTCAAGACATTAAAAGCAGGATTGTTCACCATCCTGCACTGGATAAACCAACAGCACGAATTTGATGCAACTATTGCCAACCTTGAGTGCAACGAAATTCACCAATAATTTAGCTTTTCTCAACTGCCCCAATTGGAGAAAAGCAGGAAATCTTGAAAATTGATGCAACTTTTTTTAAGACTTAAATTTGTCAGATGAGCATCCATATCCAACAGAAAAGTAAATAGATGGGGTATAATGGGTCTCGTCTTCTTCGCAGATTCGTGCATTTAGCTCTGATTTGTACTTTCTGCACTGTGTAAATCCTGATATAAACGATAATTCATATGCGTATTTGACGTCTAAATCAGTGGTGGATCAATCGGAATTCGTGCATCTAAATCAATCGGAATTGAGTAATGTTCGTAAAGATGCACGTTGTATATCACAAGAGAAAGTGCAACCAAGATTGCATATTCAAGATTGTATCGTCCTCTTCATGATCTTCACTTGCCAGATTTTGTAAGATTTCAACGCGATTAGCAGTGATAAATTTCTTCGGTACATCCTCATACCTCCGAGAATGAATTCGCAACCTAATGGCATCCATTCGCAATGACAGACAGATGAGTGATAAAGGTCCACACTGGTAGTCGTAGCTCATCGTGTGGAGTGATCGATTTCAGTTTCAAAGTCTTTTACCGTCTGTCTTCATTTGAAAAGCTGAGCTTCTGATCAAAATTGCATTTGTCACTTACAATATGGACATTATCATATTGTCTGTGTTGAATTTGAAGATTTTTTCATGTATAGATGGGAAAATCTCTAAATGTTTCGCATCCAAGCTTTTCAAACAGTTGGATGGATGCCACTTAAAGGAGAATTCTACTTTCAAATTATTGTCAGGTAGGTCAGCAAAGACTTTCCAAGTTCTTCCCTATACGCTAACATAATCGAATTTGTTTATTTTTCTCATTACTAGCTTGCCAGGATACGTGAATCTGTTGAAAAAGTGATACAGGGCTATTCGTCCATTCGTGTGAAAATGCTTCAGCTTCCTCGTTCGATCGCAGATTTTCCGCAAAACATGAAAAGCAATTGTAAATTTTTCCTTATAAAGTTATTCAATCAGATTAATTTTTCTTTTGTTGTTTGCCTTTTGAAGAAATGTGTCTTACTGGGATAACTTTCTCAGTACTGTCATTTTCTGCCTTGCAAAGGAACACCTCTTTCTCGTGCATCAAGTAACTCTGGCTTGTGCATTTTGCTTACTTGATAGCCTATATTCATCAGGTTCTCATTACTGATTAGAAAGGATTCATCATGTTATTGACAATAGTTGACTTGTTAGTCAAACAGTCGTGCATGATATTTATATCGGCCGGCAGTGCTCGTTTCCATAAATTTCCAGTACTGTATTGAAATTGTTGCTGTTAAAATCAATCTTAAAATTGTGATAATTGGATGTTATGTACCTCCGTAGGTTGTGATAACACATCAAAGTGAAGTGACAACATTTTTTATTGACTTAGTTGATGAAGTTTTGAATAATAATCCAACATTTGAGATTGTCTTATGTGGAGATTTAAACAGACTCAACACAAGTGTTATTTGTAACAATTGTAATCTGGTTAACTTACATAAAAGCCTACTTACAATGACAGAGAGTTAGATCATATTTTCTCTGAAAATCTTGCAGAAAATTACACTGTTGTTACTAGCGTTCCCATAGATGTTTCGTCCACTCCACATATCTTTGTTGGGTAATCCAACGTTTTGCCCTTCCAACTGTGAATCGAAGAATATTTGTATCTCCCGAGCTGTATTTGATCTTCGCAAATCAAATCTCGATTCTTTTTTTAACTTAATCAATCTGTATGATTGGTCCCTTATGCATGATAGTACTAAGACTGTACATGAAAAGTGTGATATGTTCCACAATTGTTTGGATTTTGCATTCTCTGCAACCATCCCAGTCGATTTTGTTGCATTCACGGGAAACACCATGGATTTCTCCCATAGTGAAATCGTTAATTAATAAAAGGTGGAATGCTTATCACCAAAAGAACTTTCAGCTGTACAATCACCCAAAAGCTAAAGTGAAAAGTGAAATTGAAAAGTCAAAAGCAATATGGATTTCCAAAATGAAGCATGGGAATGTTTGGAAAATTGTTAATACTGTTAGTGGTCGAAAATCAAATGATGACATTAAAGCTCTTTACGGCAGATTTGATTGCCTTGAGACAGCTTCAAATGCAATCAATCAAGATCTTGTGCAAGTCTACAGTGACAAACACGACATCAATTTACCCTTTTGTGACTTCGCCAGAGAAATTGTGGTTTCCGAAAATCTTGTCTTTCGTCTGCTTGAAACACTACCTTCCCGTAAAGCGTCCTCCGAAATACCGCCTATGTTATACAAAGTCGCAGCCTCGATCCTGGCACAGCCTTTGACGGCACTTTTGCAAGACTCAATAAAAACCGCTACTGTTCCTAGCCGATGGAAGATTTCAGCCATCACGCCTGTTCCTAAAACAAATCATCCAAAATCCACTGATGATGTGAGACCGATACGTTAATTACCTGTCCCAACGAGGATAATCGAACGCGTAATTCTAGAATTCGCAAAACCATATTTCTTGAAGGCATATGGTGAACATCAGTATGGGTTCAGGCCCGGATCATCTACAACTTGCGCGTTGATAGCTCTACACGATCAGGTAAAGAAATCTTTGGATGATTCCAACGTTGTCGGAGTTCAAATAATAAGTTACGATCTCTCAAAGGCATTTGATCGGCTGAAACACAATGTAATTATAGATCGTATGTCGAAATGCGACATGCCAAAAGAGCTCATATCATGGGTATTGAGCTATCTAGAATATCGTTCACAATATGTTAAAATTGGAACTGTCTGTAGTACCCGATTACTCGTCACCTCAGGAATCCCTCAAGGTTCCGTCTTGGGGCCATTTCTTTTTTCGATTGTAATAGGTTCACTTGATGTAGCGAATGACTGCTGTCAGACTGTTATGTACGCAGACGATATTACAATCAGTGCACCGCTTTACAAAACAACAAACCCGCACATCACCGCTACCCACAACTCGGTCCTAGAATGGTCACATCGATGTGGACTCCCGCTAAATTTGAATAAGTGCAAGTCACTGGTCATTCCGAAATCTAAAGACTGTCACCCGACATATTTTAAGGATGTAACTTCTGTTGAGACGTTGACAATTCTAGGAGTCACCTTCAACAAGAGTTGCTCATGGAGTAACCATTTTGACAAAAATTGCAGCATCTGCGTCCAGACGCCTCTTTCCTTTAAGATTGCTTCGACCGAATTTAGTAAATTCTCAGCTGAAGTTGGCCTACTGCGGCATTATGCGATCAATTATTGAACACGCATCTCCGCTATTCATCGGACTTTCGAAGAGAGACGCACATAGACTTGAAATGTTGCAAAGCAGATTTCATCGACTTATGTGTGGCCGACATTGTACAAATGACTGTCTTCAACCCCTTGAGGAAAGGAGAAAAATTTCGGCAACTAAATTGTTTAGAACAGCCTCTAATGATAATCATATTTTGAATAAATTTTTGTGTGAAATCTCCACTTCGGGACGCTTCCTATTACCAAGAGTATCCACTATTCGCAGACTCAATTCTTTTTATGTAAAAGGCGCAACTATTCTCAATGATCAATTTACGCGTACGAGTATTGCATGAGACTTCTACTTAATGACTGCTTACTTGATGAATCTCTTTTGTATCACTTTATGACTTCACTACTTGAAATGTACGATTTTCATTTATATGGAAATAAACGCATATTATTATTATTATATGTGCAGTCCGGACTTTATCTTGACATCAAGAAATCTGCGAATGTTGCTCTACTGCTTAAAGGCAAAAATGATTTTTGTCCAATTTTTTCTGCACTTCCTTAGCAAAGTCTTGGAGATTCATCACAGTCAAGATTCTCCTTCCCGCCTTAAGCCACCCTCTTGATTACCGACAACTTGGATTTATCCCAAACAGTTTTTGGTGGAAATTACGAACGCCTTGATTGATTGCTAGTGTAGCATGATATAGTCTTGCATGATATGTTTGTATGAATACTGTACATCTGTAGCTCTCACTCGTACGCGTGGTGTAGCTCAAGTCTCTCTTTTCAGAGCCCTTGAGCATTGTGTACTGTGACCCCGAACAATACAATCCTTACAGCGCCACAAAGACTTGAAGTTATTTATGCTCAAGACCCAACAGCCAAACGAATCTGAAGATGCCTTCCGTCGAATGCCCTGTCTCATCCTGCCCTTACGAAACTCCAGATGTTGAGTCACCTGAACTACTAGTCACACTCCTGAAACTTAACGCCACCGAACACCAGCCTACTCCAACAACACCTGTCGCCTCCGCAAAGACAGAAAAAGTGAAACGGCCTACGGTTTCAATAGGTGGATCCTTCGAGGAGTGGGCGTACTTCCTCACCAGATGGAACGACTACAAGACGGCTACTCGACTACACGGTTCTGACGTCGTCCTTCAGCTTTTAGAATGATGTGACGAGACATTGAGAAAAGATTTGACTCGTGCAAACGGGGGAGACTCTCTCACCAGCCTATCCGAAGACGATGTACTTCTCGGCATCCGCAACCTAACCGTTCGAGACGAAAACATAATGATCGCACGCGTCACTCTGCACAATCTCAGACAAGACAGAGAAGAGCCGATTCGCAATTTTGCAGCTCGACTGCGTGGTCAAGCCAGCATCTGTCGCTACTCAATTGACTGTCCTCGATGCGACGCCACATTTGACTACAGCGATCAAGTTCTCAGAGATGCCCTAACACGAGGCATCATGAACTCGGACATACAACTGGATCTCCTCGGTGAACAGAACCAGGAAATGACCTTGGAACAGACAATCAAGTACATAGAAGCCAAAGAAAGTGGTAAAAGATCCGCTCAAAGTCTCCATCAGAATTTCAGCTCTACCGCTGCCTCCAGCAGCTATCGCAAAGCCCAGAGAAATCCTGGCAAAAGAGACGGTCAAACTACTGCGGTCAAAAGCCCGACCACGGCACACGTTGACAGAATCGTGAAAAGACGTGCCCAGCATATTCTCACATATGCGGTAAATGCAGCATATGGGGACACTATGATGCCGTATGCCGCGGTGGCAGTAAGCACAGACAAGCGCGAAACACGGAAAGTGCCACCTTTGACTCATTATGCACCGTAAGCAGTTATCCTGATGGTGAACAAATAGCACAGGCCAACTGCGGAATCAACTCCAACGGCCAAAGAGTCCTCACACTGGATCACCATGTCTACAACGATCTATGCGATACGTGGATTCACAAATCCTCTGACCCACAGCCCTTCGTTGATGTCAATATTCAAGGGCATCCCTCCGACTTCACAGCTCTTGGATTTCATTTGAACCGACCGACCCCTATCATTCGTCATCGTGCCATGGCTGACACAGGATGTCAATCTTGCCTTGCCGGCGCTAATGTCCTCCGATATCTACATTTACAGGCGAGTGACCTAATACCAGTATCTATGCGCATGAATGCGGCGAACGACAAGCGCATCAACATATTGGGAGCTCTGCTTCTCCGACTCTCTGGCAATACGAAGCAAGGGAACACCCTGACGACTCGGCAGATCGTATATTTTACAGACAATAGCGATAAATTTTATTTGAGTAAGCAAGGTTGCACTGCCCTCGGATTAATCACCGAAAACTTTCCACTATTGGTGAGGCAACATCCACGCTCTGCTCATTACTCGACACCCTCTAATTAAGCAGTAGTTTCCACCGCAGCCAGAGACAGCACTAGCCTCAAAGCGACGAATTGTGATTGCCCACGCCGTCAATTGCCACCATCGATTCCGACTTCACTCCTCTTTGCAGGCGTCCCTGAAAACTGTGTCAAACTGGAACAATATCTTCGCGATTACTACCGCTCATCTACTTTCAATTCCTGCGAGCATCAGCCCCTCCCCATGATGGAAGGTCCTCCTCTACGTTTAATGGTCAGTGACGCTGCTACGCCAGTTTCTCATCACACTCCAATCCCCGTCCCGCTCCATTGGACTGAAGAAGTCAAGGCAGGATTAGACCAAGATGTGCGACTCGGAGTAATCGAGCCAGTTCCTGTTGGTGAGCCAATGACCTGGTGTCATAGGATGGTAGTTTGCCCCAAAAAGAGGGGCAAGCCACGCAGAACCGTCGATCTTCAGGCCCTCAACCAACACGCCACACGAGAAACTCATCACACACAATCGCCATTTATTCAAGCCAGATCAGTGCCGAAAAATGTGAAGAAGGCTCTATTCGATGCGTGGAATGGGTATCACAGCATACCACTCCACCCAGATGACAGACACCTCACTACCTTCATAACCCCTTGGGGTAGATATCGATATAAGGTGGCACCACAGGGATATCTTGCGTCAGGAGATGGCTACAGCCGTCGATTCGACGAAATCGTCGCTGACGTTCCACGCAAAACGAAGTGTATCGACGATACGTTGCTCTGGTCCGACACCATCTCCGAAGCCTTTTTTCAAGCCGCCCATTGGCTCGACCTATGTGGCCGCTACGGTATTACTCTTAATCCGGAGAAATTCATCTTCGTTGAAGACGTCGTTGAATTCGCTGGATTTCAAATTTCGCCTGACTCTGTAAAACCATGCAGCCGACTGTTCAACGCGATCAGCCACTTTCCGACGCCAAAGAACATAACTGACATTCGATCCTGGTTTGGCTTAATCAATCAAGTGTCCTATGCTTTCGCCTCCGCCGAAAAGATGCTGCCATTTCGATCGCTCTTAAAACCTGGCACAACGTTCACATGGACTCCTGAATTGAACAATCTCTTTGAACAATACAAGAGGTTTATTATTCAGGAAATTGCCAATGGAGTCGAAATTTTTGACAAATCACGTCCAACATGTCTCGCAACAGACTGGAGCAAATCTGGAATCGGATTCTGGCTACTCCAAAAACATTGTCAATGTCACTCGTCCCAACCCTTTTACTGCAAATGAGGGTGGAAGATAACCCTCGTTGGTAGTAGGTTCACTTCCTCAGCTGAGTCACGCTATCAACCAATCGAAGGTGAGGCTCTAGCCGTCATTGATGCTTTAGACAAATCACGCCACTTCGTTCTTGGTTGCCATGACCTCACAATAGCTGTAGACCACAAGCCCCTCCTCAAAGTTTTTGGAAACAGATCATTGGAAGATTTGCCTAACCCACGACTTCGAAACTTAAAAGAAAAATCCCTTCGCTTACGCTTCAGGATGGTTCACATCCCAGGTGCCCAGCACAAAGCTGCCGACAGCGTTTCACGTCACCCTGTTGGACAGTCAAACGACGTCTACCTCCCTGATGATATTGCTGTGACAGCAGGCACCGACAACATCTTCGTTCGCCCTAGCCTCCTCTTAGACCACATTCGGGAGCCATCAACATCTTCTATCAACGTTGACGAGTCAAACCTTGCTGCCGCCTTGACACCTGCGCTGACCTCGCTGAAGTCTGTAACATGGGATGACATCCGCCTTGCCACCACCAGCGATAACTCAATGTTGTCTCTACTCGACCTCGTTGAAAAGGGATTCCCACGATCCCGTGAAGACATCCCATCGAAAATACGCGATTTCTACAACTTGAGGGACGATCTTCACTCGTACGACGGGGTGGTTCTTTACAAAAATCGTGTTATTGTCCAACCAGCACTAAGACAACAAGTCCTCCGCGCGTTGCATTCAGCACACCAAGGCGTCTCCTCCAAGACAGCACGAGCTAGTGCCTCAGTCTTCTGGCCCGGAATAAATCCCGCCATCCAAAATGTAAGAGCATTCTGTCTCCAATGCAATCGTATGGCACCGTCTCAACCAAGCGCCCCTCCAACAACACCGTTCCTGCCTGTTTACCCATTCCAATGCATCTGTGCAGATTTCTTCCACCATGGCGGTTTTACTTACCTTGTTGTTGTGGATCGGTACAGCAACTGGCCACTTGTAGAACGAGCCAAGGGTGGTTCTGACGGACTCATTTCCTGTCTGCGGCGCACCTTTGTGACTTTCGGTATCAGTGGGGAACTAACGTCAGATGGTGGACCAGAATTCTCATCATCTGCGACTCAAAACTTTCTTCGCAACTGGGGCGTCCGTCATCGCATCTCCTACGTCGCCTATCCCCACAGTAATTGCAGAGCCGAAGTTGGAGTGAAGACAGTCAAGCGACTTATCACCGACAACACAAGCTCAACTGGCGAACTCAACACGGATGCATTCCAGCGAGCCATTCTCCAGTACCGGAACACGCCAGATCATCAAACCAAAATGTCGCCTGCCCAATGCATCTTCGGCCGCGCCATACGAGATTTCATCCCCATACATCCTGGCAGATACGAACCCCACCGCACGTGGACAGAAATCCTATCGCAACGCGAACACGCTCTACGCCATCGTCAGATGAAGATAGCGGAACGTTTGCAGGAGCACACTCGTCGCCTTCCAGCCCTCTTCATCGGCGATCAAGTTCGCATTCAAAACCAGACAGGACCCCACCCTACGAAATGGGACAGGACAGGCATCGTCATTGAAGTGCGTGAGTTCGACCAGTATGTGGTGCGCGTTGATGGCTCAGTCCGTGTGACTCTCCGCAACCGTAAATTTCTTCGGAAGTTTACACCAGTGGTTCAACGTGACTTACCATTCCCTCGGCAGTCAATCATCTCTCCATCGACCGGGCTACCCAAGGAGAAGGCTCGCAGTGCTGATGACGGATCCCAATCCTCAAATCAACGGTCAACCGACAGCAGGGAACCCTCATCTCCTGAGGAAATTGTTCCTGATCCACTTCCATCTTCAGACTACGATCCTCTACAAGAAATCAGTGATCATATTCCCAACAACAAAACCGAAGGCTTACCCATGGAAAGTGCGAGATCACTCGACCCATCGATGTCGGGCAACAGTGGACGTTTGCCACATGCATTGACTCGTCTATTTCCGCACAACCGATCTGGAGATGAAGACGGGCACCCTTCACCATCACTTTCTGCCTCTGACTCACGTGTTCTCCGCTCAAAGTTGCAATAATGTGACATTCACTTTTGTACTTCTGTATCAGACTTTGTGTCCCGGACAACGTCTTAGGGGGGCATAGTGTAGCATGATATAGTCTTGCATGATATGTTTGTATGAATACTGTACATCTGTAGCTCTCACTCGTACGCGTGGTGTAGCTCAAGTCTCTCTTTTCAGAGGCCTTGAGCATTGTGTGCTGTGACCCCGAACAATACAATCCTTACAGCGCCACAAAGACTTTTGAAGTTATTCAATTGCCATTACACTTGCCAATCTTCAACAAGACTCGGAAATACCTGCTCATTATGCGTGCCGCTGACTTCGAAAAGGCTTTTGGCTTGGCTAGTACTGTCTTGATGTTGCTCTAACCGGCAAAATCGAAGAAAGGAAAGAGAGCGGACGTGAACGATTGTCCTTCATGGGTGGCTTGAGAGAGCGACGGGCAGGAGAGCCACGACCATCATTAGAATGTGCAAGAGACGAGAAAAACACCTGTTTGTCGCCAACGTCAGCTTCTGACACGGCACTACTGATTGATTAATTGAGTCCTGTCAGGATTTTGAACACTTCAGTAAACAAGTTTGAATGCAGCCCGCTCGCAAATTCGTAGTATTAGGGATTTCTAGTCCAATCGATTTCAGCGTGTTATATCGCATGACTCCATCACTCCTCGGAAAGTTACTAGTAGTGTCGCTCACGGTTCTGCATGGGGACCCCATCTTTCGTTATTCTGATGGACGATACCCCTCATTTTTCAAAAACCCAAGCTGTCATCTATGGGGATGATGTGACATTGATTCATTTGCATGATGATAGGTCTCATTCGAGCGCTCTGAGTCATTTGGATGCTTACTTTGCTTGGTGTTGCTCGCAAAAGGCTTTTTATAAATGCGGACTAAAAAAATGATTGAAAAAATTCCCGCACAGCAACAACTGTAATTTGGTGACTCTTATCATCTGTACAAGTGATGGTCGGCTTGAAGATGTCAATTGTCTAAAAGTTCTTTGTCTAAATTTTTCGCATGATGCTCAGTGGGATGTTCAGTTCCGTTATTTATACAGCAAATGTTGCGTGCGATGACAATCGTGAAGCGCATGAAAATGAATGGCAATTGAGGTTCAGTTGCCATTGATTTGCCATTTTGTTGGCCTGTTTTATACGACATTCCTAAAAGAATGTTCAAAAGATTAGAATGTCTGAATAATTTGCCTAGAAGTGGGCTAATGTCAAGAGAATTGCAAGCCTGCTAAGTCGGCTTGATAAAAGCTGTGTGAAGCTCGAGAAAGTATCTTTTGTCTAATTTTTTGAAATCCGAAGATTCAACATCTTGCTAGGCCCAACTGAATGTCAAGTCCTTTGAACCGGCAATCTGCCTTGTGCAACTGTTTTGTCAAGCTTGTCGTCCTTTCTTGATGTCCGATGTGATCTCATATGGCATAACCGCCATTTGTACATGAATTTTTATTATAATTATCATTATTGTTACATATCACTGAATTTCTATCATTTTCATAAATTTTATATTCTGAATTGAAAAATCATTTAAAATTGGATGGACTGGCTATTGATCAATAATTTTCAATTGAATTCAAATGATTTTCAATAATTTGAGAATTCCGTTTTCTGTATGTCAGAAATTGCAATTCTGCATGTTACCGCTTTATGTGCAGATGCACATGTATTTCTTAAATTTTAGGCTTAATCACCTCTAGCTCTGGGACCACTGCCCCCCCCCCCTATGAGAAAACTTTCGATGCCAAAAGATTTGCTTCGTGATGCACCTACTTTCGAATGCTAACCCATTTATTGACTTTTCTGTTGATGTGGATGCTCAACTGACAAATCTAAGTTTAAGAAAAAATTACCGGTACACCAATTTTCAGAATTTCCTGCTTTCCTATTCAACAATCGGGGATGTTGAGAAAAGCTAGATCACCAGTGAATTTCGTTGCACTCTCAAAAACTTACACATACAGACCGCTTCATTTATCGTTGCACAAAAGAGAACTTAGCATTTTCTTTCGCTGCTCCTTTCAAATGTAAGTGCAAAGTCGACTAACAGTTGCAAATTGGTACGTGTGTTGATGATGTTGGTCTTGGTTGGCTGTTCAATATAGGATCCGAACGCACACATAATTAAAATTGATCAATGTTATTTGCAATACTATGAATTTTGCTTGGGGTCTTCGTGAATCGCATCAAAGAAGTTATAAAAAGTTACTAATCGGTCCTCCTGTCAATCATAGAATTTGTCGGGTAGGCCTATTCGATGACGCCGCAGACCGAGCCATAATAGAATCTTATCGCGAAGCCGGCTAGTGACATCGCCGTGGATTGTGACGCGTGTGTGCATGATGCACATTTGAATAACTCCATGAGCTCAAAGCCACCAAAAGAAGGATTGGCACAGTGGTCAATGATGAGTTTTAAGTTTATAAGAGAACGGATTGACCGATTTGTAGCCTGTACATTCTTAAAGCTGCTTTCATTTAGGCCCATGTAAGAAAATTACAGCTTATGTAAAAGAAAAGCTAAAAAGTTGCTATGTTGAAGCGGTTACATTGCTTTATCTCACAGTCACTTGGAAGGAAGTGAAATGACGAAAGTTATAAACAACTTCAATGAAAGTTCTCTAAATTTTGTCTAAAAATCAAGAAGCTATATCGTCTAAAACCGTGTAAAAAGGTTGATTCATTGGCAACAATCAAAAATTTGCATTTTGTGCAACTCCTTCTGTGGGCATCAGCAAATAAACTGACCAAAATTACGTGATTTTTTAATCTACTGACCACGACTAAGGGGACATAAATAGTCTGCCAAATTAACAAGTGAAACATACCCTTTCACATGGTGTGAAGTTTATTGACATTGACCTTCTCGTTCAATGAATAGGATGTGTTTAATGTTCTTGAGCGGCCACTTTGTGATGAATCGTTTTCGTGGTGCATCTTTTCGTACTTTCACACAATCTCGACTTGTATTTCTTCTTTGAATAATTCAGTCGTCTTCGTGTTGAAATCCTGCATCAAAGAAAACATTCAATTTTCGTTTGCAGGGCCTACTGACCACTTGTGATATTAAAATACACTATATGCCAAAATAATAGTTTTTGAACCACATTTTCTATGTGAAAATTAGATTTGAAAATGGGCTGACATTTTGTGTAAATATTTATGAAACGGTTCGTACGGGTGTGTACTCAAAACTGGAAATCAATAGTTGTATCAAATTTGTGCTATTGATTCAGCCAGTGCAGGGTGATGAACATTCTTGTTTCAAATTTTTGAGCATTGGCATCTCGCTATGATTTCTAGACCATCACCCGTTGACCCTATGACGAAAACATTGGCATCAAAAATTTGCACCTCCATCTTTTTCGAAGACTCAAAATTCACAAAATAGATAAAAAATTCAGTTTTGTAAGATAAGATTCAGAGATAAAATCGATGCATCTCGGTCCAACCTACAGGAAAATGCCAAAAAACTGAAGCACGTCTTTACCGGACTACCAAACTTGATCTCTAAACACATTTTCTCGCATTGGGATCCCCATTTTATGTGTATAACACTTGCTAAGACACTATTACAAGCATGTAGAGCTGAGTTTTCGTGAAACTTTGCAATGTCGAGGATCAACAACAACATTGCTAGAAGACGTATATGATAGAAAGGGTTGAACATGGCACAATTATTCAGGACGACAAATATGCAATGTAATCTCGTAGTCAAACTGTTTTTTTAGACGATATTCTTACACATCGAACTGGGAAGTGCGTATTAAGTTCAGAGTGCTACGAAGTACATCATCCCAAAGAATACCGTAGCTGAGCTGAGATAATTGAAGTGTCCGACCACTGTACGATATCCTTAACTAACATAACCTATACCCAAACGAATATTTGCGTCTAAATAAGATCACTATTTAATAATGGTTTTCGCACCAATTCTTGTTTGGAAAAACCACTCCGTCATGATAATGGGAGACCTTTATTTCGGGATTTTGTACTAAATTATGCAGTTGGCGAGATCGTACTTGAAGACCACATTGCATGATGCGACTCTTGAAGACTACTATAGAACTTCGGATCACCCTTCTTTCATGGATAGCTTGCAAAGAAAAATCCTATGCATTTCTAATCAAGAAATTGTGACATAGGTTATGGGCATCAGTTGCTAAACTATAGATAAGTCGAAGAGACATTTCATCAGTATAAATATTATATAGAAAGCACCTCGATTTTATGCAAACATCTCATCCGGAGAGGATGTAGCAGGCATTTGTTGAAATGGATATTGTTGAGTGTCATTACAAATAGTTTAGTCAGTCAAGAGAACGATATTCTGAATATTAGCGACCACAAAGATGAAAGAGCAAAAATGAGTTGTAGACGCTTGTGCAACACATCCATGTATATTACCTCTTCCACTCCTGTCTACACCTAAAAACGGGAAAACCGGACTTGAACCTGAATGTCAGTTGAAAATCTAATTTCCATTCCGAGCTTTTACTAAAAGACAGGAGATTCGATCAATCACATGTTATGTGCAGGAATGCGGCACGACCTCCTTCGCTTCAGATGCGTGCTGGCCTCCAGAATATTTGGAGAAAAAAAAAACTTGAAAAAGTAAAAATTAAACCATAAGACAATTCTTACTCAAATTACTGATGGAGCTATAAAATTCCAACGGAATATCAGCTGCTCATCTGTTTCTCAAAAGTTCCTCAAATCATGCATCAATGTAAAATTAGTTCATTATCAGGATATTTACTTCGATGTTCTTGCTTAACATATACATGCCTCGATGAAATACATATTTACGAGCAATTCGATTTATGGATTATTTTTTCTAGAGGTTGTCCATCACATGGCATGCGATGACCAACAGTATGATAGCCAGACAAAGTGGAATTTAAGTTTATCAGATAATGCCTATGTGCGTAGATCTTTGATGTATTGAGCATGCTGTGTTCAACTTGACAAAAATGATCTTGCATTTCAAACCAAAATTTGATAAAGAAGGACATGGCACTTGTCAACTATTGCGGGTTTGTCAATTGCTTCAATAATTGAGAGACATAGTCACAGCAATGAGCTTTAAACTCAATAATTAAGTTTTATCGATGAGTTTTTTTGGTCAGGTGAGAATTGCGAAAGAAATTTTGAAAAATGCGGAATAACAAATATTTAATCATTTGATGAATTTAATCACATTTGTGGCAGTTCAATTATGGTCTATACCCTTTCAACATTAAATTGAGAATAGTCCAGATTGAATTGAGAACAGCCAAAATTGAAATGGGAATAGTCCAGATTGAAATGAGAATAGACAAAATTGAAATGAGAGTTGTCAATATCAAAATGAGAATAATCAATATCAAGATGGGAATAGTCAAAATTAAAATGAGAATTTATTTTTTATGATTTTTTCCCTACTTTTGACAGTTTATCCTTACTAAAATCATTCACAAGACAGGCCAAGACGGTAGGGGAGGATATCTGGATGTTGATAATGACTGTAGTTCATAGTTTTATCATAGACATCGGATAACATTATTAGGTTATCCGATGTCTATGGTTTTTATCATCAGTACGTTTATGAAACTCACTATCTTAATTTCAAAGCATGATGTCCGGAATAGTCAGGGACTCCTATATACTATGGCTGAGGACATGACAATAGGTTGTGATTGACTTAAAGCGATGCAACATGCGGCCGATAAAGCAAGCAGTGCGCTGACTCACGCTGATTGACAGGACGGGAGAATGTCTTGGCAATGAGCTAGGCTACACAGCTGATGTGTTCGTCGCTATGATTCGGCAGTCTATTGATTGTCTTTTTGTAGCACTGCATGATGAATAGACGAGACCTGAATTCTGTCAGAGAAAGGTGGTGTTATTCATGCATTGCTGATATACTGGCTGTCCGAAATGGTGAATAAGTGTATGGTGCCGATGTGTAAAAGTGGATATCAATCAGTGCAGTGTTCATCAATTTCTCAGGATAACTCGCAATCACAACTTACATTCCACAAATTTCCGTCGAATGAAGAGCTGAAAAAAGCATGGCTTCGGAAAATTCCTCGTCATGACTATAAAGTTACTTCATACAGTCGTGTTTGTTCCCGTCATTTTGCTCCGCATTGTTTTAAAGTCCACAGTGTTGATAAGCAAAGACAAAGAAATGTAACTGGTGAGGATAAGAAGGTATTAAAAAGAGTGTACTTAAAGGACGATGCAGTTCCAACGATATTTCCGAACACTCCGAAATATTTGACTGAAATTTCTTCCTTACCACGAACATCTTCCACTCATGCTGACCAAAGACAAGCAAAAGAAATTGAAATTAACGAAAGTATTATTGGTAATTTCTTCGAAAATGATTTGATTACATCTGTTGATGAAATACCGACGAAGTTGATGGATTTTACGAACGGCTATTTCTTCAAATGTGAAATCGTTGATTCGAAATGCTATCTCTATCATGTTAAATTCGATGACAATCCTATTATCAACGCATAGCTGACGATCTCAAATGATCTTACCGTTTCATCGTGTTTCGTTAATCAACATCCAATACCTATAACTTCGAGTGTTTCAAATCCTCTGAAAAGTACCAATATATCTCCAGCCGATTTCAAACTTGCCATGACATCCGAAGGAGATCACATTAATGAAATAAATATGGCTTTCACCACCAATGTTATCACAGCTATTCCGGGTTTTACATGTGAAGCTTTGAATTCGACGGATCTTAATATGATCACTTATATCGCTGGATATGTGGCCAACTGTCCTAGAATCAAAAGCTGTACTTTCTGTGAAAACTTATTGGTAACTCAGAATGTTATGGAAATCGATGAATCTCAATTTCATCTCATCGAAATGAGAGATCGTGGTGGACTGCGATACCCATCCGATGGAATTTTGTTCCTATCATCAGTTGCATACTTCATTTTCCATTTCGTCCAAGAGAAATTTCGTGATGATTTTCTATCAACTGAATCTCCTCTATCAGATCTTGTCTATATTATAATTCAAAAGATTGAAGAATACGGCTACGCAGTTAGTGAGGGTGCCTTTTGTGAACATGGACACTCTTTCCAAATTCTCATTGAGCAACTGATCCGTAGTTTCTGTAATATTTTCATGAAGAATTTCGCAAAAGACGCTTCTTATCCATCTTCAACAGAAAGAAAATAAAATTAAGCCGTAATTGATAAACCGGTGTTCGGACATCTCTCGTTTTTCTTTCATCGCACCTTACTATGATATACTATAAATCAAGTCCATAGTATTTTTTATATCGGCGGTTTAAGTTGTTTGTCTAGCACCCACCTTTTTTACATAGGTCTACTCACTGACTAACAATTCTAATTGATGATATAATGTATGCTACGTGTATACATGTACATTAAAAAACTCAATCTATCATTCCAAATCTTTTCAGTAACGTCAAATAGTTTCTCGTTTTACAAGTCGGCCGCATGTTGCAGTATGACGGTTTGATTGTCATGTCCTGAGCCATAGTATATAGGAGTCCCTGGAATAGCCTATCAACGATATCGTCCCTGCTAACTTGTGTTGAATATTTGAAGGATGCTTCAGATCAATTAGAGTACTCGAACAGGTCGACGATAAAGGAACTTATAATCTGTCAAAGAAAGTGGAGGTGATTCAGGCATCTTCTACCGGAAAATCGCAGAGAACTCTAGCATCACATTTCCGCATCAGCAAGTCCCAGGTTCAGCGAATTTTAGCCAACAAGGACGATATTATAGCTCGTCATCGGAAGAACTCACCTGTGAATAGTCGTCGTTGCTCAACGAATCGCGGACATGCGGAGATCGATGAAATGACAATCTCTTGGTTCCGATCTGTCAGAAACAAACATACGAGTATTCCCATTTCTGGACCACTCATACAGGAAACGGCTTTGATCTTCGCGAAAGGATTGGAAATCACTGATTTCAAAGCATCGAATGGGTGGCTCGAGAAGTTCAAACTACGGCACGGAATCACTGGCGGTAAAGTTAGTGGCGAAAGTGCGTCGGTTCCTAATGAAAGTGTCATCGACTGGAAAACTCGTCTTGGTGAAATTATTAGAGACTACGAACCTGGTGATATTTTTAACTGTGACGAGAGTGGTCTTTTCTATCGTGCATTACCCGACCGAACACTTCGCTTCAAAGGCACAGACTGCAAAGGAGGTAAGGTTGAGAAAGAGCGCTTGACTGTATTTTTCTGCTGTAATATGCGAGGTGAGTTTGAAAAACTCATTATGATAGGGAGATATGCAAATCCACATTGTTTTAATCGTCTGGATCCCAAATTGCTGCCTGTCACCTACTTGAGCAATCGCAAGTCATGGATGACAACTTCTATTTTCTCTTCATGGCTCAGAGAATTCAATGAGAAGATGCGACGTCAACATAGACGTGTTATTCTCTTTATGGATAATGCAACATGCCATCCACGAATCGAACTTTCTAATGTGACACTTTGTTTCTTCCCGCCAAACACCACTTCAGTGCTACAGGCCTTGGATCCGGGTATAATACGGAGTGTCAAATCTCACTATCGAAGAATCTTGCTTCAATCAGTTCTATCTAAAATAGAACAATTGGAAAATGTGAATTCAGTGAAGAAGAGCATCACATTGCTGGACTCCATCTACTGGGTTTCAACAGCCACAAAACAAGTGATTGAAAGGACTGTGTCTCCTTGTTTCGGCAAATGTGGCTTTATGAAATCAAACATTACGGTTATTGATGATCCAGAAGACGATTTGACTTTATCAGAGCTTGCACTCAGACTCCAATCTGCGCTTAACAGCAATGATTCGATTGAAGATTTCTTGCACTGCGATGATGATCTCCCAACTGAGTCTGATGACATCAATATTGAGCAAGCTATCCTCAACAACATCTGATGCATCATAGTTCAGAGCCCATGGTGATTGGAAGCAGTGACGACGAAGAAGAAAACAAAGAAGCAGACATAACTGTCACTTCAAAGGAAGCACTGGAATGTATTGAGAAATTGAAGCATTATGCATGTTCAAAGAATATAAATTGTTCTCTAGCATCTCTCTATGAATTTCAGAAGATGATTAGTCAAGAAATGACAACACTTACTCAAACCACAGTGGATTCTTTTTTTTGTCAGTAGATGAAGTCGACTTTAGTATATTAGTTCAACATGTTTCGTTAAGATTTATGGTGTGAAAAATCATCAGCTTGATTATATTAAACTGACTTTTTCTTTATCGCGTGTACTAGTAGACATGCATGCATGACTCATTAAAAACGATCCATTTTATTCATTATTGCATGAAGGGCCAACAAGTACACCATAAACGTGATCTTATTTAACAAAATGATTAGTAGGCCTTATATAGCTACTTCATCATGTTTAAAAGTGTAATGTAAGTTTTTAACAATATACATGTAGTTACGTCATTTAAAGAAATAAGTATCATAAGAAAAATAATGCTACCTCTCTAAGTGGACCATCTTTTTGCGGACCACGGGTGGTCCACTTATAGAGGTTTCACTGTAACATCCTTCGTTTGCTCGCATGGGTATTAAGCTATCCAATCCCGTTGTGTAAAAATCAGATACTTGCTAGATGGTGCTACACTCATGCAGGATGACCATGCGTAAAAATGCTGAGAGCATCGCGTTCATGCCGCATAGTCGGCGAAAGAATGTGATTGTTTATAAATGCAATACATGACAGAGACTCAAGAAGCCTCGTGTCTGACAGTGACTGATTTACTTTTGTAATTCCATCTTTATTCATAATTGCAGAAATATTTCATTTGTGATGAATAGGGATAAACAATGCTATACGGTCACGGTGTGTCAGAACGGACGAAAAAATTCAAAAAATATATCATCGCCGGAATAAAGTTTTTTTAGTTTTAGAATGTCTCCACATTACAAAAATGCAAAAAGGAAAAAAATTCAATGACCAGTTTTTTGTAATAGGCCATTTTTCAAAATGGCGTCAAAATTGCGATATTTAGATACATTTCACTGAGTCACACGCTTTCTACTCTACACAGAGGCTTCTAACTATCACAACTATACACAGGAATTGCAGAAATTGATTCAAAGTTTGTCTTTGCCTTTTTGGCTGTTAGTATTTGGATTATTGGTTCGTAAGTAGTATGATATGGATAATTATGAAAATTTATATTCAAGAATAAAAAAATGACGTTCATATCGAAATATCGTTATGATATCGTCTGTTTAATGTATTTGTATAAAAGAGCAGACGAAAGATAATTCTTGATTTTAAGACTGACAACTTTACTATCTTGATATGATGATATTGGACTCGACAGTAGCTTTAAATTGCTGCACCAATGTTTGTACTCGTATACAAAATGCAAGCGGAGATTGATGCAAATTTAATCAATGTGAAATGATGTCGATTATATCAGTGACGCTTAGATATATCATAATGATATAGATTTTTTTTAAAGTAAAATGCTTTATTGCAATAAACGAGGGCTACAAATTAAATAAACAAAGTCCTGGAATTAAAAGCTAAGATACATGTACACTAAAACATAGAAAAATACCTAAGATACTGTCCTATAAAGAAGAGTGAACTGAGGCTGAACTTAAACCACTTCACTCAGTATGCTGCAGTGTGCCCCGTACAGCTTGCCCGTACAGCAGTGTGCCCCGTTAACTTGTTATAAAACTTGTGCGTTCTAACTACAAGCCAGTCTTTAAACGGGGTCAAAATGTTGAATAGAACCGGAGTTACAGCAATTTGAAGTACGAAAGGGACTTATTGATAGCACTGTAGATTATTGTGATATATCTAGGCGTCCCCCTGATCATACAATAACAGCACGCATGGAATGAGCCAATGTCTATGAATTAACTCATCTTTTTCGTGTTGAATTTGAATCTGATATCATCAATGGCTGTCGACGTCGTGCACGCGCACAGAATAGATATATACACGCCTGTTATATCGTTGTCTGCAATGAGCGCTGATTCCGTTATTCTACTTCGATCTTCCGTACGTAATGGCAACTGCCCTAGCTCTTGATCACGAACGATGTCGTTACAAAGTTTGCGTCGTTTGCTACCGAAAAGGATCTAGAAAGCTTTCAGCAACAGACATTTCAACGATTAATGACTATGTGATTGAAGGATACGACATTAGTAATCCTGATTTTCCTGCATCACTTTGCAACGGCTGTTATTTTATTCTTTCAAAAAAACGCAATGGATATGACGACTTTGAAATACCCTTCGTCGATAATTATGATCCACGTCGCCCACAAGACCTTCGATCAAAGCAAAATTGTTCATGCAGAATATGCGAAGTAGCAAAATTGAATATGCAAGCCGCAGTGAAGCTGAAGAAGAATCCTGGTCGACCTTCAGCTCCCAACAACAATATTCCAAAGAAGATCAAAATATGTTCTCAATGCTTTACCCAGCTTTATAGTGATTGTAGTCATAATTATAATTCGTGTGCTTCCAAAAGAAACGCAATGAATAACATCTCGAATCTTTTTGATTCTTCAATGACGTCGTCAGAGCATTTGCAAATAGTGAAAGCACGCTCCCTATCACATTCTCCAGAGGCTCAGCCAACGTCGTCGAAATTCGTACTGTCAAGTGGTGACATGTCTGTTATTCAAAATGATTTGAATCTTTCCACGCGTGCAACTTTATATTTGGCCGAAAATATACGAAAGACAACGAAGTCTAGACATGCTGTTGAAACATATTTGAAAGACAAGTTGTATGAAAAAAACCACAAACTTGATGACTTTTTTGAAGTCAAAGAGTCTACGTTTTATACATCAACGTCGAATCACGAAAAAATCACAAGACCCTTTGTTTATTGCAATAATTTAAAGCCCCTGATTGATTATATCAGAGAGACAAGACAATTAGATGATATTTCTAGTCATGTTCGAATTGGCATCGACGGTGGTGGAGGCTTTGTAAAAGTGAGCCTTTCTTTGTTTGATCCTTCGTCGATCTCGAAAAGTCGATTTGCTGATTCTGGAGTGAAACGTGCATTCATAATTGGTATTGTCCCTGATGTTCCGGAATGTTATATGAACATTATCAACATTTGGACGACTGTTGGTGTTAACAAGATTGACATGCCATTTACCATCGCAACCGATATGAAACTTTGTAATATTCTTACAGGATTAATGGCGCACGGAAGCCTTCATCCGTGCGCTTGGTGCAACAGTGACAGACATCACCTGAGTGAACGAGGAGAAAGCAGAACATTTGGAGACTTACGATTAAAGTTTTGGTCATTTTATAGTTCTGGTGGAGATAAAAAAGTTCCCAAAAAAGCATGGTAATGTGATACACCCGTCCGTTATCAAGGGTGATATCGATGGAACACTGGTTCTTGAGATAATCCCTCCACCGGAACTCCATCCGATGACTGGTGCGTTTCTGTCCGTATTTAATACTATGACTTCAGTTTGGCCTGAAAGTGACAAATGGCTGAAAATGTTGCATGTTCAAAAAGAGCAGCGACATGGTGGTACGTTTTCTGGAAATGCTACGAAGAAGCTATTGACTAATGTTGATATTTTATAATCAATCTGTCCATTGAATTGTTTACCTTATGTTGAAACACTTCGTTGTTTGAATAACGTTGTCAATGCGTGTTTTGGATGGCATCTGTCACAAGATTACAAAAAACACATACAATCACATACACTTCATGAGAAGCTATCTTCATTTGGAAAATGCTCCTATCACCCCAAAAATCCACGCAATTTTTTTTCACGTTTCTGATTTTTGTGACATGAAGAGCAGTGGACTTGCAGCGTTCAGTGAGCAAACTAGTGAAACCATTCATCATGGTTTTTTATCTATGTGGAACAATTACCGAGTGAATTCGACTGATCATCCATTCTACCGAAGTCGCTTACTGGACTCGGTACGACGATATAACAGCCAGCATCTTTGATTTTCATGTATTTCCTAATTGTAGGCTACTGCGTTAATGTTATTCTTATATTCGTTCAATGTTTGTAATGAGATTTTTAGTATACAAAAACATAGTTTTTGTATTAGATGGAAAATTGTACAAGTAACTAAGATTACAAAGAAAACTCTAAGCACTATTGAAGCATTATTGAGTTATAGAGTAGGCGCGCCTCTACTTATAAATACAAATTGAAAGACTAGCTAAGTAAACTTTCTTTGAGGAATAGATCGATAACCGTTTTTGAACCTAGGCATCAGTCAGAGGCATCATCTACACCGTTTCGGCTAGGCTACTGTTAATTGACCTTGTAAAGTGATACTTGTCAATTTAGACTTTAAATCCAATAAATTGTTAAAGCAACAAGAAAGCTCGACATCGTCTATATAAACATACATTATACAAACTATATCATAACGATATTTCGATATGAACGTCATTTTTTTATTCTTGAATATAAATTTTCATAAATTATCCATATCATACTACTTACGAACCAATAATCCAAATATTAGCAGCCAAAAAGGCAAAGACAAATTTTGAATCAATTTCTGCAATTCCTGTGTATAGTTGTGATAGTTAGAAGCCTCTGTGTAGAGTAGAAAGCGTGTGACTCAGTGAAATGTATCTAAATATCGCAATTTTGACGCCATTTTGAAAAATGGCCTATTACAAAAAACTGGTCATTGAATTTTTTCCTTTTTGCATTTTTGTAATGTGGAGACATCCTAAAACTAAAAAAACTTTATTCCGGCGATGATATATTTTTTGAATTTTTTCGTCCGTTCTGACACACCGTGCGGTATGAATGATGTTTCCACAAAGTTTATGCTTCATTAGCTCTAGTGAAAAACAATGCTCTAAATTTTAAATGGTCAGGTATTAATTAATTAAATTTAGCTTAGGGGATGAATTAAATTACCGGATTCTTGACAAAACTGACTCGACGAAACATGTCTTGTCGTGTAATGTGTTTGCTAGCTGCTGACTTCACATTTTTCAGTATTAAGTTTTTGTAAATTCCGTTTTTCGCTGCCAGCATTAGAGTCATTGTACATAATATATTTTCGTCCTGATCTGCATGTTGCAAAAGGAAATCAAATATGACTTACAACTTCCTTGGCGTTGAAACCTCCGTTGACCTATCATTTTGTTGCACTCAGTTTCTTTTACCTCTTTCTATAAACTATTATGGTTTATCTAGTCACTTATCTGTACACGCATCTGTACACGGTTTATCTGTACATGCATCTTAAAAGATTTCTCTGTGCCTTTTCCTTCGTTTATTAGTCGAAACCTTGTAATCCTAGAATGGCGAAAAATCTTCTAGTGCATAAGAAACGTAAAACTTTAGTAAGGCCTATGTCAGTTCTATAAAGAGCCTCTCAAAAGACGGAAGATAATCCTTTTCATGGAGGATTTGGGCAAATTAAGATTATTTCCGCACATGTTTATGCAGAACACAATGCATTTTTGTCGATATTTCTCCACACCTTGATCCAAAAAGGCATTATTTGCGATATCACGGGACCGACTATATCGGTCGAATGAAATGCTCCTTTTGAAATATTCCGCAGCATAAAATATGACGTAAGCCTGAAATCATTTCAAATTAACGATTTTTATGTTCAGTATGAAAGTGGGCTAGAAATAGATCATTATTCCTTTGGTCCACTCCAAACACAGGATGTCGTACACCGTCCACGCAAATATTCTTTGTCACCATTGACGCAAAAGGTCTTTGAATTCCCGCAAATATGACGAGAATTCCACGCCCTTGAGGCCATGATTCATAAGACATGCCATCTGTTATTTTTGTATATCAAATTCTAGCTGTCTATGTCGATGCATGCCATTTGCTAATCATGTTGTAATTGCATGCAAACTCTGAAAAAATCATTTTAAAAATCAAGTCATATCTGAAAATAATGATCATGGCTCTTAGAAAATTGTGTAAGAATAGTAAACTTTCCTATGAAAAGAAATAATTGCTTAAATGCGTTGAGTTATTTATTGACATGGAGTAGTTGTTCAGCATCCATGTTCTTCACTGCAATCAGTCATTTAATAGGCAGTTGAAAGACACAGTCATTAAACATTGTGCATCTTCAAGATGATACTTGATATGTGGGTATAGGAATACTAGTGCAATTGGCGTCAATAGTGAACCGAATGTCCCTACGAGCAATTCAATGTAACATTAATTTCCATTTGTGAGGTGTGTGTATAACAGAAAATCTAATCTCGAATAGTCGAGATCTCGAACGCCTGAAAAATGGTCGAGATTGAATTCACTAGACTAAAGTGAATATTAATCGAAGACGGATCTAACACGAAGAGGAGCCTTGATGACTGGTCGGCAGGGTTTCGGAGCCGTGGTACAGCTACCACGGCTCCGACTATCTACCACGGCTGCGGGCAGCTGTGGCTCCGACCGAAGACCCTGCGACACGAGAAGCACAAACTCTTACATATCCAATGGGAGCAGGCTGAGGTTTTCGGTAAAAATGGCATTTGTCTGTGTTCATGAGTGATGAACATGTTATTAAGTGAGAAGTAATGCGGCGTGTAGAACCATCTCTAGGTTATGCAGTTCATACTGTTTAATAAGCTAAACACATTTGGATTTATCAAATCGTTATTTTGTCGTAAAACACAGCATCTTGATTTAAGCTGAAACTTATTAAGTCTTTCAATAGATTTTCGCACGTATCACTGATCGGAAGCAAACACACACAGATAGAAAAAATGACTACAATGCTAAAAACTATGACTAATGTGACTTAGTTAGTATTTCCCGCTTAAAATTTTCTATGAGGCATGAGTCGCAGAGGGAGCCATGAAAATTTACTTTTTTTATATTGGACTAATAGAAGTCTCTAATTTACCCCCACCACTGCTACTCTCAGCGTTTAATCAGGTGCGAGGACAAATATTTCATTCTTCCAGAGTGAGGGATCATTGATTAAGAAGAGGCATTGTAGTGAGACACATCGAGGCATTTTAGTCAGTGATAGGGTTTTCAAAAGCTTCAATCCGCACGCTGCTGGACATTTATGTGCATTCTTTTATCGTGTCTGATAAGAACAGGAACCGGATAGAACTGGACAGGCGCGCAGATTCGTAGCAACTATGGATAGGATGCACTGCATTCTCTGGAAGTCCAATTTTCAGCCTCGTTCTCTGCAGAAACAGGTGCTGCCTGTCGGAGGAGATGATTCAACCACTTAGTTGTCAGGGCTCTAATATTCATCAATCAAGTGAAACATCTTTCCACATTGAACTAAAATTCTTTTTATATCAAAGGTACATATTCAGAAGTATTTTCATAGGCCTAATTTATCTAGGCATTTTATTGAGAATGAGACACCTATAAAATAACCATAAAATTAAAGGGAATAATAATCAAGAATCAATAATGTGTTTTAATAATAAGCACATTAAATTTGAGGCGAAGATGCATGTGCATGTTTTTCGACAAGAGCCTTTCGGCCGACAGCTGCGTTTTCGGCCGGAGCGCAATCTTAAAGATGTCCGCGATCTCCTTTAAAATGATTCGCAGTAGGCTATGCATTGAGGAGATGAAGGCCAGCAGATTTTGGAAGTTCTATAACGATGACCTACAATGATGACACACGTGTATTCGTTTCAGCTACACTGTCAAATATCACTTTATCTCGCAAAGTGACTGGATTCTTATTACATACAAGCCGGAGCCGGAGCAGTGGTATTTTCTGTCAGCTTCGGCTCCGACCTGCTACCACGGCTCCAGGCGACTCCGGCTCCGAAACCCTGCTGGTCGGTCTCCTTTACCCCTCGACGTCGGTAACTTTTCCTTACTCCGTCGCAGAATGTCAAGAAAAAAGAAATCTGAAAAACCTTTCACAATTGAGTGTCATGTCATGTCTCTCTATATTTTTAAATCAACGACAGATAAACAACAGATGAAGATTGAATGGCATAACGAAAATATGGGAAGTGGATAGGCAGTTTAGATCTTGCTAATAAAGATCATTTTCATCTGATTGGAATGCAGCTTCTATGTGAACAGGTTTTGCTGTATTTATAGCATTTTTGTTGCTATCCTCTACTATATCTTCATCGTCTTCTTCATCTACCTCTGCAATTGTCATTAATGTGTTAAATATGTTGTATGTGTCAATATCAGTAAGATGCTTTTCAGATGAATGATGACCATGCTTCCATCCAAGTGCAGGCGAAGAATGTCGATTTACTATATCCTGATGAACTGCTCGACGTTGAGGATTGCTTTTCAAGTCCATTTCAATAGTTCGAGTTACTATTACCCGGCTTCGTTTCCATAGGTCAATCAGTGCATCAATCAATGTATATCTATTGAGTCCCACCTCCACAATTACTTTCGCAACGTTATTTTCAATTCCTACACGAATCTTTTCATCAACCATGTCAACACTGCTGTTTGAGCCATCATCCAATTCACTCGGTCGTCCTTGAATTTCTTCATCTTCATGATCTACATCAATGCGTTGTCGCACAGAATCGCTAATTGGACGAAATCGACGTGTGGAATGATGTTTTGATGAACTTTTTAGTCTGCGATTCAATTCTAGTGTAGTATCACTCGCACTCTCTATCGCAGAATCGGCTGTTGAGTGAGAGACATTTGCATCAGTCATTGATCCCATGACAAGCTCTTGAAGCTGTGACCGGCGTTTGGCATCTGCATAGTGATAAACGTAATAATCGCTTTCATAATTTCTGTCTTGTCCTCGGGATCCTGAAAGAAAATGTTTTAACTTATAATTACAGAGACATTCAATGATGCAAGTGTAAAATAACTTCGAAGAAAAATGTCTAGGCAGCGCCAACGGTAGCTTATCTAAATGTGGAGCTGTGAGGCATTTATTCCAATTAAGTGCATTTGAGTGATTAAATACATCATAAGCATTTTCATAATATAGTTATACAGTGATTATTCGAGGCCGTTCGACCACAACCGGAGATCATTATCAAAAAGCTGGTGTGGTGTCATGATAATGATTGTCGGATGTGGTCGAAAGCCTCGAATAAGTGTTCGTGAAATCACATATTTCGTGCTTTATTTTGGGTCCCTCCCATTTGTATTTTATTGGGGTGCATCTTCAACCCCCGATCACAGATGATAGAGGCTCGTTCATAAAAATGCAACCCTGAGAGGTCCTTAATTTATGTCTCTCTTTATAGTGGGTTATCTAGTCGCTTATCTGGGCCTTAGTTTACTCTGGTTTCCACTTGATCCTAGCGACCCTCAGTTGAGCCCGAATACAAAACAACTTCGACAGGTGCACAAATATATTTCCCTTATCTACAAGATTTAGTTGATTTAATGATGATGAAGAAGATAGCAAGAGAGAGAAAGAGAGAGAGAACCATGGCGCTACATGTACTGCGGTGGGAAGAGTAACGAACGGGGGAGTAGTGGTTCGAGCCTGTGTAGTATCCATCGTTAGTCGTGGCCTCTCGGCACAGTGTTTCTAGGTACCTACGTCTAGGTTACTCGAACCTTACGCCTTCCTTCGGCTACTGTTATACTCACTGTCGTGATCTCCAACTGGGTCGCGTATTTCTGGATCGGCGATCGTGAGGTTGTTGTTGGTTGTTAATTTGAGCTTCGTTTATAACAGCTCTTTAACTTTGATGCGCTGCCGCCTGCCCCAATAAGCTTCGAACTCCTTTCCTGACCATTATTTATTTAATGGGGCACTTACGACGGTCTTTTTTAATAGCTCTTGGAACGACCGCTTTTCAATTCCAGTATTACGTAACACTACCCTTTGTTGCCTTGTTTTTCACGGAACCGATCACATTTGTTACTATTTCTGGGAGATCTGGGCTAAAAGATTGCGTAACATTCTTCTATGCACGGATCCGATCACGTTCCGGTGCCTGGAATGGTAGTTTATGTTTTCCGAACGTCGCCACTTTTACTGTGCTGACCTTCTCTATGTCCTTCATTATTTCTTCCTGTTTATATTGTTCGTTTGGCCTGTATCGTAACTATTCCGTTTGTTTCTCTTCCCGCTCGAGTTCCTAAATGTGACCCGGCTTGCTGTCCACTAAGGGTCCTAAGGCTGGGGATCGAGTCCTCCAGGTTACAAAAAACATTCAATGACAGGTTTGCACGTTTCAATGCCGCCGTTTTACAAGTTTGTTAATAAGGCCTGGAATGGCCCAAGCTAGCCTAATATCCAGCTTGAATATTTAACAGGTTGACGGACTGCTCAAAGGAATATAAAAATAGCAGAGCAGTTTGTAGTGTAGTCCATCAGCTTGTTCAGTCATTCTAGATAATTCATATTATGCACATAAAAGGGCTTCATTATAAGTCGGATGTTAATTTTGATCGGAGGATGAACAAGTCTTTGACTGAGGAAATAAATATATATGAATCATCACTTCTCGGCTTTCGACCAAATCCGACGATCATTATCAAGACACCAGCTTTTTGATAATGATCTCCGGCGATGATCGAAAGGCCTCGAATAATCGTTCGTGAAATCGCGTAATTCGTGCAAATAGGTTACCGAATATATAATTGACAATCGTTACCTTGAACAAAGCCTTTACTCATTGATTTTCCAGTTAAATCTGATGTCACTCCAGCAAATCTTCTTGATGCAGGATCTTTGCGAATGTACTGACCTGTCCAAGAATTGCTGCTATCAAATTCATTGACATTGTATGTCTGTGGAACGCTGTGGTATACTACCCATTGATCCTCGCGGTAGATGCCAGAATCGGTCGATACTGCGTCATCGTTCACTTCAGCTTTAAAAGTGACATTTTTCCCATGTAATTCTTCAAAATCTGTTGAAACTTCTTCTTTAAGATTTGGTTGCTCGATTCTCCAATCAACTATTTCTCCGTCTGAAAAGCTGCCCACTTGTTGTTCTACTCGCCAGTCTGAGATAACTCCATTGTCTGTTAAAGAAGGCTGAGATAACCAAACTTTCACTTCACTTTTAATTTTCTTGTCCGGAGAGTCACTCTGTTTTCGAGGATCCGGCTGATTATCAACACGAATTGCTGCTTTTGTACCTCCATCATTATGATGTGTCATATGCTGGATTCCAGAGTGCTCGTTGAAGTGCTTCGTCTTTTTGATTTCAAGTGGCCTAGACTGACGAAGAATAAAAGAATTCTGTCTTGATGGGACTGCAGACCAATTTGATGATGAAAAGGATGAATTATCAAACTGCCTACGACCTGATTTGGAATTTTTGCGAAATAGTAAATGCCTCTGTCGCGGCGTAGGGGTTCCTTGAGAGCTGCTGATGTCCTCCGTTGAACCAATGTCTTCACGAAAATCTGTTCTTGATTCTTTCCTCTTTTTCATAATCTTTGACATCTTAACTTGATCATTAGCTGATTCATCTCTTAATTCTAATTTCCTAGAGTCTAGAGGATTGATATCTGAAGAAGAATACTTTGAGTTTCGAGTATATTTCCGCACTGTTCTACTGTAGGCACCACGATGACCTTTCATTTCATTTGATCCGACTTTCAACTGCCCCATCTCATCTTCATTAGAGTCAAAGTCAAGTTGTGCTGAGATTGGATTATTTCTAAATTCATGTTCTTCGACTTTTTCTGTTTCTTTAAAATTGTTGGTTTGATCTGGTGAGTTAGAAATTGTTGTTTGCTTAGTGATCGTCTGAACTCGTATTGGCAGGTTATTGAAATCTTTGTCTTCTTCCACACGTGTTTCTACCCTTTCAGTTTTATGAACATAATTAGGGTTCTTTAATCCGTGTGGAGAAGATCTTATGAAATTATCCAAATGGGCTGCCATTTGCTTTACATATCCTGGATTTTTGCTCGAGGAGACTTGCAATTCATCGCTGGCATCTCGAGCTGAAGCATTATTTGAGATTTTATCCATATTTTCTTCGATGCTTTGTACAGTCTGCAACATTTCATCATTTGAGTTCTTAACCTCCACAACCTCATTGTTTAATTTCTTTGCTTTTTGCTTTGAAGAAGCACGGGATTTGCGATACTTCTTCTTTTGGTTAGCTTTCTTGTCAGATGCATCCATGAATGCCAAAATTGATTATATAGCAGATACCTGAAAAAGGACATGATCATTCACTAGAAGAGCATCGAAACCGCTTTACAAGAATTGAAGAAATAGAAAATGATTATCATAATTAAATTCATGATCAACTACTGCGATAATCATGAACAGCTGCAATAATCAAGCAATATGTCATGAGCTGATTTGATAAATTGCTTTAACCGGACCACAGATTTTTTATATAATACCTGTATTTTAACACTTGTCAGATTCAAAACATTTGATGCTGTTGGGAAGAGGAAGCGCATCGGGGAAGTTTTGGGACCTCGAAATATAGTTTTGCGTCAAAGGGAGCGAAACATTTTTTCTTTCCTTCTACAATGACAAACCTCCCGTATACGGACGAGCTGTGAAGGAACTGCATTAAATTCTGCGAAATTCTCAACGTAAATTGCAACTAGTTCAGTATTCTTATGGTATCACATTAACTTCAAAGTGAATTGAAATGTGTAGAACTGAGCAATATAAGAAAAATATTGCAGAAATTGATAAATAACAAATTGTCCTATTGAATGGAAGAGCTCTGCCATATATTTGTAAAATGAATAATATATCGCAAGGAATGTCACACACTTGCAGAGAATGAAGTAATTTGGTTGATACCTAGCGAAAGTGTTGTTTTCAAGCTACTTGAAAATTAATATCTCTACACTAAAAATAGGGAACTGAAATATCAAAAAATAGTACAAATATATATATATATATATTATTTTTTATATTGTATTTCATTCAGATGTTGTGCATAAAATATTGACTGAGTTTGATTATTAACATGTTTACAAATTTGAAAATGTGAGATGCCTAAAGGCCATCTTCGATATTCACTAAAATACATCATTGGCCTATACTGAAGGAAATCATTAAAAAAATCCGCTCGTAATGGTATGGTGATTTTGATTGCTGTGACTACATGCATGTTCAAAACTACAAGTCTTCTTGTATGTTAATTTAGGTCCATTTTTGGTTCATAAAACTTAAATGCATGTAGGCCACATGCATATTCGCCCTACAAGGTCTCGTCAGTACGGCTCGGAATGACTTATTGATTATCAGCCGCACGTCAAAGCCAGGATAAATAAACGCAGAGCATCCTGCTGTACAGTCCTTCAGCTTGTTCAGAAATTCTAGATATTTCAATCTATATGTAGTTTGGGCCATTCTGAGCCTCACTAACGAGCCACTGTAGGGCGAAACGCAGCGTCCACGGCTGTCAAGGAATTTTCGTGCTTGAATTTTTCAAGTCTGAGGACATCTTTCCATGGTATAATAAAATGTGGATTGACATGAAACGCCTGTTTTACTTTGGAGAGTGAGGCCTACATTTGTCATTATTTTTGTCAAACTGAAGATTGCGGGAGGCCATGGTGATAAAAAAAACTTGATAATAAGATACAATTTGAATGTAAAAAGTAGTACAGGAAATATCAGAATTTCATTTAAGACGAATGTGGTTTCCGAAATTGCTGTTTTATCGGCTGCACGGTGTGCAATGCGACAAAAAGCCTTGGAAATGGCACATGATGCAAAGCATAATTCACTGATATTATATGGTAAGTTTCAAGAATATTCATTCAGTAGTTTCTCTGATAAAGATTTTTAAAGATGAGAGCGGTAATACAGCAATTTAATGCAGTACTATCAATTTGGAAGAAAAAATATTCAGATGAAGACTGATGAGGTGTTGATGAACAGTCAACTCCCTCTGAAGAATTTATGACGACTATTAACAAAGTCAGTGAGAATCCGAATATTACACTGAGGAATTGGCTATTAAAAAGGCTCAGCCATGTCAACAACGCTCTTCGAGCTATTAACCAGTCTGATACTACAATAAGGATGCATTATGAATAATTATATCAGAGATCACTTTAGGTCCAAGTGGAATCGGTCATGGGATGTCTGTCAATGTCAAAGATGTTGTCTATGTGCATTGGAGTATGTACACATGGAGTCTTCATGTAGGAGTTGTACCTCAATGTTTAAAACTGGTGAATGTGTCCCCGATCCCTAAGGTTGATCGTCCCCGTGTTGTATCGGACTTTCGCCCTATATCTCTTGTACCTGTGTTATCTAAAATTTTCGAGAAAATTGTGTGTACAAGGTTTTTGATGCCTTTTGTAAAAACCTAATTCATAAATCACAATTCGCCTTTGTTTCGCGCTCCGGAGCAGGCACTATTCCAGCGCTAGTACTAACTCATCACAAGATCTTGCAGTTCTTGGATAGTTCGTCCGGCGTTGTTCGTTTGCTTTCAACCGATTTTCAGAAAGCGTTTGAAAAGTTACCGCATCATGTAATCGTTGAATCGCTGCAAAAGTTTCATGTTTCATCATCCATTGTTAAATGGATTTCGAGTTTCCTCACCTGTAGGCATCAGCGTGTCCTTGTTAATGGCGAGTCTTCCAGCTGGGTCCCTATTTCCAGTGGGATACCACAGGGAAGTGTAATTGGCCCCATATTGTTTGCGCTTTCGGTAAATGATTTGAACCCGATTTGTGACAACACTTTCCTTTTGAAGTATGCTGATGATATGCTCTTTGTTCACTTTGTCAGAGGCGCCTCTGATGATTGTCTTCAACTCGAATGGGAGAATATTGTGAGATGGCCAGACAGTATTCATCTGCCATTAAATGAGTCCAAATGTAAAGTCATGGATATCGTCACAAAAAAGAATTTTTCAACCGTGCCAATTTGTGTCAGTGATGATGTAATTTTTCAGCAGGTTGCCTCTCTAAAGATCTTGGGTGTTACATTTGCGTCTGATCTTAAGTGGAAGTTGCATGTTGATGTCATTGTCAAGAAGGTCTCCAAGCGTACTTTTATTTTTCGAAACCTAAGGAGGTCGCACTGCCCTGTTCCTTTGATGGTGCGATGCTATGTAACACTGATTCGCTCAATTTTGATATATGCATATCCATGTATTTGCAACATGTCAGAACATGTTTTCAAGAAGCTTTTGTCTATCAAACGACGCATCTTCCGCATAATTAGTGTTTATGTTTCTCAATTTCCTGGTGTTTCGATTGCTATTTTCAAGCATTCAATGTGCGAAAAATTGTTAAAGCCTATTGAAATTTGTTCTGATCATCCCCTGAGAGAAATGTTTGTGTCTAAAGTCCAACATCGTGTGAATCGGCATACAAAACCCAACTGTGCTCTTTGCAGACCCTTCGCTAGGACGAAGCGCTTCGCATCGTATTTTATTTGCTATTGTAAATAGTTTTGTTCAGTGTTTATTTTACTTTTTACTCACTTTTTATGATTCTGCCATGTAAGCTCTTCTTTGCATTCTTATGTTTATTATTGACTATCGTGATATGTACTGCGCTTACTGATTGTAACTTGTAAGGCAATAAAGAGATTCTTATCTTATCTTATTGTATACACATGTAAAATATGTTGTCTGTTTTTATTTGCTTAAGCCAATATATATAAAATTTTCTGATAGTTCATATTGATATTTTCTGTTGTATAACATGTAATTTCTTACCGTAAAATTACATAAACACGTTAGATTATTGCCAAGCTTGGCAATTGCGTCTGGGGTGGCCGCGGTCACCGGTGGGCACAGCAATATACATGTTCAGCCATAGCCACGCCCCGTACTTTGTACAAAGAAACAGTCTCACTGCATGATCAAAAGTAAAGTCGCGGTTCATATTTCTGTTCAGAAAAGTCATTTAGTCATGTATTTGATGAACAGTAGGTGAATTTCACTCTGCTTTCATCGAAAAATGAAACAACTGGTTTTCATTTGTGTTATTCCTATTTAACATGCGCTCCTCAGATTTAATAATCTGCTGACATAAAATCAAAGACAATGGACAAATACATTATCTCTGCATAAAATAATGTAATGAAGTCTAATTGAAAGAATTGTATCAAGGGTACTCTTATTTACAACTGCGTTTTGCAAAACAGCTGAAAAAGTAGAATGTTAGACTGCTATTTGTTGCAATTTGGACGTTGTTTTTAGACATATATAAAAATTTCTTGATGTATTATTAAAATGCGTTTTCGTTCTGTAATTGCTAAAAAGAGGCAATGAAAGGGAATGTTTGTTGCTCGCTTACAAATATTTTCAAATTCATGCAATATCAGCTGATTTTCATTGGTTTCGTTGCACAAAAGGTAAAAACACGTCTATTTCCTATCTAGCCCTTTATAATATTAAATATCTATGGATTTCACTGATCATGATAGCAGTACTTTACAAATCTTAGAGGCAACCCTGGAGGCAAGTTAACTAAATTAGCAATGCGATGGGTTACTATTGCTTTACTGTTCAGCCTTATTGATAAGAGCATTTTATTTTTTTATGCGTGATCATATTACAAAACCTGCTACTGAGAGCAAAACAATATCTTTGGAGCAAAATATAATAATCAAAGACAAAGATCACAATTAACTTTAAAAGATGTGAATGTGTCCATACTTCTATTCAGATTCAAGAAGTAATACTTAAACTTGGTGAATCATAAAATTATGTCGATGAAACTTGATATTTCGGTCAAGAAGCAGAATAAGATGTCAACTTTTGCATGAAGACTGGCATTATAATGTGGCTCATGAAATTTCCTTGATAATCAGCTGAATTTCCGCTTAATTAAGATACCTATCAGTAAATGTTCCTTCCTTTTGATATCTCATAAGTTTCATACTACTTATGCAGTGGTTTCACGTGGCCAGTATATAAACAGAAAAATTATGGGTGAAAATTTAGCTTCTTAAAAAGTGATCAAAAGTTTTTTTCATACCGCAGGAATGTAATCTCCGCAAAAAACTTAATATTTTGATACAAAAAATTTCACTGTATACAGATACTTTTTTTAGTCGACACTTTACGCGCTATATATACTCAATGACACCGATGTTTTCATAAAACTACTCAGCAGGTCAAGCGCCATTGCATTACGGATTATTTCTTTCTTTAGTAAGACGACATCGCCTTCATTTCATTACATTCATTACAAATCGATCACAAATCAGCTTTCTGTTTTTTTAGACTTTAATTTTTAACTTTTTTTGATTTTTTGGAAAGCAAAAAGGTAAACTAGCCAAAGTAATGTTATCCACATACATGTAATGTGCTTCATTTTATGTGAGGATGGATTTAAAGATAAAGATTTTGTACCATTGCTCCTTAAAAGGAAAATAACTCCTCAATATAATTAAATTCAGCAGTAGGGGAAGTGTGGCTATTGCCAGTCTGAATCATTTAAAAATCAGTAATTGTCAATATAGTGTACTTTTGTGAAAATCAAATGTTGCTACATTATGCATTAAATGTTATGTGAAACATTTTCAGAAAGTATTCATGTGCATTGAAATATCAAAAAGGACTAACAAAATCTCGTGCTGCATGTGAATGCAGTACAATATGACTGTGTGCTTGTTTTTTCCTAGAATAGCTTTTGATATGATCATTTCTGATTTATCTTAATCAAATGAAATGTATTATGGCAGTAGATATCCAAAATTTCAGGAAATAGTGTAACAAAAGTATGAAGCATTCTCTCACTATTTCTGTCGAACTTTAAAGGCTAGCATTACATTATCCATCATCTCAAGGACGTTTTAAATTGGGCTATAGTAGGTTTTAAAAATGGATGCAAAGCTGGAGTCGTAAAATATCACACTCCCGGAGTCGGAGCTTCATTCCTGGTCGATGCTATATCCTTTTGCTTACTGCTCATATCTTTGACCTTTAGGCTTTAGGGTTTGTATAGCAATACTATACGCTTTTGCGTTTCGTATAATCGAGCAAGTAGCCTGCATTTCATATTCTGAGCATGAGAATAATGAGCTATAGTCAACATGGCTACCCGATGAAAGAGACGTGGCTTCTGCTAGAGTCTTCAAGTCTTCAGTTGCATCCTATTTTTAGCGTGAGCTTACTTGGCTACTCTATTTGTGAACATCGGTGATTGCGAATCAGTAGTTTTCATTTGTTTGTATAGCTATGCCCTCAATGGGTTGATATTTGTCGGTCACTTTCCAAAAAGATGATGCCGTATTTGTACATGTAATTAACATTACATATCAATGATTCATAACTCACATGTGTTTGACAGAAAACGACGAATTTTTGGATTACCAGTGCGCAAAACACTGTTACTCAATTCATCGTCACTATTCCCAGCTAGCTTTTTCATCTATTTCATGTGTTTTTTCTATTATTACAAAAAGTTTCTTTTGGCCAATGAAGCGAGTATTATGAAATATGTAGAGCTTAGGAGGAGTACTCATGCGATAATCGGTAAGTGTGTAGATAAACTTTGATATCAACTATTCTTAACAGACTAGGCTATATAAATTGCAAATGATAGCAGAAAGCATTGTACATCATGATTCTACAATTCACCATAGACTTCGTAAATGGGATGTGGCTTTTACATTAATTGCTGACATACAATAAATATTTGAAACATTTGCTTGGGTATGTGCTTTATGCAAATGACTTGATTTCAATAAATTGGCGTGCATAGATTGAGTAATATTAATTGTTTCCACAGGTTATAAACCTTTGTAGCAACGCGACCTTTGTAGTCGTTATAGGTGTAGGGTGATGGATATTTGTTAGCGCGCAGGGATATTTATTTTATTGCATTTTAAAATTTCAATTTTGACTTTATTAATTGCATCTCTTTTTCTTCTACAAAATGCATGAAAACAATGGACAGTGGTTGAGCGTATTGCGATCCCATGGGACATCCCTTTATTTGGAGGTAAACTTTATTAAAGCTGTCTATTTACGACCGATGAGTGTCTCACAAATCAGTGTTAATGGAACAGTCGGATATAAATTAACGACTACTCCAAAAAACTTGACAGCTAGCTAAAAAACAAAAAAGTAGCTTCAAAAAACTGTAACTACTATACATAGCCCGGTTTTGTAGATATATGTATGTCTTCCTAGTATTGTGGATAAATAAAATCTACTAGTAGATTAAGCGCTCGAAGAGAATCAACGCAGATTATTGAAGATTGATGACAAATCTCCACGGAAGTGTGGAATAAATATCATTCCAGTATTATTGTTATAATGAAAGTCTACTGCCATCATCTGCGTAGAAAGAACATTTGTTAGAAGCAGTAAATTTGAAGTCTTATCAAATACCGGAGTTTGCGAGTATATTAAAAATATTTTCCATATTTTCTTTAACATTTGTAGCTTCAACCAGTACATGCAAAAAAGGCACAGAATGAATCGCAATTAAATACCTAAAACATCATGGATTACAATCCTTAAAGAAAATAATTGGTCGCAGTTTAGCAATGTAACGAAGGAAAATATTTTAAAATTCAAAAAGGCAGAATTAAAAAAAACAGAAAGAACACAACTGAATGAGTCGATGACTCCTGAAGCTGTTGCATAATGCCAATTAATTATTTTTTAAGAATGTTGATTACAGCCATAAAAATCAATTTCCGGTACTTTGTCTGCTTTGAATTACTTAATTTTAGCCTACTTATTTTAGCATTCACTACTTTCAATATTTTTATTAGGTTTTGCTTGTTTGTTAATCTTCTGAGAAAATTCACTGAGGTAAATAAAAACACAGCTCAGTGAAGCATGCAAATTTTTTGCAATCGATGCAATTTAATGTCAAACAATAATACCCCATCTGAATCAACTGGAAATTATTCTCTGAACTTAGCATATAAAATGAGGCATTGAAGTAGAGTCATCCTTTACAATGATTGCTTAAAAAACGTAAGCAACTTGCATCATGAGATTATCAAGATAAAATGAAGGATTGAAATCATCTTTGATGATCATGCTGCGTTTTGCGTATATATAAAAGTGCAGTGCCAAAAAATGAAGTTCTCTTGTGCTTGTAGAAATCCACCCACATTCTTACATAGACTCCTAAATGTAGAGTTTTAGAATAATTTCCTCTACTACTTATTACTTTAAGTCACAGATCTGGTGATCAAGAAAACTGCTCATGTGTTTTGAAAATAGCCTTTCTTCTCACATGAAATTTTCATCCGGCACATTTTCATTAGTATTGGGAGTAGACCTATTCCATGTCGTTTTTAAAAATATTTTCAATAGTCAAGCAAATTGCAAAAGTTATTCTTAAACTTTATCTATGACAATATTTACCTTGATATTTCTTGATATTACCCTCACGAAATAGTTGAAGGGATTAGATAAGGACTTAGTTGAACAATTGATCAATTCATGTCGACCAATCCAACATCCATGACATTCATCGGATAAAAACCATCCTGTAGAAAAATGCTAAGTACTTAATGATAAAGACCTATCCTCGAAGAGATCATTCAGCATCAATCAGGCTCATCACATAGGATGAATTATTCTGTCATGAAATAGTGAAGCCAAAGATATTTAATTGTTTAAAAGGGCTAGATGAGAAATAGATGCCTAAATTTTAACACATTTTAGCACGATCCTTATCGTGGCAAAAAAAGCATTGCGGCAATGGTGCGAAATTGCTGCTTTGTCGGCTGTGCGATGCGTCAAAAAGCTTTAGAAATGGCATATGATATAAAGCATAATTCACTGATATTAAATGGTAAGTTTCAAGAATATTCATTCAGTAGTTTCTCTGATAAAAATTTTGAAGATGAGAGCGGTAGTACAGCAATTTAATGCAGTACTATCAATCCAAGTGGAAGAAAAAATATTCACATGAGGACTGATTGGCATCAATTGGTAAACACCTGTAGAATTCATGACGACTATTAACAATTTCAGTGAGAATTCGAATATTACACTGAGGAATTGGCTATTGATAAGGCTCACCCATGTCAACAACGCTCTTCGAGTTATTGACCAAGCTGAAACTACAATATGGATCTATGTATTGCTAATCATTAACAGAGGGTATTTTAGGGCCAACTGGAATCGATCATCGCATGTCTTTCAATGTCAAAGATGTTGTCAATATGCATTGTATAACATACGCAGTACATGTTGGTTGTTATTATTTGCTTCAGCCAATTTTATATCAAATTTTCTGATAGTTCATATTGATTTTTTTCTGTTGTATCATGTAATTTCTTATCACAAAATTGCATATACACGCTAGATTATTTCCAAACTTGGCAATCGCGTCTGGTTTTGATTTGTATTATTCCTATATAACATGCGCTCTTCATATCTAATAATCAACTGACATAAAATAATGCAATAAAGTCTATTTGAAAGAATTGCATCAGCAGCACTCTTATTTACAACTGCGTTTCGCAAAAGCATCTGAAAAAGTAGAATGTTAGACTAGGCCCTACTTGTTGCAATTTGGACGTTGTTTTTAAACATAAATAAAAATGTCTTGATTCATTATTAAAATGCATTTAGTTCTGTAATTGCTAAAATGAGGCAATGAAAAGTAATATTTGTTGCTCGCTTACAAATATTTTCAAATTCATGCAATATCAGCTGATTTTCATTGGTTTCCTTGCACAAAAGGTAAAAAACACGTCTATTTCCTATCTAGCCCTTTGTAATATTAGATATCTTTGAGTGAAGCGCATATAAAGGAACATCTGCTTGGACTTCATAGGGCAACTTATCATTTAAACTCGGGGATGGATCTTTATAAACAAGAATCTCATCTACTGTATGACTTGTGAAAAGGATTTCTTCATTTCTGAACTTCTAAAAGTAAAGAGAGCACTGATCATTTATGGAGTTTAAGCACTTGTATTTGAAGTCTTCTGAAGTATTTTATGTGTTTACATTTGTCCTTATCAACTGTGCAAATTTAAGAAGAGTAATTAATCTTGTACATATCATCAAAAATACTTTTATTAACAAACGATATGATATAAATTAAGAAATCAATCCAAACTCACTTCCGCTGATAACATCAGACGCATAAATCAAAATGCCGATCACTCAATACACATATACACAGTTTCCATAAGAAATGAATGATGACATTGTTGGGCATTCATCTGGGACATAAAATGTGAGAAAGTCATTATGAATGATTTGCATATGCGAAACATGTTTAGAAAATTATTGTTCTTGTACCGTGACCTAATATAAAACTTGATCGTAGACACAAATAGTAAGCAAAAGGGAGTTAACCCGTGGCAGAATAATTCAGCTTCTTGTCATACATAGTTTTGTGGTGCGTTGGACGCTTGACTGTATACGCCTGTGTCGTCTGAATTGGTTTCCGGGTTTCGCTCATGAACGATTTGATCACATATAGTCAATGATTCCATTGATACAGGTGCAAGCGTAGTTAAAGTTAACTCTGAAGCAGTTTGCCGTGAAAGATTTACTGATTTCTTCCGTCTGCCACAATGATAGATTATCACTTCAAGAATGAGAACCATTAATCCAAGGATGTAGAATCCAGCCGTTGCAAGAAAAACTCCAGCAGTTTGTGTAAGATTTAATTGATCATGAACACGGTTACTGGTGCATAATCTTTCACGACGCCACCAAGTAGACTTGAATTTCTTCAATAATCCACTATCTTGAAATTGTATGATTCTGAAAATGAATTTCATAATAATTGTTATATAAGAAATTGTGAATTTGACTCATTAGCTGAAAATTAGGTAGGCAGCGAAAAATCTTCACAAAATTTACTTCGTGAAGAATTATGTGAACGATCATACTGCTGGTGATAATCACAGAAAAGCAAGATCTTTTAGTAAGCAAGAATATAATTATTCGTAGAAGCGTCGCTAATAAATGATGAAGTTTCAAGATTAAATGTAACTGACAAATCCAAAGACAATGGAAGAAATTTATATGGTCTTTGGACAAATCCCCCTTCTTAATAAGAACATTTGAATAGTTTCTTTGAAAATTTTTGCTGCATAATTGCTTCGTTAATCGTTGTTTTCGCCGTCAGCTAATTAATTTATAATTCTTATTGATTAATTATTTGCAGCCATCCAACGCAGCACAAGCAACGCATTTTGAAAATTAAAAATATTATCAAGTTTCTGTTATAAATTTTCTTAATGATACTTCATTACAGAGATAAAATAGTAAGAACCTGCGTTTGGTTATAAAAATATACCGGTATTTAAGATTGGCAAGTACCCTACAGGGGTGCATGATTGGAATGATGAGATTCTTAATCTTTCACAAGGCGTTCCATATGCTCATCAAAGTCTCTCTATCAATGTCGAAATATTTGTCTGGAAATTCGCATTTCAATGCAATCGACTGTACAAATGTTATTTGCTAATCAACATTATGTAAATGCGTGATCTCCAGAAAAATTCAATTGTAAAAATCAATTAATGCCTCCAGAATAGCCTATAGACCAGGGATGTGGAGTCGGAGTCCCGGAGTCCTATCATTTTTGCTGGAGTCGGAGTCCTATCAAATATATCGGCCTATAACAAGACCCGAAATATAAAACAAACAAATTATTTATCCTCGTGCATGGCTTGGTCACTGTCTTGATGTCAACTTTCTTCGTCAAACAAAAGTACAGAGACACTGCTGCATGCAAAGCTTGTAATAGTTGAGGGAATGAACTGTGATAGTGAAAAAATGATTGTCTTTTCACTCGGCGATTTAGTAGAGAAGACAAGCCTTCCCAACCTCGATCACACCTACGCACCAAAGGTCACATCAGAGACAAAAATGAAATACTGGTTTGTTTGAGAACATTGCCTCTTACCCTCACGTTAATCGTGTGTGATTTCTCCTCCAAAGCGCACATTAAAATTGAAAGTGTACTCATATTTTTTGGAGAAGGGTGGGGATTTTCCTGCCTGGTAGAGACTGGAGAAAACCGTGTGAAGCACACATCAAGAAGATGGGAGGAGCAGAGTCGCATGCATCCAACTTAAAGAGACATTTGATCAACTTTTATCGAAAATGATTGATAATTGATGCAGAAATTATCACTAAATATCGATTCAGGAAAGCCTATAATGATCTGTGATGTAGGCTACCAGTTAATGTTTCAAATAACTAAGCTTATATACTTGCCACCCTGAGTCGGAGTCCTATCAAAATGATAGGACTCCGCATCCCTGCTATAGACTATGTAGCGACACAAACACCCGTGAATGTCCGATGTTTCTGTTGTCAAACGCATGACGGAAATATTCCAAATTTAACAACATGCAAATGTAATGAAATGTGAAATAGATTTATTGATGCGAACGTTTGAACCGTGTTGGCTACTTACTTTGCAACAAAAGTAGCAAGAAAATGTCATTATTCTGATGCAAGCAATGGAAGCAATTCTACTGAAATGAGAGTAGCGGTAGCCGATTATTTGCATAGAGTGGTTATTTGACGGAGTTCAAAGACAAAGCGCTGACCCTTCTCTTTACAAATCAATTTAATGAAGGCTTATGATAGAAAGTGACAGGCCTAAAGAGTTCGGCGCTTTCAAGATCGGTGCTACAGGAGGATCTGCACTAAGTCTGTCGCTGAATTTCATCTAACTGCTACTGACATGACACAATAGGAACCAGCACAATAATAACAGTTTAAAAGCAAACTAATATTAAGAGTTTATAATGTAAATGTGCACAGAAAATCTATAGAATGATCATCATTCTTTGCGCATACAAAAGTTCACTTACTCCTTAAATCTCTCGCAGTTTTTCTGGGAGTATCGAAAAATTACTATATGACGACTATATTTTGTTGTCACGATCTCACACATTCAGATCGGTATGAACCAATGACCTCGGAGACTTACCAAGCCTGGGGGAGATCAAGGGTGCGATGTAGGATATGGGCACTACCAAGGAGTGCTGACTTCAGCAAGGCGGGTATGTGGTGGTCACCGAGGATCATGTTTAGGTATGTCCTCGACCTCTGTGTATGGGCACCTAATGCACTGTGACGATTATCGGCACAGCTTTAGTGTCTGCATTCCACAACTTGGTACTTCTATTCTTCCCCCATCCCACATTTTCCAATGTTTCCAAATTCTTTTTTAAAATCAAAGAAATAAGCCTTGCTGCTGTTTTCCTTAAAATTCTTTTTTCTCTCTTCCTTTTTTCTATTTTCCGGCCTCGTCAAAACTGTAAGTGACAAGGCCGGTAGTAGCGAAAGCTTAAGAGGAGATAAAATAGAATTTTAAGTAAAACAGCAGCAAGGCTTATTTCTTTGATTTAAAAACTATATAATGCTGCTTAGATCAAACGAACACCTTTTTACATTTTGTTTCCAAATTCATCGAATTTTGTCAAACTTTGTCACATTGGATTAAGAATAGTATTTATCTGTCATTGAGTGATAGCACAACATCACTCAGAAGTCTTACTTGACCCCTGGGATGAGGGATTGGTCCCTTGGATACTCGGTTAGAATTAGGGATTCCAATCCCGGGATACCGAAATCCCGGGATTGGGGTCTACTCCCGGGACTGTCAATTCCGGGAATGGAGGGCAAAAATCCCGGGATTGAGAAATTAACAATATAGCTGTATTCCGTCCAAAGTAAGACAAATTGGCGAAGATAAACTGATAAACGACTTCATGGAATCAAGTCGAGTTGTCAATTGCAAAGTCGTTAGTAAACCGACTTTTGGCAATTCCGACTTCTGTTGTTCCCACATCCCGGTATCCCATATTATTAACACACATGAGATTCGTCGTAGCATAAAATATTACACTAAATTCCGGAATTCCGTAACCGAGATTGTGCGTTAGGGATACGGAGTCCTATCATTTTGATAGGACTCCGACTCCAGCTTTTGATGGGACTCCGACTCAGGGTGGCAAGTATATAAGCTTAGTTATTTGAAACATTAACTGGTAGCCTACATCACAGATCATTATAGGCTTTCCTGAATCGATATTTAGTGATAATTTCTGCATCAATTATCAATCATTTTCGATAAAAGTTGATCAAATGTCTCTTTACGTTGGATGCATGCGACTAGGCTCCCCCATCTTCTTGATGTATGCTTCACACGGTTTTTCTCCAGTCTCTACCAGGCAGGAAAATCCCCATCCTTCTCCAAAAAATATGAGTACACTTTCAATTTTAATGTGCGCTTTGGAGGAGAAATCACACACGATTAACGTGAGGGTAAGAGGCAATGTTCTCAAACAAACCAGTATTTCATTTTTGTCTCTGATGTGACCTTTGGTGTGTAGGTGTGATCGAGGTTGGGAAGGCTTGTCTTCTCTACTAAATCGCCGAGTGAAAAGACAATCATTTTTTCACTATCACAGTTCATTCCCTCAACTATTACAAGCTTTGCATGCAGCAGTGTCTCTGTACTTTTGTTTGACGAAGAAAGTTTGACTGAGTTTAAATAATTTATTTGTATTATATTTCGGGTCTTGTTATAGGCCGGAGTCCGGAGTCCTATCATTTGATAGGACTCCGACTCCAGCAAAACTGATAGGACTCCGACTCCACATCCCTGTTGTGCGTGCAAGTATACTGACACAACTGCATTATACAGGTTACAATATGGAATTAGTCAATCAAAGAAAGAGATCAAAAAACTTCCGAAAATGTATTCGGTTTCCATTAGCGATGTAGTAAAAACATCTATAAATTGCTACCAAAATGACAACTAAATTAATAAATTAATCCTGGGATTTAGGGATTAACACAAACCCACGTAATACCGGGATTGCAACCCCTACCGGTATCCCATGCTATTAATATGTATCTATGCTTTGTAATAGGATGTTTGCAATTCTGCTCAATCCCTGGATCCCGGGATTGAGATTTTCCTGGATTTTGGTATCCCTAGTTAGAATACAAGATACAGCCGTGAAGCAGCTTTGATCATGAACTTCGTGGGATTGTTGTCTACACTGCAGCTACAGTGAACGGCAAAGCAAGTGCTGGGAATTTTCTACAAACCAGAGGAATTTTGCATACTCAACGCTTTTGCGACGGCAGTGAGACCGCACTCAGGAGCAAGAGAAGATCGCTGACGATGCAACACTCGAGGGTGTCAGCAACAAAAATGGGTGGGTGGGGGAAAGAATAGAAGTACCCACAACGTCCTTATTTCTTCAAGCTTCAAGTCTTGGTAATTCGTAATTTTTTCTTTCTCCTTCTCTTGTATGTTTCGGTCATCGGGAACTGCGATATCTATTAAAAGCCTTTTCTTCTGTGTCTTATCCACCACTATGATGTCTGGTCTCCTTGCTTGCATGTAGTGATACGTGCATTTTGGAAGTCCCACAAGATCTTGGTATCGCGTGTCTCTATCAATGTTTGAGGCTCTTGTTTCCAACATTGCTCCTCCACTCTGATTCCTTTCTCCTAGCAAAATGCTCTGTGAATCGATCTATGAGCGTCACTTTGCATGTGAAGATAATCTGTTAGACTGCTAGCCTCGAGCAACCGGTTAGGACACGAGAGACTGCTTCATCTCCTGTCGACTATCATTATTATGGTCACTATTATTTATCACTATTACACTATTACAACTATCACTCAGTTAACATTCTAATAATTCACCTCGGGTTTCAGCCCGATTCATTAAGGGGCGTCACACGATCCTACATGTCCGGCGGACGTGTCCGAAGTGATGTCACACGGTCAGACATTGCCCGGCGAGTTGTATGATGTCTGTTGCGCGACAGCGATATTCAACGTGTTTAATATTTTAGGCAGACAGGACCTTGATTCTAATTCCTCATTGGCCGTCTTGAGAATAACGCGTCTAGCACGTGATAGTGGCATGTGCATCAGATAGTAATATAGCCCGCTTACATTGCGTTGCTTCTTTGTGAAAGCAACGGACTCAAAAGCTTATAAAGTAGATATTTGTCCATCTTCAAGTAATCTATGAAATCATCATTATTTTCCCAGTCAAGTTCTTTCACTAAATTCAAATGCTCCGATCTTTTGAGTAACCACTTCCTCGACTACTTCTTTGATTTTTCTTGCATACAAACAATGGCTATGGCTGCCCAGGTATGTTTATTTTGGAGCGACATGAATGATGATCATACTGCGATTCCTTCACGAGGAAGTTCTTTTTGTCCGTATTTGTCTGATCGTGTGGCAATGTATTTCCCGTCGGACATGGAGAATCGTGTGACACCCCTTTAGTCAAATAGGCGCAGTCTGGGAATCAAAAGAGTTATTGTCCTAGTTATTGTTCTTGTCTTTATTGTCTTATTGTTCTGTAGTTTGAGTTATTTGTTATAGTCTCTAGATAATAGTCAAGCTCAAGTTAACTGCTGTTCTCTTGAGATTTTCCATTTTCTACGAATAGGACCTTATCAACAAGAAGAGTTGAAGTGGTCACAAATAAGTCAATTTTAATGGGTACATCGGTGACAGTCTTTTGATCAATTCATGTTACATAGAGGAATGTAGTTAGAGGACAATACCGGGTGTCAATTCATGTTACATAGAGGAATGTAGTTAGAGGACAATACCAGTTTTCAATTTCGGGGCATGTGAATCTTCACAACTCTATTGTTTGGGGATCGGAGAAACCACGCGAAGTCATTGAAACGGACATCCATGCTCCAAAAGTATGCGTATGGTTCGGGTATTCCGCACAGTACCGTCTTACTCCATTTTTCTTTCCGAGTACGGTTACTGGAGAAAATTACCGCAACATGCTTCGCGACCATGTTATCCCTCAGATCAGAAGACATCATCGCATGGATTCAGCAGTTTTCCAGCAAGATGGAGCACCACCACACTTTTCCACAGTTGCGCGATCATTCCTGTCAAGTGTTTTCCCCAATGATAGGATTATCGCTAGAGGTTTTCCAAACCGTTCGCCGGCGCATTCACCGGATCTGACACCGCTAGATTACTACTTCTGGGGTGTTGTGAAGGACCGAGTGTACCATTGCTTCAAACCAGCAAGTATCAATGAGTTGCGGGAAAAGATTATTACGGTAATTGAAAACATCGACTCCGATGAATTGAGGCGATCGATTCTGAATCTGCCGTCCAGGTTGGAAGCAGTGATCGAGTGTCAAGGCGACGCCATTGAACATTATTTGTAATTGAATTCTATATTTGTTTCAAAGTTCTTTGTTTACACAATACTGTGATATTTTGACCAAGTAAAGTGTTATCTTAAATACTATTGCTCATTTTGACCAAGTAAAGTGTTATCTTAAACACTATTGCTTATTTTAATAACGTCTACTTAGTGAAAAACGTTGTTGACAAATCAAAGCAAAAATATTGAATTAGATTTAGTATGTAATGAAAGCAAATGGGTCATATCAAATTCCCCAGCATGAGGTTCAAAATAAAACAAATCACATGATTATATGATAAAGTTGAAGGAAATGACAGCCTCTTAAAGTTGTGCGCGACTTCCCGGACACCCGGTACTTACGTATCTGAAAGCAATTTAGTATGTGGATAACCTTTCCGAATTGGAATTGCCAAATTTTCTGGTTTGAATCGATCGCTTAACGTTCTAAAATCATTGCAAGAATTTCTCGTAATATATTGTATTGTTAAAAGATTGTCAATGTATGCTCCACAACATGTTTTATTGATGATTTTCAATATGCTCTCCGATGATGCCATGACATGGAATTTCGGTGAATCGTAAATTTGCTTGTAAATTCCTTGCCCCTCCTGTAAGAAACAAATGTGCTGTCAATGCTAGGAAAATATGATGAAGTTATTGTTCAAATGTTGATGTTTACAGAAAAATCAGATGCTTATTATGCCAGCATCCAAATAGATTGAATACACCAGGTGTCCCAAAAAATATGCCGGAAACTAAATGCTTATAACTACGTAATTTTCCATTCGATTCAGCTGACTTTTTGCATACAAATGCAAAAATCCATGAGTTTTTGTCTGCAAAATTTGAAGTGTGAATATTGAGTACTTTCAAATAAAAACGAGTGCAAGCTTAAATCCTGTGTATTTCTAACAGTGAAATTCAAGATATCGGACATATTGACTTGACATGTAATTTCCATCCATAAATCGTAATCATAGCATAGAACATCAAAATATTGATAATACTACACATGAACTTCTTCTTGTCAGTATCTGGACAGGAAGCTTCCCCAGCATCATTCTTCGATGCAAGTTGGAATTTATGAAGAACACAAAAGAGGAAGTATACCGGTGCATCCAGGACGGATGCTGATTATTTTGAAGAAGTCTGCGTTACACGAAGCATATTTTGATTATCTTCTTGATTTTAAAGAGCTCATAAATGTAATTACAGTAATGAGAAAAAGTTAATCTCTTTTGAGCCATTCAGAAATAGTGAGGTGATGCGCTGCGAAGAAATTTTGGAAAAAGCTTAATAAAAATAATCGATTCGTTAATTAGCTTCAACTGAGCAGCCCTAATATCTGGCATTTGATTCATGCCTGGATCCTCTCTTCAGTGACAGTTATGTAGTGATTCTCATCGATGCAAAATGCCTATTGACAACACTTTTCTTTTCATTTGTGAAGTAGTCCCAACTGCCAAGTAAGTTGCCACCAAAACCTTCATATAATATAGGAAATAGCTTCTGAGAACACAGAATGTCAATTTTTAAGATTTCATCATGACTTTTGTAGTAATGAAGAAAGAACAAATAAAAACTGGTGCAATAATGGTGACACTTTACAGATAGTTTTGGTATGATTCCATCATCACTCTAATTATTAGCAGAGGAATAAAGATCACCAAAAGTTTTATTGAATCAATCTTTGTCGGCAAATCTTGGATATAAAACAAGAGCGTCTGACTGGTTGACAGCTGTACCTATTCCCGGGCTAAATCAGCGTCTTGCATAAAGTGAGGCTTTGTCTACTCTGGTGTTGAGAATATGTGTCCACTGAACCCGGGAAGGGTAATGAATGAATTTGGGCATTACAGTCTTACATGCAAACGTGGTCCAGATGTCATACGGCGGCAAATCAGCTGAGGGACATCGGTTTCAGCTACTGTCAACAAGCACAATTAAGTCCACTGTTCGAAAAAGTCCCGGAAATAACAATGGTAGACCTGCAGACATCCCAGTTCCTTCCTGGTCCCTCGGCAAGACTGCAGCATTTGATCTTACTGCTGTACATCCGCTCAAACAATGTAATATTGACGGAGCGAGTGCAACATCAGTGTGAGTAAAGGTCTTGCTGATGCTGAGGATAGGAAGAGGAGGCTCAAAGGGGATGCGTGTGAACTGGCGATGTACACCTCTGGCAGTGTCTGTTTGCGGGACATGGAGAGATCCATCACAAGCATCCTTAATATGGAAATTACATGTCAGTGTGTCCGATATCTTGAATTTCACGGTTGGAAACACACAGGATATGAGCTTACACTCGTTTTTCTTTGAGAGTACTCAGTATTCAAACTTCAAACTTTGTAGACAAGTACTTTCGGGTATTTTTGCATTTGTATACAAAAAGTCAGTTGAATAGAATGGAAAATTATCAAATTATAAGCGTTTAGTTTCCGGTACTTTTCTTTGGGACACCTGGTAGTAATAGTAGTTGTTTATTCAATTAAATGAAAATCAAATTATTGCATAAAGAAAACAAAGTAAGTAAGTTAGACAACCAAAGCGATGAAACATGAATTACAGACATCGCTGGAGTTCTCTATTGTAGGTCAATGCACAATGAGGAATGAACGACGATGCACGACGGAGAGCTCTAGAAAAGAGGATTTCCAGATGATTGCTGCGCTCTAACCTGCGTGGCATTATGGGGTAAAGAACATTGTCCACTTTCATAGCTTGATTGAAACACTTTAAGGCTCTCTGGTCTCGTCTAAATTTCAAGTCACCGAGGCAATCTTCACCGCAATCGTTTCCACAAATTATGTGGAGGCATAGAGTGCTCAATTTTCGCAACTTTTCACTGTTATTCTTGTTTATGCCAACGTAAAGAGGGGAGTTATACTCAATGATCGATCTGTGCTCATGCTATGCGACACCTAAACATTTCAATCGTCTGAGGGCACACACTCTTCTGCTAGCTGAAATAAGATGCGTTACTGTCCCAGCTGAAGTGATCGCTGAATATGACACCCAGGAACTTGAACTCTTTAACAAATGATATTTTGGTTTGCAACCGAAAGGTGTTGATGTTTCTTTCCTTAACATGCATACGCCCTGTTTGTTGGTATTCAGGTACAAACCATTAACATCGCACCAGTTGGCCACATTTTCTTACTCTGCAGACATTATTGATTGTTAGACTGTTCTGTGGGAATGTTGAGTAGGACATCGTCAGCGTACTTTATCATTAACGCACTTTTATTCGAGGTTTAAGTGATTCCAGATGAGCCGCGAACAGCTTCGGGGTAAAAGACGGAACCTTGAGGAACACCTGACGCAGCATGATGTGTACAGCTACAGGCAACATTTTTCAAGCATATTCAAAATTGCCGATTGCGCAGATAAGAAATAATCCATTCAGTGAATTTGTTTGGAAGGTGCCCATCCATTGAAATTCGAATAAGGGAATCGTGAAGAAGAAATTGAAAGCATGTCGAAGATCGAAAGACACAATGATGAGACCACAAAGTCAGGTCTGTCGAGTTACATAATCGTGTGGCATGAAAAGCACTGATTCTCGATTGATTTGCAAACTCATTCGTGCCAAAAAGTGCCCTTAATCGTCGCTCAACTGATCGTGGAACCAAATCCTCTAAAATCTTCGACAGCACAGGCAATAAAGAAATTGGTCTGAAGTTTGCAGAGTCAAATTTATTCAACTTCGGAATGGGAACAATGCTCGAGGTTTTCCAAACTCCAGGCAATTCACCAGTTGCTACAGAAACTGAGAAAAAGTGGGAAACTCGGCTGCATAGTAATTACGCGCTTTCTCGGTAAAGCCTTGCAGAAAGTTGGTTAAGTTTGATCATTTTTTTCAAAAGCAACCTGCGAGGATATATTAGATGTCCATTGCTGGTCTTCATCATCGCACAAGAAGTTAAGGGCAGATCAATCGGGTACAGTGCGAAAATGTGTTCTCAGTGAAGTAGCAGAAGCTTCTGCGGCAAACAGAAGACTGTCGTGATCCTTCATCATTGTTTCCAGCTGTACAATTGACGGGGATCTTAAATCACAAATTTTGCCCACTATTTTCCAAATGCTAGCACTACATTTCTCAGCATTTAACCATCGACGTATAGCCTTGCAGATTTCGACCTTCACTTTCTCCTTGTAGTGCATATATGAGGGCATGTTGCCGTAGCGAAAGGTTGCACAACGTGAGTGAATGAGAGATTTGACCAACGGGTTACCCAGGCTTTACCACGGGAAGTCATCTTCACATACCTCACAGGAAAAACATCCAGGCCATCATCAATCACTGAATAGAATAAGGAGCATTTGCCCTCCAGGGAATATTAATTCCTGCATAATGTGTGCCAAGGAACCTTTTCAAGACTTTGAACAAACTCATTCACATAACTCTTACGGTAATCAGCCACTTTCTTGATTTGAGTGACATGGCTAGTAGAATTCAATGTCTTCAAAAATCCTGAGAGATGGTCAGATTGGCCAAAAGCCGGACATGATATGATAGAGCTATATTTAACTTTCAGCATTGGACCAACAAAAATGGTGTGTAGTACATGCATTCTAAAACAAACATTGAAGGCCCAATTAAAAAACGGTAGATCGAATAACCGCATGGGTCAATGACATTATTGCATAGGGACTATACTTTTCATTGTATTAATAACTCTGTGGGTGGACATGGATCACGTAGGTATATTAATAGATAATTATCGATAATTCCATATTTTTATATAAAGGAAAAGTCATTTTCTATATTTTAAACTAAGTTAGTGATGACTGGGACGAATTCTGTTACAAGCGTTCTTTTCCATTGTAAAATTTGTTTTACTACTTGCAACAGTCAGGCAAAAATATTGATAGAATGTAGAAACTAGAAATCATGCTAAGAAAACCTTGTATAACCTCGAAATATCATTCGGCGCATCATCATGCTGAGTTTAGAATCTTTATGTCGACAGTAGCCCCAATAATCACGTGGCTCACTAGTATACGGCATGGAATTTAGCGATCGGGAGAGCATGGATGTAAATACAATTACAAACAGAAAAGTAATTTTGAAAGTGGGGAACTGAACCCCCACTTCGTAGACATGACAGTCCAAAGGATAACTAGATAATTATTTGCAAGCTCAGTGTAGCCCAATGATTGAACTGAAGATCAGCATGTTGAACAAGTGACAATGAATAAATGGCACGGGTGGGAGTGCTACAATTGTAGGTTACAGAGCGAGTGATTGATTGAGAGTTCTGTAACATAATTAATTGTTGCACACTGTTTTGTGCTAGCCGTGTTTGCAAGTGATCTACAAACCTCCGAGAATTTATTTCTTGTTTTAACAATAAGAAGCAGTTGCCGGATGTCTATAGACTGAATAGCACCGACCAGATGTAGGCGCATAGATATATGATAATTAAACACCAGAGATTGATGTAGGCTATGTGGATGTCCAGGTAATCAACAGCGTTTTCATTTAACAATGTCGTATCTACAAACAACTAGTCAAGTCATATTGAATAATTTTACTTCTGACCTGAGATTGACAATTGTCGCCAAAGAATGGCTTTTGTTGAGTCATATTTGCTGCTATTGTTCTGACTAGCGCTGTTGATGAATTAGTACACATGCATCTTTAATTGTTACACTCTGGTCATGCATATGCATTAACTGTGGTAGTTTCAGTTACATCAACATGAAGTTCTAAATCACTTGCATTGCGTCCTCATGTAAGTGCAGTTGATGCAATTTCACTTGTTTCAACTGCTGAATAAAGAAATACCATAGATATCACTTTCTTAGATAGCGTTCGAGCTCCTCACAGCTTGTGTAAGTTGTATGAAACACAGATAGCGTCAGACTGTCTGACAAGGTATTTCCACATTTTGCACACGCTGAAGTTTGTATGAAAGGCTCTGTCTCAACACAATTTTGTGACGCTATTCTAACTTCGAACGCTATGACAGCTCTAAGATAGGGTTTTCTAGCGCTATAGTAGAATAACACTGCCCGCCTGCATAGATTGATCTGTTGATTATCTGACCCAAGATTGCTATGGCTCGTAATTGCACATTGTGAATGTAACCGTAATTTCAACTTGTTCTGTTATCCAGATACGCTAAGATAGCGTTTCTTTATAACATAGCTGATAATCTCTTTGTACAACAGCCAACACAATAGATTCTGTTGCCAGTCAAGACTTTCACACCTAGTTGCGTTGGAATAAGGGAATAGACAGAATGAATGCCCATACAAATTCATAGCGTTGTATTGTTACTCTTTCATAAGTGTCTTCTTTTGATAAAGCAGTTGCTGATTGTATTTGATATGAAATCTATTCTTTAATGATTGACTTGTTAATAATTCTCATCACTAATATATAAATAGGATTTCTGAATTTTACCCTAAGCACATCTGATCACAATGGCAGACCACAGCTTTGACGCTAGTCGATTTTCCATTGCGTCGTCTCAGGACATTGATCGCGTTGTTTCATGTTCACGGTCAAAGAACACCGTTAGAAATAGTTCCTGGTGCACAAAGTTATATGAAGATTGGGCCACTTGGAACCAACAATCTTCCACAACACAAGAAAATGATTACTTGGTTCCCCAACTAACAGATTTGTGGACGGCTCCAAAGGCTGACATTTCAAGAGCCTTGAAACATTTTATATTCGAGATCCGACGGCAGGATGGAACCGAGTATCCTCCCAATACTATTTACAATATTGTTTGCGGATTGGCCCGATTTATCCTAGAAGAAAGACCCGACTGCAATATAATGGATAAGGAGGATTTCAATTTTGTGCAATTTGTCCGTGCTTTAGATGCCTGCATAAGAAATCTCACTTCTCGGGGCATCGGATCCCATCACAAGAGAGCTGATCCGATATCAGAGGATAGTGAGGCGAAACTATGGGATACCAATGCATTTTCCTTACATGATGGAAATGGACTATTGCGGGCCGTTTACTTCTACAACTGTAAAGTTTTCGGGCTCAGAGCGTGCGACGAGCATCGCCGGATGCAACTGGAGCAATTCACATTTTCAGAAGACGACCATGGGAAATTTGTTGAGTACACGGGTCGCAGCAACAGTCTTTTCCGGTGGAATCCGCGATCGCAAGATACAAAACAAGTGTGTTCGACAATACGATAGCGATAACAATCGATCGGTATATAAGATATTGAAACTTTACGTGAGCCGGCTTCGAAGCATGGGTGTTTTTACGGGAGCATTTTACCGTCGACCACTACGAACGTTATCCCAGACCAGCCCAGATTCGCCACTTCTCCCGTTGGAGTCAATTCCATCAGAAAATTGTTGCCGGAGGCCGCATCCATAGCCGATATCAAAGGATACATCACGGCACATTCTGGCAAAGTAAAATGTGCGACAAGGCTATTCCGAGAAAATGTAGACGAGCAGTTAATAAAATCAAGAACTGGGCATCGAAGCAATGCTGTTGAAGCATACAAAAGAAAAGGACCGGAGCAAGAAGTGATGCTTAGCAGCCTTCTAGACCCGCCTAAACCAAAGACTAAATTATGTAATTGCTTTCATACATCCATTGATCAAATTGATTTTGATTTCAGTATAAATGTCTTTCTAAATTAATAAATTAGATCTGGAATTAATTGTTTTCTACAAATCTGAAATTGTGACAGTAGGCTACATTGATATGAATTAGAAAACAAAAAAGCTGAATAAGTTTTAATACTGATGTTGGAACTCTTGTAACTTGACAAGTAGTAAACATGCAAAAACATTCCGCCAAAAAGGTGCATAAAATAAGATAGCTTTCATTTACAATTACAGACAACAACCAATTTCCTATTGTGTTAAGTAGCGTTTCTCAGAATTTCAATAAATAGCGCATAGATTGGCGCTTCATGATAAAGAATAGCGCGTTCTGAAATACTTAGTTTGTCGGATAACGCTATCATAGCGCTAAGATAGCGTTCCAAAACACATCTGCAAACTGTTGACCAGCCAAAATTGCTAGTTATAGATATCTATGGTTGAAAAACGATTTCTATGCCATTCATTGAGGAACAATAAAGTACAAAGTCCCTAATAGTTCAAGCAATTACATAGAAATCGGCTAAGTGTGGTGATTAATCGCTTACATTACTCTGTCCAAAAAAGTGTAACAATTCGGTTGCAACACTCGTTTGTCGATCTCGGGCTTCGCCCTCGATCGTCACTCGTGATGCAACCTTCAATAATTAGCCGAAATAGACATGGATATTTCATAATCAATTAACTGTACAATGCCATGGATTTATTGCCATGGTCACCAGGAAAATAGTGAAAGGTAAATATTTTACCAGTCACCAGTCATAAATAATAATCTATTCAGATAAAAAAAGTTTTTCACCACAATTAGATATTCAATGGAACGTTGTAGAAGGGATCCTTTGCCAGAACCTGAGGTACTGACAGCGACTGATACCGTAGAAATGCTATCTCGTCAAGTTACAACAATGGAAAGCTTCGATCAGACATTGAAGTTCTTAGATATCTATAAACTATTAGTGTGCTTGGTATTGTTGGAAGAAACACACCTTTGACCGTTATATACTGAATCAGTACTTCATTTTCAATAGAAGCATCCATGTGGTCACAGTAAGAAAACTGACAGTTGCACGTAATTTGTTGTTACAGCACTTGATGAAAATGCATCTACAAGCTATGGAGATGATCATAAAAAACGGAGCACTTTAATTTTGCTGAAATTCAATCGATTATCATGTCTTCCAGTTGTGTCACACATCAACGTGCATACATCATTCGAGAGCTTGCATTCTCAAAATGAGCTTTAAAATGAAAAATGAAATTGAAAATTCTTTAAAATGAGCTATGATAGACTTGTATCCGTTATTTCATTTACAGAGTAGTGCTCAAAATATGAAAATCACTCAATTGTCAAATCGCAATTTTTCAATAAGAAAACGTGAGTATGATAATGAATCAAGAACGGGAGAAAGAGCATTTTCTCAGCTATCTTTTGACATGCTGTTTATCAAAATCGGAGATGAGAAAAATATTGAAGAAATTGTAAATTGAGTGATTTTCATATTTTGAGCACTGCTCAGCAAATGAAATAACGGATACAAGTCTATGATAGCTCATTTTAAAGCTGAGAATGCAAACTCTCGAATGATGTATGGTACGTTGATGTGCGACACGACTGGAAGACATGTGTATCGAATGTGTAGGTATATCGTCATGTTTAGGTATGTATCGAAGTACATAGCACATGGCCTCAATTTGCGCATCTGTGCGGAATATTTCTATGTTCCCATAATTTCTATTCACTAATCTTTTTCTATGATTGATAAGTTTAACGCAAATTTCTATGAAAAATTGTTAGCAAGTTAAGTAGACATTCTGTGAGCTACTAATTACAAAAATTCAAATGAGGTTATCGTTAACAACTACATGTACAAGCAACAGAGTGTAAATTGGTCAAGAAAATATAAGAAACCTGTCAACTAACTGGTCCTCCAAGGTTAATAAACCAACCACTTTCGTTGAGGTTACTTATTTCGGAGCCAATTTCATACCATTTTATTGTACAAACTTTATGGTTTCTTTTATGAAACAAAGTGACTGCTAAAAATCAAACCTTTTCTTTTCAATTTTATCAAAAGGGTAAATTCAACCAGGTGAAAGCTGCCTCTATCACTCAGCTTTATCTTTCTTATATTTTCTTCGACTTACAGTGACTACCCTTTTGTCAATCAACCGAAAAAGTGCACTTATCCCATAATCTGCGATAAATCATGTCTTTTTCAAGAGCATCTGCCGGTAACGAACCTTCTGCAAGCGAGAATGTCGTCGTGGAAGAGTAGGGGAGAGCGGGGCTTGTTGGAACAAATATTTATTTTTTTCAAAAAAATGTATGAAGATGACATTAGCTGAACTTGAAAATGTGGTCGTAATACATTAAGGGTACGAAAATCCAGTTAGTCATATTTGCAGTACTTGAAAGTTAGCACAAATTGCTCTTTTACTTCATTAAACAGGGGAACTCTAATGTTTCAACTATCCCCCATCCAGGGGTTAGTTGAAACATCGTATGGGGTTTGTTGAAACGCATCACTTGTTTTTAATTTTGAATTAATGCACATGCAGTTGCATTGCTTATGGTATTGCAGTAAAGCATTAGATAATAGGAAACTGATATCTATCTATGTCCATTATGTGTCTTCACGTGAACATATCAAGATTTGAACTCTTTGTAGGCCTATGATAAAACCCAGACAACAACTTTGTCTTTCTCATGAGTTGAATAAAAATAAAGTTTGGACATCAACAAACTTTTTATAGAAAACAAATTTCATATCATCTCAAATCTGTGTGTATAATTACAGATGCACAAAATGCATCAAAAGGTAAGCTTAGCATATACCTGGGCCAAGGCCTACATCGCAAAATTTACAGAAATTGAATTTAGAAAAATACGATCTTAAAAGAAAAACTCATAGAGACTGATAAGCAAGCATAAAGACAGCAAGAGTTATCCTTTCTGCGATTACGTTTTGCTAGTAGGCCCTATTCAATTGAATTCACGCGCAATCACAAATCATGATTTTGACGGTCACCGGTATTCATTTCGGATCATATTCAGTTAGATCGACTGAAAACAGCCATCTGTTCTGACAGCGAGAGGTGCCAGAGCACTGCTGGGGTGGTGGTAACACCATCACAATGTCTCGTCGAAAATGGCAACTCAGTTGTGGATTCTCCGGCCAACAGAATGTTGGCTTATGAGTCCATGATGATATACTCGAACGCTTCATGAATTTCGAGATGATTTCCTGTGACTTAAGTTCTACAATAACACCAATGGAATGCACAGGAAACTATCTCGAAGTGAACTTCACCAGCACAAAGCTGCCCACGCCTGGTTCATTTTGTCTTTAATAATGAAACATCCACAGATTCTTCGGATAAATTGCTGCATTCATCATCCACAAATACAACTTTTGTCTTTTTTTGGTTTCTCTTTTGTGGGCGTTGATGTTGGTGAATCTGTAAGAATCTTGGTTCTCCCTGGCTTTCGTCCACCTTTCCTCTTTGATGCCACAGCAGGTTTATTTAGAGGTCTGATTGCCTCTGGGCTCATTACTACTCTCTGATTTTCAATTCGTGAAGTTGTCGATTCCTGAAGTGGAGAAGTAGGCCAAGTTGTCGCCTCCGTAGGATCTGGTATTTCCGTTGCAAAAGACGACATGAAATCATCGTCATTGAATACAGCTATCCATCGGAAAAACTCCTGTCGCGCGGAATCCCGACTGAATGTTACTGGGAGTCATTGCCCGTGTGAACGCCTTTCCAGCCATTTCAGGTAGCTACATCATAAATAGTATATCGCTTTGCCTATGTGCTCTCTCATCCAAGAACTGCATGCGCTATTATAATATGATTTGAATGGGCCATAAACGCCCTTGTCAAGCGGCTGAAGTTTATGTGAGCAGTAAACTTAAAGGTAAGGCTAAGGTAACAGTAATTGATGATTTTACCGTTGAATGATGTGCGGTTCGAGTCCCACTCGGACATACTTTTGCTTACTGATGAGAACTTCTGTAAGGTTCGAGAAAGCGGAAATTAATCTTAATCTATCTTTAGACATGGACTGATTTTATTTTTTCTAACTTTTTTCTTTGCTGCAATATGATTATGTCGCAGTAGCACAACGTTCTATCAGTATATTTGTTTACTTCTAAGACTTCCGTTTTTATGGATTTATAAAATACAGGGTGAGTAAAAAAACGATTTATTTTTAAGTGGATATAAAACATGTTTGTTTTAGTGATAGAAATTCGTTACAAGTTCAGATATTAAGCATATGTCTTCAATTTGACGAAGGAATCGTTCAAATTATGTATTGCTTAGGTAAATCTCAAAAATTATTATTATTTTATCCTGCATGTAAATATTTACCCGAAATCAGTCCAAAGAAGACCGAAATATTCCCATTGATAGAGTTTCCCATAGTTATAAGACAAAAACGAAAGTTATTAAATATCACTCTAAACATGAAACTGAACTGTCAAAATGCATCAGAAAGGTATTTCATAATAAAAGAATTGAATGTTAACCTTCAACTTGACCACCGTCCAACTGAATGCACTCATTGCATCGCTCAACGAAAGACTCGTACGATGACTGAAACATTGTTGGGTTGAAAGTCCCCAGCTCATCTTCGATTCTTGTTCTCAATTATTCCACGGTTCTTGGAGCCTGTTTGTAAACTTTATCTCGCAGAGCTCCCCATAAAAAGAAATCACAAACAGTGAGGTCCGGTGATCTTGGTGGCCATCGAACTGCTCCCTGTCTCCCGATCCACCTGTTTTTGGAAGATGCTCATCCAACAAAGACCGAGCGGTGAGACTGAAATGAGGCGGAGCTCCATCTTGTTGATAAAGTTTGTTGCGATTCGATCTTCTTCGAAAGTAAGGGATCACCTTTTCGCGAAGTACTGTGCAGTAGCGGTCACTATTCATAGTCTCAGAGCTGATGTCGTAAGCCAAGACGCCGGACGGACCAACCATGCACCATACCGTGACCGAGTGTCGGTCTTGCAGCTTTTCAATCTGCATGTGTGGGTTTTCAGTTGCCCAGAAGTGGAGATTATGAAGATTCACTATGCCGTTGACGTGAAGAACAGCTTCGTCGGAAAATATGATTTTCTTATAAAAGTCACTGTCACTCTCTTGATTACGACGCAACCATTGGCAAAATTCTAATCTTCTTTCACAGTCATCTTTGGATAAAGCTTGCACTTTTGTTGCCTTAAATGGATGAAGTCCATTTTTATGAAGACAGCGGACAACACTTGACTGAGAGTTACCAGTTTCCGTAGCAATCTGTCTAGTCGATGCTGTCGGTTTATCTTCCAATCGTTGATTGATTTCCTGGAAACTGTCATCACCACTCGCGGTAACGGGTCTACCACTGCCTTCTCTCCTTTTATTGATGTCACCATATTCAAGGAAACGAGAAACCCATCGACGTATTGTGGATTCAGGAGGAGCCTCTTCATCATATTCTTTCGCGTATCGTCTTCTGGCTTCTCTGGTGTTTTCATAAGTGATAGCCCATGCAACAACCTTTGCTTTGCGTTCCATATTGATGAATGCAAATCGAGAAATGAAATATCATATGATGAATGCAATATCATGCGTCGAGAAACAACTTACTTATTTAAATTTAGAAATGTATTATGTTGATTGATAGACAGTAAAATCATCTGTCTAATATTAGAAGTTAACACAGATATCTAACATAATTTGAAATTTTTAACAAATCTAGTTAGTACATAATTGAATTGAAGACATATGCTTAATATCTGAACACAGATATCTAACATAATTTGAAATTTTTAACAAATCTAGTTAATACATAATTGAATTGAAGACATATGCTTAATATCTGAACTTGTAACGAATTTCTATCACTAAAACAAACATGTTTTATATCCACTTAAAAATAAATCGTTTTTTTTGACTCACCCTACAGTGTGACAATATGCCGGTGTCATTGCAAAACAAGCCTTAAAGTAATATAAATCTACACGGGGCTCATTGGAACATGACATGGGGTTGTTGGAACAATGTTTCAACTAACCCCTTCATCAATGTTTCAACTAACCCCAAGTGTGATCTATATGGGTTTGTAACTACAACTTGCTAACATCTAAGTCATAGTAAAAGCTGCTTCTTGTGTGATGCCAGTGTTCTAAATGCTGCTTTTTGAGTGATTAGTGACTTCGATAATGTTTCTATTACGCCCGATAAAAACAAGTTTTTGGCAGAAAGAATATTTACTCGAAACATCGGAAAATAAACTTACTTGTCTCCTTATCAAACAATTGACAATGAACGAACGAAATTGAAGCGAAAATGTGTGAATTGAAATGATCATTCAAATATTACTTCTGAACATTAAAGTTTTATTTCATATACTTAAATAAATGGAATGTTTTAACTAACCTTTTGTTCCAACTAGCCCCGCTCTCCCCTACATCTCAAAGATAAGAAGCAAACTTGTCACTAAGACGAAAGCAGATTTACAAGCAGAATTGCGAAAAAAGGGAGTGAAAACTAATGGAGACAAAGCAACTCTTATTGAAAGAATAATAGAAATTCGTCGCAGAGATTATTTAGACTCACGTCGTGCATCAAATGAATGCGCTGAAATAACTTCACAATCAAAGGATTTTGATACATCTCAGTTGGTGTTGATGTTTGTGCGACAGCAAGAGAAACTAGAAGAAGAGCGCCGAGAAAAGAGAAGAAGGCAAGAGAAACTAGAAGAAGAGCGCCGAGAAGAGAGAAGAAGGCAAGAGAGATTGGATGAAGAGCGCAGAGGTGATCAACTTATATTCGGTCAACTTCTATTGGAATTCAAAAAGTCGTCAGAGGAAACGCAAGCAAAGTTGCTACAGACATTAGAGAAGCAATCTCAAAATAGTAATGTTTCTGCCTCTCAAGTGCATCAAACTCGAGAAAATGATGTAAATCCCGAGAACTTTCTATCCAGGTCTGATACTTTGATTTGTGAGTTAGAAGAATTGCTCCATACCCTTGACTCATTCATTTCTAGTAGTCATTCATATCATGAAGTTGAATCTGTACTTGCAAGATGTGATCTTTCACTTCCGACAAAGCGGAAGGTTACCCTGACGCCATTGCAAAAATTAGCAATTATAACAAAATTCTACGAGTAACTGCCAGAATCCTACGATGGAAGAAGAGTGCATTGGAAAAGCAACAAAGCGAGAATGAGTTCCTAAGTGTTGAAGAATTACATGATGCAGAAAACTGTCTTATTCGTCGAGTACAACAAATTCGTTTCCAAAAGGATTACTTTAATTTAAGAAATGGACTTCCGGTGTCGAAAGATTCTTCAATAACAAGTCATGATCCAAGATGGGACAAGCAACGACAGCTCATAATTGGTGGGGATCGATTAGTCCTCTCGTCAATTCCAAATGAAACAAAATCGCCAATAATCCTCCCTCACATAGATCAATTCGTACAGAAAATTATTCTTCATGTGCATACGACTAATTCACACTGCTCTCAAGATACAACTTTGACCATTCTGAGGCAAAAATATCACATCGTACATTTCAGAGAAGAGGTGCGACGGGCACTCAGGAAATGTTTGATTTGCAGACATTCGAGCACTAAGCCATGTGGACAGAAGATGGGAATCCTTCCTGAAGAAAGAGTTAACATATCGCCTACCTTCTCGGAGATAGGGTTAGACTTCACTGGAGTTGTGCATCTGAAATCCTACAATAAGCGTAACACAAGAAAAGCATATATCTGTATTTTTACCTGCACTCACAGCAGGATGGTTCATTTTGAATTGACAAATGATCTAACAACCGAAGAATTCTTAGCTGCTTTACGTCGTATGATCAATCGCCGTGGATGGTCTCAAACAATTTTCAGCGACAACCAAACAACTTTCAAAAAGGCGAACAAAATTATCCGATATTCTGTGATGAAGACGATGGATGGATATATAAACGACGAAAGTGTCAACAAGTTTCTTGTGGATAACGGAATACATTGGAAGTTCATTGTTGAGCGATGTCCCCAGCGAGGAGCATTCTACGAACGCATGAATCGTTCATTGAAAGAGCCTCTTCGCAAGATTTTGGGAAATGCTTGTTTGAATTACACTGAAATGTATACTTTGCTGACGGATATAGAATCTTCGCTTAATCAACGTCCTTTGACATACATTGGAAGTGATCCAATGAATCTGAACCCGATAACCCCGGCTCATTTAGCTTTTGGTCGACCTCCACGGTCATTCCCTTTGATCAAAGAAAACAAAAAAGAGCAGCTAAGTATTGGACGGCGTTATAAACATTTGCAAATGGTTCTCTTGCATTTTTGGAGAAGCTAGTCGTCCGAGTACTTACCTACCCTGTCTGAAAGAAAAAAGTGGAAAACTGAAGAACCAGTACCTAAGGTTGGTGACATCTGTTTGATATCAGAATCAAACACGACCTGACCGAATTGGCCCCTTGGACGCATAATTGAAGCCATTAAAGGTAGAGATGGTCTGGTAAGAACTTACCGTCTACGAACACAAAAAGGTGTAATTACAAGAGCGGTACAAAAAACTTTGTTGGAAAAGGCCACAAGCGAAAAAAATTGACAATTTGGGCGATTCTGAATCGGCCCAAAGCGGGCAGTGTATCGAAGTACATAGCACATGGCCTCAATTTGCTCATCTGTGCCGAATATTTCTATGTTCCCATAATTTCTATTCACTAATCTTTTTCTATGATTGATAAGTTTAACGCAAATTTCTATGAAAAATTGTTAGCAAGTTAAGTAGACATTCTGTGAGCTACTAATTACAAAAATTCAAATGAGGTTATCGTTAACAACTACATGTACAAGCAACAAAGTGTAAATGAAGAGCGTTTTTGCAAAACTCTGTCCATTTTTCTCAAAAATGTGCCCCGTTCTAATCAATATGAAATGTATTCTAAAAGCTATCAGAAACTTGAGCTTGTATCACTATTTTAAACCTCAGAAATCCATTTGTTAATTTGTGAGAATTTTTCAAAACTCACTCAGTCCACCTACTGTAGCTTTGCAAAACTCACTCAGTCCATCAAATAGCTCTGCAAAACTCACTCACTCCAATGATAAACTACTATATTTAGATTTACTTCACTTTGCGCTCCCTAGTCGCAGCCGACTGTCTTTGTCTACCTTCTTTGGTTGCCGCCGAGTCATATTAGATACGCGACAGTTGTCTATCATTCATCGCTTGCTATTCTTAATAGATATCATAGATATCATAGATATCTTTGGTTATACTTTTTATTCGTGACACTATGATCCATCATTAATGTTCTCAGTTCAGACGTTATTGTGACGGCTTCAGTGAATGACTTGCAATGTCTGTTAATGAATTGGTCGAAGATTACCATATTTCGGTTACTGAAAAGCCTTTTGTCAGGAAAAGGCACTCATCGGGAAATACTGCGGCACGAAGAAAATCAAATCGTTACAAACCGCAACTGAAGCTACCTGAAGTGAAGTGTAGCCACAATAACCAGAATTATTCGATATGCCAGGCGTCCCTTCTAAGTGAGGAAGATGTGCAAAGTAAGTTCACCTACTAACAAATATCTTTTTAATTTTAAACTGAAGTGAAACGAAGTATCTTAAATTACAAAGGTACAGTAACGAAATGAATAAGAGTATGACAGAATAATTTATAATCTTTTAGTATTTTCCCATTAGAATTTCTTTTCAATTGCTTTACATGTATGCATTTTTATTTCATTTGTTACATTCATCTGCTCTGTTCTTTTGTCTAAAGCAAAGTCAGACTCTAAACATAGTAGGATAAGCTCATGTAGGCCTACTTCGTTTGTCTGGCTCCAATGTGTTTAGGCTCGAAAATCCGTAATCATGGGGTTACCCAGGAAGGACCGATCCATTGGCTAGTCAGATGAAAGTTGAAAGATATTACATGTACTTCAGAAGTATGCATCATGAAATACATTTCCGGAAAATTATTGCAGTGCACAAAAAGCAATCGTCCTTCTATTCTCAGCTTCCTGATTTTTCAGAAATATTTACTTCTCGTAGACACAACAAGTTTAGGTTGGGTTACGATATAATTCGATTTAGCTCAGGTTTAGGTCAAGATTGATAATTATGCCTAAACCCTACATATCGTGGTTGTATTGTTTGTATGACCTAATCACCTAATCGCAAGCCTATCGGTAGGCCCACGCATCTAGGTTAAATGCAAGTATACACGGTATGTAGCATTATTACTTACATGATAAATATATTTATTTCGTATTATTCCATGTGTAACAATACAACGTGGAAACATTGAGAAGATATGGGAGTGAAGGAATAATAATAGTATAGAAATGGGCTTTTGCTACATACAATACATTTGCGAATACATTTTCTTAGGATCCCCACTTTATTTTGCAGGTTTCTTCGAGCATCTTTACGAAAATGTTGAAAAAGTTCGGCAAGATATGTTTATTATGAAATACATTGACGTCCATCAGCCAACACGCCAGCGAAGAAGAGTACAAGCTTCTGCTCGACGCCGGCCTCTACAGGCTCAATACAAAGTCAGAAAACTGGATAAAGAAGTAGTGAAAGTGTGTCAGCAGTCTTTCCTCTCGATATTATGCATAAGTCGCTTTCGAGTAAATCGTCTTGTTCGTACCTACCACAATACAGGACGAAATTTCGTTGAAAAACGAGGAGGATCAAGAAAGACAAATAAAGACAAAGAGACTGATGCATCAATCATAGAGTGGATCAAAAGTTATAAATGCCGTGAAAGTCACTATGGTAGGAATAAAAGTATCCGTAGCTACCTCCCACCAACCCTTAGTATTTCAAGAATGTGGAGACTGTGGAAAAAAGATCGTTCTGACAAGGAGCAACACATTGCTTCAATCTCGAAATTCAAGAGATTATTCTACTCAAGATTCAATCTTGGCTTCGGGAATCCTCGACAAGATGTTTGCAGCTTTTGCGGACAACTAAGAATGCGTATTAAATCCGAAACTAATTCAGAGAAATTGCAAGAGCATATAACTGAGTTTCGTCTCTACAAAAGAAAAGCGAGCACATTTTACAAGTTTTTGAACGAAGATCCTCAAAATACCCTTACAGTATGCTTTGATATGCAACAAAATCAACCATTACCAAAATTGAGTGTAGGTGAGGTATTCTATTCAAGACAGGTTTGGCTTTATAACTTGACCATCATGAAGCATAAGAAAGAGCAAAACAATGATGACATACATATCTACACGTGGCTGGAGACCCAAGCTGGGCGTGGATCGAATGAGGTATCAAGTGCATTATTAGATTACTTGACTACTCTTGACAAGGATTTAGAAAGTTCGCCTGCTCCTCCAACGAAGTTGCGACTATTTTCTGATGCTTGTGCCTCGCAAAATAAGAACACAATTCTGATTAACTGCATTAAATATTTTTTAAGAGGCAGCAAAGTAATCGAATCTGTAGTTCATTATTTTCCTGTTCGTGGACATAGCTACATGCCACCAGATCGAGTATTTGGTCGAATCGAGAAAGACTTACGTCTTCAAGAGAATATCATTTCTCCTAAGGAATATTATGACATCTACATTAACCATGGTCATGTCCACAAACTCGGCGACGATTGGAATCTCCGTGATTACAAATCTGTATCCGTGAATATAACCAAGCCTCGACTCCCATTCAAAATGAGCGATAGCAGAGTCTTTACGCATACAAAAGCTGATTTTTCTACTCAACGAGCGTATTATGCAACACCATCAGGCACCTCTATCATCAAGGTTGGGAGAAACGTCTTGGAAATGGGGGGAGCCGCAATCAAAACATTGGAAACTCGCGTGAAACCGGCGAAAAGAAATGACGTGCTTAAGTTGATGAAATATTTTACGATTCCAGACGACTGCGCATGGTTTTATGATTCGATTGTTAATGATACGTCGAATACTGATGCAGATGTTATTGATCGTTACTTCACTGATGAACCATATAACTGATTTTTATATTTTGAAAGGCTTGTCTGTATTAGGTTTGTTTTGCCGTTTTTTCAAAACTCACTCAGTCCAGGACTGAGTGAGTTTTGCAGAGTTGATTCGTTTTTATATCGGTATACATCCTCCTCTTTAAATAGAATATTTGTTTTAAGACTACATACTGCTTCATCTAGCATTCGAATCAAATAAAAAACCTTAGTTCAGAACTAAAAATGATTATAATGAATAGAAGCAAAAAATCAGCTTTTACCAAAAAATAAGGAAAATGGACTGAGTGAGTTTTGCAAAAACGCTCTTCATTAATTGATCAAGAAAATATAAGAAACCTGTCAACTAACTGGTCCTCCAAGGTTAATAAACCAACCACTTTCGTTGAGGTTACTTATTTCGGAGCCAATTTCATACCATTTATTATACAAACTTTATGGTTTCTTTTATGAAACAAAGTGACTGCTAAAAATCAAACCTTTTCTTTTCAATTTTATCAAAAGGGTAAATTCAACTAGGTGAAAGCTGCCTCTATCACTCAGCTTTAACATGGGAATCAATTGAATTTCAGCGAAATTAAAGTGGTTCGTTTTCTTTATGATCAGCTCTGTAAAAAATTCAGTGAGAAAAATTCACTGAAAGAATCGGCTTGTTCATATCTGTCTTCGTTTAGATGTGAGACGCCATTTAAGATTTTGGGAGATTGTCGAAAAACGACAGAGTTAGAAATTTGGACGTTTTGGTCTCTAGCGTCAAAACGAAGCATCGGATGGGAAAACGGATTTCAGATTTGGAATCAGCATGAAATTCTGCATCTGTGTGGTGAGTTTCAAGTCAATCGGAGAGAAAAAATTTTCAACATTTTTCGAAAAAACGACAGAGTTAGAATTTTGGTCGTTTCGGGCTGTAGCACCAAAACGAACCATCGGATGGGAAAACGGAGGCCAGATTCGGATTCAGCGTGAAATTCTGCATCTGTATGGTGAGTTTCAAGTCAATCGGAGAGAAAAAGTTTCGCTGACGTCCCCCCCCCCTCGGGAGAGCTAGCTTCGATCTTGGCTTCTAGTGGACGGATTTTGTCGTGCCATAGCTCGTTTGAAAGCTAAGAGTGAGACAAATTCAGTGAAAGAATCGGCTTGTTCATATCTGCCTTCGTTTAGATGTGAGACGCCATTTAAGATTTTGGGAGATTGGCGAAAAACGACAGAGTTAGATTTTTGGACGTTTTGGGCTCTAGCGCCAAAACGAAGCATCCGATGGGAAAACGGATTTCAGATTTGGAATCAGCGTCGAATTCTCTATCAACATGGTAAGTTTCAAGTCAATCGGAGAGTTTCAAGTCAATCGGAGAGAAAAAATTTTCAACATTTTTCGAAAAAACGACAAGAGTTAGAATTTTTGCGATGGCTGTGGGCTGTAGACCCAAAACGAAGCATCGGATGGGAAAACGGAGGCCAGATTTGGATGCAGCGTCAAATTCTACATGGAAATGGTGTATTTCCAGCTCAATCTGAGCACTAGAACCGGAGATAGACGGATTTAAAGATTTGGATGATGGGTATTACGTCATCAGCTGATCGCCACACACTATATAAGCTGGGAACCGACAGAGACTTGTCATTAAGACGAGAGCAATTGTCAAAGGTAGGTCGTCTCTCTGAGCTCCGATGATAGCTTCGGACATTCCAAATTCCGGGTTTCTGTAAGAAACCGACTTAGAAAATTTCATTGCTGATATCAGCTAAGCCGTCAGACTTAGAGGTTAGCCAGGAGATGGCCTTCGTCTCCAGGCCATAAAAGACTCCAAAACTTTAAAGGCTTGTAACTTTGCTTCTACAAGTCCGTTTGACTTGATTCAAAAAAGGTTCGGTCGCTATTGACCTGCCCTAAGAAAACCTTCACTATTTTTGGAGGTTTTCTGGGGTTTTCGACCCTGCTGAATTCACCTAAGGCATTTATAAAGTTGTGGGAGGCAAGCTTCGCCTTGGAATTTGCAACCTTTGTAAACAATCCACTGGTTTTCATGTCAAAATCAGGGTCCGGATACCAACACAGTGATATGACGCACGCTCTGTCCGTCGGAGGTTGGATTTGTGGGCCGAGGCCTTGGAGTTGGGATAAGATCCCCTCTGAGTAATGCCTGTAACGGATTCATCAGCTTAACTTGTCTATCCTCAAGTAATGATAGCATTACAGTATGACTTTGAAAACATAATCTTCACATTTACTGACATTTTATTTCTATACGTTGCGCTCTGCTCAGGTTTGATATCAAACTTTCTCATTTTTCTTTGCAGTGAAAAATGACCAAAGATGTGAATAAACGCCTGCCATTTTCAAATGCAGTTGTGGGGATGTTTTTAGGGGTGAAAATTTTCACCTTCACCATAAAAGGAACGCTGCGCATAGTGTTGCGGTTAAGGTGTGGTTTTGTGTGTGGTGCAATGTGGGGTGTGATGAAAGGAATGATGCGTTCAGTGAGATGCACTCGAAGTGTGTATTTACAAAAATTTCGAAAGTTTTCATGAAGAAGATGATGTGTGGTGAGCAGGGACTGCTGTATGAGGAGGGAATGTGTGCTCGTTTGCCACCAGTAGAGGTGGTAAATGTTGAAAAGCGTGTTGTGAGTGATGTAGATTTGGATGCGAGTGCCTCCAAAAAGAGTAGAGTGATGTCGGTGAGTTGGATTTCATCGGATGATGAATGTATGAGTGTTGATTTGAGTGTTGCTGCTGCTGAGCGTGAGCTTGAGAAAGCTGTGAGGGCGATTGTGCCAGCACCCGAGGTGTTGGCACAATAAACGCCTAGACCTTTACCGAAGTGTGTTGAGAAAGGTGAGAGGTCGACTGTTCCGTGTGAAGTTGTGCTGTCGAGGGATGATGTGCGTGCTTATACGAATGTGAGGCATGAGTGTACAAAGTTAGAAGGAAGAGTGAGATCGCTGAAGAGTACGCTGAAAGAGGTGACTGCTGAGCGTGATAGTTTGAAGTTGAATGCTGAGAGTGTGACTCAAAAGTTAAGGGAGTGTGCGGCTGCAAAAGAGAGTATGGTGAAGGAGAGAAAGTTGAAGGAAGAGGCGGTGACGAAGTTTGAGAAGTGTGATCGAGAGCGAAGTGAGGAGCGCATGCTGAAGGAAGCGGCGCTTGAGGAAGTGAGTTTGTTGAAGAATGAGTTGGCGCGTTTGAAGGAGTGTGAGAAGGTGAAATCCCTCACAACTATGCACATCCCCATCCTAGGTGTCGTCCCTGACAAGCCAATTGTGTATCTAAATACAAGCAACGACGACACTCAGGAGTGCTACAGCTGTGCGGATGTCCGTTGCTACCATGTAAATATTCAACACACCGACGACATCCACATAGCTTGTTCAAAGCCATACAAGTATCGTGAGTATAATGACTGAGATATATCATTATGCCATCTTTCCAACTCTTACTTCTTTCATTTCAGGAGCCATAAAGAAGTAAAAACTATTTCTTGTGAACGCACCAAACGGCCTTTTTAAAGGCCACTCTTAATGTGGGTAGATCGGTCCCAAGCCCGACAGCATCTTCGGATGTGAACACAGAGGGAGAGTCTACAATTAAAACTTAGTAAAATGGATGTGTGAGATGGATTCAACCCGAATCCTATAACACCTTTACATTTACTGACTATACATTTGTCCTGCTATCAGGTTGTTTTGACTTGCTATCTAGTTGAATAGTCTCTTGCTATCAAGAGATTCACTTCTGCTCATAAAGCACATCATCGCTGTAATACCTCCTTTGCTCGAGCGTTCCTTCGGGACGGCGGGTACTGCCGTAGAGGGATTGTGTTGCACGGGTTGTTCGTCGTTTGTTAGACCGAAACCTCTGAGCCGTTGCTCATGTTGGGCGTTCGACTTCATACTCAACGTGACGCTTTCTCTCGCCAGGTCAGAGTACTTCAGCCATTCGACAAAGGTTAGTCTTTATGATATGGAGTAGAGTGAAATGTAATTCATTAGATGTCCCTTCAATGATTGCTCCCATGATAAACGTTGATGAGACAAATGAAATGATTCTCATCTTCCCTTTTCAGTGATTGAAATCTACTAACACACTACCGTATAATCGTCCACTATGGGGCAAGACATGATAGAGCCTCCACGCGGTTTGCCCTGGGCAGTCTTTAGACTGGCGAATACTATCATTAAGTTGAATCTGCTATCAGTCAACTTGAACGTTGCGTCGCGTTAGAGGGGTATATAAACCACTACCTCTCATTTCATTTCATTTCAATCATGCAGACGCCGAACAGTCAAGTCAGCTCTCCTCGCGGACCGCAGTTAAGGCCGCGAAATTTATTTGATGAATTTGCTAGAATAGAGGAGCAAGACAGAGTCCACAACAATCTTGCTCAGATTGGCAATGCGATGACAGCAAGTGTTTTCAATCCAACGGAATGGCGCTACATTCCACTTTTCAGTCACATACCAATTAGCGTGGAAGTCGACACTGCTACCAAGGAGAGAGTCAAAGACTCTCTCAGCAGAATCGGTAGGCTGTAAGATGACGACCCCCGAGAACGAACCACCGGCCCTGATAAGGGCCACCATGGGGCAAGACATGATAGAACCTGCTCGCGGTTTGCCCTGGGCAGTCTTCAGACTGGCGAATACTATCATTAAGTTGAATCTGCTATCAGTCAACTTGAACGTTGCAAATGAAGTTCGGTGTAATACTTCCTTTCGACGGGCGTTCCTGTAAAGGGCGGCGGTGAAACCCATAGCTATGTATACCGCAAGGGACATTCGGCAATGGTCAATCTTGTTAAACCTCTCTGCGTCATGTTTGCAAGTGATTGCCTCTGTCTCAACGTAGTATGCATTCGCGCCAGGGCGACATTTAGCCAGCTGTCGAAGGTTGCCTTATAAACTATCCATTGCATACGTTATGAGAACCATGAGTTCTACCTGTCTCTATCAATGAGATGAATTGATGAATGGAATGAAATGGGAGGACACTCACGCGCCACACGCAACATAACACACTTCTCTCTTCCGTAGTCTAACAAGCTCTTTACACATGGATCGCAGTCGATTGCTATCCCAGAATCATGTAAGCTATCTTAATTTTATTTAACACTATTTCATCTACCATTATCATCCATATGAAATGTTATAAGAATTGCAAGTTAAACTAAGTGTGCTACTATTTCCAAATGAAAAAGTATACATGGTTAAATCATCCACTGAAGCCCCATTCAAGTAAGTCAGTATGAAAGCAAAGATAATACGAAATAAAAATTTATTATGGCATATATTTCAAAAGGTCTTCATCGTCAATATCGTCCCAGAGTCTGGCTTCACATAGATCACAAAAACAGTTCACTTGCTTCAATCGTTCTTCTACCGCGAGCCTCACTTTATCGATGTACTCCCACTCCGCCATAGTTCATGGCTGGCAGTTAGGGGTGTACCATTCCCATAATCGGTGGAGGAATTTGGTGCTGGCGATCTCCATCACTATTCGTAAGTCTAGTCAGAAACTTTATCATGTTGTACAAAAGTTTTATTGCAACACAGGTTGATGTATAGTTAGAAAGTTTGATCATCAACGTTTTATTTGTAAGTCTAGTCAGAAAGTGTATCATGGTTTGCAAAGTTAGTGTAGTCAAATAATTTTACTGTGACACCCGTTTGAGAAAGTAAAGTCTGATCATCGAAGTTGTATTCGTGAGTGTCGTTAGAAAGTGTATCATGGTTTGTAAAAGTTTTACTGCAACACAGGTTGATGTATAGTTAGAAAAGTTTGATGATGACGTTTTATGAAACACACATGTCATGAAATGTAAGCGTTAGTGTAGTAAAATAATTTACCGCGACGCGCGTTTGTGAAAATAAAGTTTGATCATTGACGTTATATGACTGACCGAACTCATCACAGCACTAGAAAGTTTTAGAAGGTTTTACTGCACAGTGTAGATTGTCTTGTAACTTACTTTCACAGTGTTAGAAAGTTTTATTGGAGACAGTTGCCAAATGTTTCCCTATTAGAAATTCAAACTTCATGACTGTAAGATTAGCTTCATCAGGTTTAGTAAAAGCAGTTTTCTACTGCAGTAAGTCTGCGAGTTTAGAATGTTATATGAAAACAGTGTTCATCACAGCGCTAGAAAGTTTTAATGCGCTGTGTAGATTGTTTCGCACAAGGTCTTATAGTCAGCTTTGAATGTTTTATAAAACCAGATGTTGTCACACACGTTGAGTGTGTGAGAGCTAGTTCCATGACATTGAATCGCATGGGTTGTAAAGTTCATAATCCAAGGCTAGGCTCCTCTACGGTTGGATTTAGGGTTTTATATTACATGCGTTAACCGTTCGTGTAGAATATGTGAAGCACATGTTCGCTTAAATGCAAATGTTGAAATAAGTTTGTAAGAAGTCTTTGACAGGTTGTTGTGAAACGTAGCGAACGTTGAAGAAATGTTTCTGCAGTCACACTCGTTAGCGTGCCAGCTTTACTAAATGTGCTCTATTCTCCAATGAGGATTGTTGTCTAATGAGAATCAAGCATTCCTTTATAAATAGAGAGCCTTCCACAGTGAGAATCATTCCATCGTTGAATCGTACAAGTGACGGACGCACATTCTCTCTTTGGGATATCATTTTCAAAGTGAATGGGCTATATTATGGTCAGCACAAGGATAACAAAATAGCCTCTCTCTCGATATACACTGAATCCATCCTATATATTCCAAAGCCACCCAACGTAGATGACATTATTGACGAAATCCTTAACGGGGGTGGTACGAAGCGCAAGTCGGACAAGAATGCTACCTCCAAACGCAAGTCAAGGAAAGAGAATTGCTAATCCTTTCCTAACTCTACCCTATGACAATTCGCTTATGTGCTTTGAGTGTCGTGGACGTGGTCTTATTAGATACATTTTACTTCTTCGTTACCATCATATCATTTGTGTATTTTGTCGTGAAAAGCATCGATGTGATTCTTCATTTTGTGATATCTTATAGATCGTTTCCTTAGATGTGTAATTTCCGTTTTAGACTTCTATCATCATTTTTATGGATTGTGAGGGTGAACCTGTACAGGAGCTCAGTGCTATTGCTATGAACAATTGGACATATCAGATTGTTAGTGTCTATCATCAACATGCAAACTGTGATCCCAATTTTGATCAATGGGCGAGAAAACACATTCATGGACTTAATCTGAAATATTTGCAAGACTATGGCTTTTCTTGTGAGACTACTCTTCTTATTGACTTTAAACGATGGTTAGCTGCTTTCAATGTTATACGCATCTTTTGTAATAATCCTGGTAAGGAGAGGAAAGTATTTCCCAATCTAGTCATTAATGATATTTTGCTCCCACCTTGGGATAGTAGAGTGAATCAACACTATCATGAAGTCACGAAACGTTTTAAGGATTTGTGTGTTCCTATTTTGTCTGTTCGTTGTAGTAGCTACGTTCATAACCAATGCTTCTTTCCTCCTTACCTCAACACTGCCAAAGTCCTGTATAGTTATCATTGCTCGCCATATGACAGTTACCAGCTGTATCTACTTTATCTGTTTCAAACCATTGATTTGTAATGCATGCTTGTTACAGTTATTCAATAAATGTTATTATGCGAAGAGTTGTTGTTATCATGCAACGGATGGGTTAGATGAAGGGTGATCATATCTTTTTCAAATGACTGTGGAACATTGATTTCCATGATGAAGATTTAAACAGTTAGATTCGATGACGAATAAGATTTACTAGTTTGCAAGTTAGACTAAGCGTTCTATTATTTGTAAATGAAAGATATAGTTTCAACAGTGTGTACGTTAGAAATAAAGTTTTATCTGTTTGTAAAATGAGATTGTAGGATTTACTAGTTTGCAAGTTAGACTAAGCGTTCTACTATTTGCAAACGAAAGATATAGTTTCAACAGTTTACAGATTAAAAATAAAGTTTCAACAGTGTGTACGTTAGAAATAAAGTTTTAGTCGTTTGTGCGTTAGAAATAAAATAAAGTTTCAACCGTTTCCAAGTTAAAAATGAAGTTTCAATAGTGTGTATGTTAAGAATAAAGTTCTATCTGTTTTTATGTTAGAAATAAAAATGAAGGTTCACCAGTTTACAAGTTAAGAATAAAGTTTTATCTGCTTGTATGTCAGAAATGAAATAAAGTTTCACCAGTTTAAAAGTTAAGAATAAAGTTTCAATAGTGTGTATGTTGAGAATAAAGTTCTATCTGTTTATATGTTAGAAATAAAATGAAGTTTCGCCAGTTTACAAGTTAAGAATAAATTTTATCTGCTTGTATGTTAGAATTAAAACAAAGTTTCAACCGTTTACAAGTTAAAAATAAAGTTTCAATAGTTAACACGTTAAAAATAAAGTTTCAATAGTGTGTATGTTAAGAATAAAGTTCTATCTGTTTGTATGTTAGAAATAAAATGAAGTTTCATCAGTTTACAAGTTAATAATAACGTTTTATCTGTTTGTATGTTAGGAATAAAACAAAGTTTCAACCGTTAACAAGTTAAAAATAAAGTTTCAATAGTTTGCAAGTTAAAACTAATGTTTCAATAGTGCGTATGTTAAGAATAAAATTTTATCTGTTTGTATGTTAGAAATAAAATGAAGCTTCACCAGTTTAGAAGTTAAGAATAAGGTTTTATCAGCTTGTATGTTAGAAATAAAATGAAGTTTCACCAGTTTACAAATTAAAATAAAGTTTCAATAGTGTGTACGTTAGAAATAAAGTTTCAACCGTTTACAAGTTAAGAACAAAGTTTCAACAGTGTCTACGTTAGAAATAAAGTTTTATCTGTTTGTAAAGTACGATCGTAGGGTTTACTAGTTTGCAAGTTAGACTCAGCATTCTACTAGTTGTAAATAAAAAATATCGTTCTAACAGTTTACAGATTAAAATAAAGTTTCAATAGTGTGTATGATGGAAATAAAGTTTAAGCGCTTTGTGCGTTAGAAATAAAGTTTCAGCCGTTTACAAGTTAAAAATAAAGTTTCAACAGTGTGTACGTTAGAAATAAAGTTTTAGCTGTTTATATGTTAGAAACAAAATAAAGTTTCAACAGTTTACAAGTTGAAAAATAAAGTTTCAACAGTGTGTACGTTAGAAATAAATGAAAGTAAGAACTTCATCGTATGAGTATTCAAAGCATGTTTTGTAAATCAAATGTGTGTAGTCCTGACATGATAGAATCAAGCTTGACAAATGCGTAACTTTATTCTATTTCTAACACACAAACAGATAAAACTTTATTTTTAACATAAACACTATTGAAACATACACACTGTTGAAACTTTATTTTTAATCGACAAACTGTTGAAAATTTATTCTATTTCTAACGCACAAACAGCTTAAACTTTATTTTTAACATATACACTATTGAAACTTTATTTTGTAAACTGTTGAAACTATATCTTTCATTTACAAATAGTAGAACGCTTAGTCTAACTTGCAAACTAGTAAATCCTACAATCTCATTTTACAAACAGATAAAACTTTATTTCTAACGTACACACTGTTGAAACTATATCTTTCATTTACAAATAATAGAACGCTTAGTCTAACTTGCAAACTAGTAAATCTTATTCGTCATCGAATCTAACTGTTTAAATCTTCATCATGGAAATCAATGTTCCACAGTCATTTGAAAAAGATATGATCACCCTTCATCTAACCCATCCGTTGCATGATAACAACAACTCTTCGCATAATAACATTTATTGAATAACTGTAACAAGCATGCATTACAAATCAATGGTTTGAAACAGATAAAGTAGATACAGCTGGTAACTGTCATATGGCGAGCAATGATAACTATACAGGACTTTGGCAGTGTTGAGGTAAGGAGGAAAGAAGCATTGGTTATGAACGTAGCTACTACAACGAACAGACAAAATAGGAACACACAAATCCTTAAAACGTTTCGTGACTTCATGATAGTGTTGATTCACTCTACTATCCCAAGGTGGGAGCAAAATATCATTAATGACTAGATTGGGAAATACTTTCCTCTCCTTACCAGGATTATTACAAAAGATGCGTATAACATTGAAAGCAGCTAACCATCGTTTAAAGTCAATAAGAAGAGTAGTCTCACAAGAAAAGCCATAGTCTTGCAAATATTTCAGATTAAGTCCATGAATGTGTTTTCTCGCCCATTGATCAAAATTGGGATCACAGTTTGCATGTTGATGATAGACACTAACAATCTGATATGTCCAATTGTTCATAGCAATAGCACTGAGCTCCTGTACAGGTTCACCCTCACAATCCATAAAAATGATGATAGAAGTCTAAAACGGAAATTACACATCTAAGGAAACGATCTATAAGATATCACAAAATGAAGAATTACATCGATGCTTTTCACGACAAAATACACAAATGATATGATGGCAACGAAGAAGTAAAATGTATCTAACAAGACCACGTCCACGACACTCAAAGCACATAAGCGAATTGTCATAGGGTAGAGTTAGGAAAGGATTAGCAATTCTCTTTCCTTGACTTGCGTTTGGAGGTAGCATTCTTGTCCGACTTGCGCTTCGTACCACCCCCGTTAAGGATTTTGTCAATAATGTCATCTACGTTGGGTGGCTTTGGAATATATAGGATGGATTCAGTGTATATCGAGTGAGAGGCTATTTTGTTATCCTTGTGCTGACCATAATATAGCCCATTCACTTTGAAAATGATATCCCAAAGAGAGAATGTGCGTCCGTCACTTGTACGATTCAACGATGGAATGATTCTCACTGTGGAAGGCTCTCTATTTATAAAGGAATGCTTGATTCTCATTAGACAACAATCCTCATTGGAGAATAGAGCACATTTAGTAAAGCTGGCACGCTAACGAGTGTGACTGCAGAAACATTTCTTCAACGTTCGCTACGTTTCACAACAACCTGTCAAAGACTTCTTACAAACTTATTTCAACATTTGCATTTAAGCGAACATGTGCTTCACATATTCTACACGAACGGTTAACGCATGTAATATAAAACCCTAAATCCAACCGTAGAGGAGCCTAGCCTTGGATTATGAACTTTACAACCCATGCGATTCAATGTCATGGAACTAGCTCTCACACACTCAACGTGTGTGACAACATCTGGTTTTATAAAACATTCAACGCTGACTATAAGACCTTGTGCGAAACAATCTACACAGCGCATTAAAACTTTCTAGCGCTGTGATGAACACTGTTTTCATATAACATTCTAAACTCGCAGACTTACTGCAGTAGAAAACTGCTTTTACTAAACCTGATGAAGCCTGATGATGAACCTGATGATGAACCTGATGGAAACATTTGGCAACTGTCTCCAATAAAACTTTCTAACACTGTGAAAGTAAGTTACAAGACAATCTACACTGTGCAGTAAAACCTTCTAAAACTTTCTAGTGCTGTGATGAGTTCGGTCAGTCATATAACGTCAATGATCAAACTTTATTTTCACAAACGCGCGTCGCGGTAAATTATTTTACTACACTAACGCTTACATTTCATGACATGTGTGTTTCATAAAACGTCATCATCAAACTTTTCTAACTATACATCAACCTGTGTTGCAGTAAAACTTTTACAAACCATGATACACTTTCTAACGACACTCACGAATACAACTTCGATGATCAGACTTTACTTTCTCAAACGGGTGTCACAGTAAAATTATTTGACTACACTAACTTTGCAAACCATGATACACTTTCTGACTAGACTTACAAATAAAACGTTGATGAACAAACTTTCTAACTATACATCAACCTGTGTTGCAATAAAACTTTTGTACAACATGATAAAGTTTCTGACTAGACTTACGAATACAACGTTGATGATCAAACTTTTCTAACTATACATCAATCTGTGTTGCAGTAAAACTTTTACAAACCATGATACACTTTCTAACGACACTCACGAATAGTGATGGAGATCGCCAGCACCAAATTCCTCCAGCAATTACGGGAATGGTACACCCCTAACTGCCAGCCATGAACTATGGCGGAGTGGGAGTACATCGACAAAGTGAGGCTCGCGGTAGAAGAACGATTGAAGCAAGTGAAGTGTTTTTGTGATCTATGTGAAGCCAGACTCTGGGACGATATTGACGATGGAGACCTTTTGAAATATATGCCATAATAAATTTTTATTTCGTATTATCTTTGCTTTCATACTGACTTACTTGAATGGGGCTTCAGTGGATGATTTAACCATGTATACTTTTTCATTTGGAAATAGTAGCACACTTAGTTTAACTTGCAATTCTTATAACATTTCATATGGATGATAATGGTAGATGAAATAGTGTTAAATAAAATTAAGATAGCTTACATGATTCTGGGATAGCAATCGACTGCGATCCATGTGTAAAGAGCTTGTTAGACTACGGAAGAGAGAAGTGTGTTATGTTGCGTGTGGCGCGTGAGTGTCCTCCCATTTCATTCCATTCATCAATTCATCTCATCGATAGAGACAGGTAGAACTCATGGTTCTCATAACGTATGCAATGGATAGTTTATAAGGCAACCTTCGACAGCTGGCTAAATGTCGCCCTGGCGCGAATGCATAATACGTTGAGACAGAGGCAATCACTTGCAAACATGACGCAGAGAGGTTTAACAAGATTGACCATTGCCGAATGTCCCTTGCGGTATACATAGCTATGGGTTTCACCGCCGCCCTTTACAGGAACGCCCGTCGAAAGGAAGTATTACACCGAACTTCATTTGCAACGTTCAAGTTGACTGATAGCAGATTCAACTTAATGATAGTATTCGCCAGTCTGAAGACTGCCCAGGGCAAACCGCGAGCAGGTTCTATCATGTCTTGCCCCATGGTGGCCCTTATCAGGGCCGGTGGTTCGTTCTCGGGGGTCGTCATCTTACAGCCTACCGATTCTGCTGAGAGAGTCTTTGACTCTCTCCTTGGTAGCAGTGTCGACTTCCACGCTAATTGGTATGTGACTGAAAAGTGGAATGTAGCGCCATTCCGTTGGATTGACAACACTTGCTGTCATCGCATTGCCAATCTGAGCAAGATTGTTGTGGACTCTGTCTTGCTCCTCTATTCTAGCAAATTCATCAAATAAATTTCGCGGCCTTAACTGCGGTCCGCGAGGAGAGCTGACTTGACTGTTCGGCGTCTGCATGATTGAAATGAAATGAAATGAGAGGTAGTGGTTTATATACCTCTCTAACGCGACGCAACGTTCAAGTTGACTGATAGCAGATTCAACTTAATGATAGTATTCGCCAGTCTAAAGACTGCCCAGGGCAAACCGCGTGGAGGCTCTATCATGTCTTGCCCCATAGTGGACGATTATACGGTAGTGTGTTAGTAGATTTCAATCACTGAAAAGGGAAGATGAGAATCATTTCATTTGTCTCATCAACGTTTATCATGGGAGCAATCATTGAAGGGACATCTAATGAATTACATTTCACTCTACTCCATATCATAAAGACTAACCTTTGTCGAATGGCTGAAGTACTCTGACCTGGCGAGAGAAAGCGTCACGTTGAGTATGAAGTCGAACGCCCAACATGAGCAACGGCTCAGAGGTTTCGGTCTAACAAACGACGAACAACCCGTGCAACACAATCCCTCTACGGCAGTACCCGCCGTCCCGAAGGAACGCTCGAGCAAAGGAGGTATTACAGCGATGATGTGCTTTATGAGCAGAAGTGAATCTCTTGATAGCAAGAGACTATTCAACTAGATAGCAAGTCAAAACAACCTGATAGCAGGACAAATGTATAGTCAGTAAATGTAAAGGTGTTATAGGATTCGGGTTGAATCCATCTCACACATCCATTTTACTAAGTTTTAATTGTAGACTCTCCCTCTGTGTTCACATCCGAAGATGCTGTCGGGCTTGGGACCGATCTACCCACATTAAGAGTGGCCTTTAAAAAGGCCGTTTGGTGCGTTCACAAGAAATAGTTTTTACTTCTTTATGGCTCCTGAAATGAAAGAAGTAAGAGTTGGAAAGATGGCATAATGATATATCTCAGTCATTATACTCACGATACTTGTATGGCTTTGAACAAGCTATGTGGATGTCGTCGGTGTGTTGAATATTTACATGGTAGCAACGGACATCCGCACAGCTGTAGCACTCCTGAGTGTCGTCGTTGCTTGTATTTAGATACACAATTGGCTTGTCAGGGACGACACCCAGGATGGGGATGTGCATAGTTGTGAGGGATTTCACCTTCTCACACTCCTTCAAACGCGCCAACTCATTCTTCAACAAACTCACTTCCTCAAGCGCCGCTTCCTTCAGCATGCGCTCCTCACTTCGCTCTCGATCACACTTCTCAAACTTCGTCACCGCCTCTTCCTTCAACTTTCTCTCCTTCACCATACTCTCTTTTGCAGCCGCACACTCCCTTAACTTTTGAGTCACACTCTCAGCATTCAACTTCAAACTATCACGCTCAGCAGTCACCTCTTTCAGCGTACTCTTCAGCGATCTCACTCTTCCTTCTAACTTTGTACACTCATGCCTCACATTCGTATAAGCACGCACATCATCCCTCGACAGCACAACTTCACACGGAACAGTCGACCTCTCACCTTTCTCAACACACTTCGGTAAAGGTCTAGGCGTTTATTGTGCCAACACCTCGGGTGCTGGCACAATCGCCCTCACAGCTTTCTCAAGCTCACGCTCAGCAGCAGCAACACTCAAATCAACACTCATACATTCATCATCCGATGAAATCCAACTCACCGACATCACTCTACTCTTTTTGGAGGCACTCGCATCCAAATCTACATCACTCACAACACGCTTTTCAACATTTACCACCTCTACTGGTGGCAAACGAGCACACATTCCCTCCTCATACAGCAGTCCCTGCTCACCACACATCATCTTCTTCATGAAAACTTTCGAAATTTTTGTAAATACACACTTCGAGTGCATCTCACTGAACGCATCATTCCTTTCATAACACCTCACATTGCACCACACACAAAACCACACCTTAACCGCAACACTATGCGCAGCGTTCTTTTTATGGTGAAGGTGAAAATTTTCACCCCTAAAAACATCCCTACAACTGCATTTGAAAATGGCAGGCGTTTATTCACATCTTTGGTCATTTTTCACTGCAAAGAAAAATGAGAAAGTTTGATATCAAACCTGAGCAGAGCGCAACGTATAGAAATAAAATGTCAGTAAATGTGAAGATTATGTTTTCAAAGTCATACTGTAATGCTATCATTACTTGAGGATAGACAAGTTAAGCTGATGAATCCGTTACAGGCATTACTCAGAGGGGATCTTATCCCAACTCCAAGGCCTCGGCCCACAAATCCAACCTCCGACGGACAGAGCGTGCGTCATATCACTGTGTTGGTATTCGGACCCCGATTTTGACATGAAAACCAGTGGATTGTTTACATCAGGAAACAAGTCTCGAACCGAAGCTCGCCTCGTACAACATTATAAATGCCTTAGTTGAATTCAGCAGGGTCGAAAACCCCAGAAAACCTCCAAAAATGGTGAATTTAAATTTTTCAACTTTTTAGCACTACTTATGAAATTTTATAAGTAGTTTATCACTTAGGGCAGGTCAATAGCGACCGAACCTTTTTTGAATCAAGTCAAACGGACTTGTAGAAGCAAAGTTACAAGCCTTTAAAGTTTTGGAGTCTTTTATGGCCTGGAGACGAAGGCCATCTCCTGGCTAACCTCTAAGTCTGACGGCTTAGCTGATATCAGCAATGAAATTTTCTAAGTCGGTTTCTTACAGAAACCCGGAATTTGGAATGTCCGAAGCTATCATCGGAGCTTAGAGAGACGACCTACCTTTGACAATCGCTCTCGTCTTAATGACAAGTCTCTGTCGGTTCCCAGCTTATATAGTGTGTGGCGATCAGCTGATGACGTAATACCCATCATCCAAATCTTTAAATCCGTCTATCTCCGGTTCTAGTGCTCAGATTGAGCTGGAAATACATCATTTCCATGTAGAATTTGACGCTGAATCCGAATCTGGCCTCCGTTTCACCATCCGATGCTTCGTTTTGGCTCTACAGCCCACGGCCATCGCAAAAATTCTAATTCTTGTCGTTTTTTCGAAAAATGTTGAAAATTTTTTCTCTCCGATTGACTTGAAACTCTCCGATTGACTTGAAACTTACCATGTTGATAGAGAATTCGACGCTGATTCCAAATCTGAAATCCGTTTTCCCATCGGATGCTTCGTTTTGGCGCTAGAGCCCAAAACGTCCAAAATTCTAACTCTGTCGTTTTTCGCCAATCTCCCAAAATCTTAAATGGCGTCTCACATCTAAACGAAGGCAGATATGAACAAGCCGATTCTTTCACTGAATTTGTCTCACTCTTAGCTTTCAAACGAGCTATGGCACGACAAAATCCGTCCACTAGAAGCCAAGATCGAAGCTAGCTCTCCCGAGGGGGGGGGACGTCAGCGAAACTTTTTCTCTCCGATTGACTTGAAACTCACCATACAGATGCAGAATTTCACGCTGAATCCGAATCTGGCCTTTGTTTTCCCATCCGATGGTTCGTTTTGGTGCTACAGCCCGAAACGACCAAAATTCTAACTCGGTCGTTTTTTCGAAAAATGTTGAAAATTTTTTCTCTCCGATTGACTTGAAACTCACCATACAGATGCAGAATTTCATGCTGATTCCAAATCTGAAATCCGTTTTCCCATCCGATGCTTCGTTTTGACGCTAGAGACCAAAACGTCCAAAATTCTAACTCTGTCGTTTTTCGCCAATCTCCCAAAATCTTAAATGGCGTCTCACATCTAAACGAAGACAGACATGAACAAGCCGATTCTTTCAGTGAATTTGTCTCACTCTTAGCTTTCAAACGAGCTATGACACGACAAAATCCGTCCACTGGAAGCCAAGATCGAAGCTAGCTCTCCCGAGGGGGGGGGACGTCAGCGAAAATTTTTCTCTCCGATTGCTTTCAAATTCACCATACAGATGCAGAATTTCACGCTGAATCCGAATCTGGCCTCCGTTTTCCCATCCGATGCTTCGTTTTGGCGCTACAGCCCACAGCCATCGCAAAAATTCTAACTCTTGTCGTTTTTTCGAAAAATGTTGAAAATTTTTTCTCTCCGATTGACTTGAAACTCACCATGTTGATAGAGAATTTCACGCTGATTCCAAATCTGAAATCCGTTTTCCCATCCGATGCTTCGTTTTGACGCTAGAGCCCAAAACGTCCAAAATTCTAACTCTGTCGTTTTTCGCCAATCTCCCAAAATCTTAAATGGCGTCTCACATCTAAACGAAGACAGATATGAACAAGCCGATTCTTTCAGTGAATTTGTCTCACTCTTAGCTTTCAAACGAGCTATGGCACGACAAAATCCGTCCACTGGAAGCAAAGTTGGAAGGTCGGTGCCGAGGGGGGGGACGTCAGCGAAACTTTTTCTCTCCGATTGACTTGAAACTCACCATACAGATGCAGAATTTCACGCTGAATCCGAATCTGGCCTCCGTTTTCCCATCCGATGCTTCGTTTTGATGCTACAGCCCAAAACGTCCAAAATTCTAACTCTGTCGTTTTTTCGAAAATCATCACACACTATAGCCTCAAGTCAAAACCTGGCGGTCGCCCAAGTCCACCACGACAATCTGTCGTTCTAGAGGGGGGACGTCAGCGAACCTTTCGGACCAACTTGGCCGGCACACCACGACACTCTGTCGTTCCAGAGGGGGGGGGCGCGCCGGTCGAGTGTTCGCCGTTTTCTTACTACTTCTGTATTTTCAGATCGAGTTGGAAGAAGTGAAAACGACACTATGCGTTACAGGATCGAGGGTGCCATTTGGAAACAACGACATAGAAAACATCATCAGTGACTTTAGTCTTAGCATTCATACAGCCGATATTTTTTCTGACCGACTTTTATTTACCATTTGATCGTCATTTAGTTGGGGTTATGAATAGGAAATCCAATCCCGGGATTGCGGTCTACTCTCGGGACTGTCAATCCCGGGATCGATAAATTAACAATATGGTTGTGCTCCGTCTACAGTGAGGCAAGTTGTCGAAGATAAAACTACCAGAAATCTATACACGATAGATATAAGCTCTTCACACTTCAATGTAATCGTCAACTTTACTTTTTTAATAATCCATTGATGAGGCTTTTTTGAATATAGGTCGAGACTTAAATTTGAGCTCAAAACTTATATTAGAAAGCATAACCAATTTGAAGATGAGCATTGGGGAAATAGGCCTACACAATACTGGGATTAGGAATCGAGCTGATCCTCGGAATTGAGATCTTTAGGAGACAATTTCCTCACTAGACTACATCGTTTTGTTTACATGATTAGCCTTTGGTTAACTTAATCCCGGGATTGGTTTGTTCAGGAATTGCTCTCATTTTACCATAGTTATTATTCACAGCTGTGTTCCTAACTTAGCCTACGGTAAAAAGGCATATAAAAGATTCTTCAATAGCGCAATCCCGAGCTTGAGATTTTGGAATCTCAATGTGCTAGTGCAATGCATTGAGGAAATAGTTGTGATTTTGATTAATCATATATACTATATTTTAGGGGGATTTTGGTTGTACGTCCACGTGTCTTTAAGGTCCAGGCGGCGGCCCCCTTTTGGACAACCTGCTTGGTGGCACTGGCAGGTCGTTTCCCCCGGATGCTATCTTTAATGCCGATAGTAACCAAACAACCAGTCAACCGAGTGTTCGGCGGTATATCCGAACCCCCCTCAGGAGCCAACGGTCTCGGGCGGATGAGCTCCTTGAGTTTTGGATGGTTTCTTTCTTTCATAGAAGGACACAGTGTTGGACATCGATCCACTCGGTCTGAGCAACCCCCTCCCCCCTACTGCTCTGGTAGGTAGAACTTTTTAGTTCACCGGGCTATGGGACCACCCCAGACAGAAATGGTTGGCGTCAGGAAGGACATCCGGCCATAAAAATTTCGCCAGTTACAATTTATGATTAATGTCCTCTAATAGATTTCCGATTAATGCTAGGGCGTCCCCCGCAAGCGACGCGCTGCGCCTAAACCCGGGTGTAGTGAGAAGTATGCTAGGGTGGCAATCAATGAATTTCGCGACGTGGAATGTTGGTTCCATGACGGGCAGAGGCATCGAAGTCGCTGACGTATTGAGTCGGCGTAGAGTAGACGTGGCACGCGTCCAGGAGGTACGTTGGAGTGGTAGTGGAGCGAGAGATCTTGGTCTCGGCTTCAAGTTGTTCTACTCAGGTGGCGGTGCTAGAGCTAACGGCGTTGGTATAATACTCGAAGAGCTGAGAAGCTTTGGACATCTATTGTTGACATAAGAAGGGTGAGTGACAGGGTCATGACGATGACGCTGGTGACGGGTTCGGACTGAAGTTGTACACATATTGTGTCTACATATGCTCCGCAGGCCGGTCACTCGTTAGAGGTGAAGAGTCGTTTCTATGAGTCCCTCGAGAATACTATTCGAAGTATGGTTAATGAGCCTCTCATCATTGGTGGAGATTTTAACGGTCATGTGGGTACCGGTGCCGATGGATACGAGTGCCATGGTGGCTATGGCTTCGGGGAGAGAGACGAGGATGGTGTGAGAATTCTCGAGTTTGCTCAAGCCTATGACTTAGTCTTGGGCAACACTCTTTTCCGGAAACGTGATTCCCATCTTATCACCTGTCAAAGCGGCGGAAGAAGCACACAGATTGATTTCGTGTTGGTAAATCGTGGCAACCAAGGCTCGATAAGGAACTGTAAAGTTGTCCCGGGCGAAGCAGTGACCAGTCAACACAGACCTGTCATTATGAATTTCCTCATGAGGAGGAGAAGAAATCCAAACCCCAAAGTGGCTATTCAGAAGGTGAAATGGTGGGCTCTTAAGGAGCAAGATGTCAGTCAGAAGTTTGTTGATGCCGTCAATGGTCGGATGTCTGGAACGAGACTGACTAGCGATTGGGATGGTCTAGCGAGAGCTTTGACCGAAGCTGGTAAGACGACCTGCTGCACCACTAGAGGCGGAAAATTTAGAAATTTGGAAACCTGGTGTTGGCAGAGTGAAGTGCAGCAGACCGTCAGGCACAAGAAAGAGGCCTTCAAGAAATGGCAGAGGTCCCGTACATCAGAGGACAAGTAAGCTTACAGGCTCACAAAGAGACAGGCTAAAGCAGCGGTGGCAAAGGCTAAATATGATGCAACGGAAGATCTTTACCAGAAGCTGGGTACCCGAGAAGGGGAAAAGATGGTGTACCGTATTGCAACTGCGAGAGATAAAGCGAGAAAGGACAATTATGAAGGTTTCTTCGTCAAGGATGAGTCGGGTCACATTATCACAACGGCAAGTGGGAACAGGCAGCGCTGGGCAAACTATTACGAAGCCCTGTTGAATCAAACAAGGCCGCATGAAGAGATCCCTGCTGGAGCTGCTGTTGAGGGTCCAGTGGAGATGATTACAAGAGATGAAGTGGCTGAGCAACTGAAAAAAGTGAGATCGGGTAAAAGTTGTGGACCGGATGACATTCCTATTGAAGTTTTCAAGGTGCTTGTGGACTACGGCTTGGACCTTCTGGTGTACCTCTTCAATGAGATACTGACATCGGGAAGGATACCGGACGCGTGGCGGAAAAGTGTTATTACACCCATCTTCAAGGGTAAAGGAGACCATCAAGATGTTGGCAACTATCGCGGTATCAAGCTTCTCAGTCACACCATGAAGATTCTGGAGAAGATTTTGGAGAAGCGTCTTCGTGATCTTATTGAGGTGGATATCAATCAATTTGGCTTCAGACCAGGAGTTGGGACAACAGACCCACAATTTTGTCTGAGAATGGCGATGGAGGCATTCAGAGAGAAAAATAAGCCTTTCCACGCAGTGTTCGTTGATCTCGAAAAGGCCTACGATACAGTCCCAAGGAAGCTGATATGGAGTTGTCTCCGCACACGGGAAGTACCGGAGTGCTACATCCGTTTAATACAGGACATGTACAGGGACAGCACAACTGCAGTGAGATGTAGACAAGGTGAAAGTCGTGCCTTTCCTGTCTCTGTTGGGCTACATCAAGGCTCAGCTTTAAGCCCTTTTCTCTTCATCGTAATAATGGATGAAATTTCCAAGGATTGCAGAAGAGGTGGTCCCTGGGATATGTTATACGCCGACGATCTCGTAATATTTGGAAGCAGTCATCAAGATGTAGAGGGAAGGTTGGAAGCATGGAGGAGAGCATTTGAGAGTAAGGGCCTGAGGGTAAGCCGTTCTAAGACCGAATATCTGTCGTCCGACCCAAGAAGAACAACTATGGAGATTCAGAGTCAGCCGGTGAAGAGTGTGGACTGCTTTAAATATCTGGGGTCCATGGTCAATACTGAGGTGACCAGCGCAGGTGATGTTGCACATCGAGTACGTTGCGGCTGGAACACATGGAAGAGACTGACTCCAGTGCTATGTGACAGAAGGATGCCACTGAAGATAAAGAGCAAAGTATACTCCTCTATGATCAGGCCAGCAATCCTTTATGGTTCTGAGTGCTGGGCCCCTCTCAAGACAGATGAGCAGAAGCTGCACGTGGCGGAGATGCGGATGCTAAGGTGGATGCAGGGCTACACACGCTTGGACCGGAAGACCAATGAAGAAATAAGATCTAATGTGGAGATAGCCCCTATTCAAGAAGTGGCAAGAGCAAGAAGGCTGTCATGGTTTGGTAATGTGCAGCGTCGCGGAGGGAGCCATCCCCTTAAGAAAGCATCACGTCTGCAAGTGGAAGGAAGAAGAGGTAGAGGCCGCCCGAAGAAAACCTGGACAGCGACAATAACATGAAGACAAAAGGAGTGGATGCCTCCCTGGTCCATAACCGGAAGGAATGGAAAAAGAGGACTGGACCTACCCTGGGATACGCGGGACAAGGGTCGACAAGGTGAGCAAGGTGAGCAAGGTGAGCACTATATTTTGTCAATCACGATCATGGGTCAGAGCTTGTAATGCCAAATCCCGGGATCAGAAAAAGTCGGGATTCTGTAGACAGGTTCTAATCCGGGATCTTCACTCTACCGATCCCGAATCTCAGGAAATTTCAGATTAAAAGTGCAAAAAACAGGAATTCATAACTGTTCTCTGTTACTCTCAACGTTGCCGTTACCAAATTTGTGCATAAAGCGGAATAAACATTAAGTCGACTTGTCAATTGCGATATTGTCAGTTAACCAACTTTTGGCAATTCCTACTCTCTGATATTCCCACATCCCGTTGTCCCATATTATTAACACATATGATGTCCCTTATCATAGCATATTTAATATTCCACTCAATCCCGGAATCCGGTGACCGAAATTTTCCGGGATTGTGGAGTCTCTACACTGTTCATATGATTAGATAACATAGAGGGCGTAAGTATATAGCCTCACATGCAAGTATGCATGTATTGACACAATTGTCATATGTAGGTTACAATATGGAATTAGTAAATCAAAGAAAGAGATCGAAAAGCATTCGATTTCCATGAGCAAAGTAGTAAAACATCTATAAATTGCTACCAAAATAACAACAAAATTAATAAATTAATCATGAGATTTAGGGATTAACACAAACCCACGGAATCCCGGGATTGCAACCCCTACCGGCATCTCATGCCATTAAAATATATCTATGCTTTGTAATAGGACATTTGCAATTTCGTATCCATTATATATATCATAGAATGAACTTGCCAAAAGAGTGCTCAATGTTAAAAACAGAGAGTCATATAATTAATTAATTCCAAAATTGTTAGGAGGAAAAAACCATCAATTTTGGTACTCCGAGTTTCATGTGTTTAATACCACAATCATCAGCCGAATGAATTTCACAACGGAAAATTCGCAAAGCAATACTGGTTCTTTACCATTAATCACTGGACATCACACGATAAGATAATAAAGAGATACTAAAGAGAAGCAAGATAGAAAGCTATGAAAAAGTACTGAAAATGTACTGAAAATGCATTGCACATCACGTCATTTTGAAGTTCTGCAGTAGATATTTAGTCCTGTGTCTGCACTTAGAAACCAATTCGTTTTCGCTGTTGAGAAGAGTGTTGAGTAAGTTTTAAACTTGAAAAAGAGGGTTTGATTATTTCATGATATACGTTGGGGTTATTTGGGTTATAGGTCTTTACATAAGAAATGATTTTGTCATTTTTATTTTCATCTGAGTTATTAGTTTTGTTGCCGATTTTTGATTTCGCAATCGCATCACTTATCAACTTGTCTGGATATCCAAGCTTTTTAAGTCTTACGTGCATTTCAAGCAATCGCTTCTTTTTTAAATTTTCTTTCGAAACAATGCGATTAATACGTTTAGCCAAAACATAAAGAATGTTGCGTAGTATATGCTTGGGATGACCAGAATTAAATGGCACGTAGTTGTAACTATCGGTTGGTTTCGAGTATATATTGCGTTCAATGTTATTACCATCCTTATAAATCAAAACATCTAAAAAATTGAGTTGTTGTACATTCGTTTCATAAGTGAATTTGATTCTTGGATCTATAGAATTCAGAAACGAATGAAAATCACTAACATTTCCGAATGACTCATTCATTCATGCTAGACGAAGCCATCACACACATCCATTTCCACCAGAACGTGAGCCAGGATGTTGACAACGATGAACGAGTCCCTCGTTCAGCTACTGTTCCTTCAGCTTCTCCGCATCTCATCCATTCTGTGTTTCAACCTCCGGCAGCTTCTTGCTTTACATCAGCGTGTATTACTGCTACGGCCTCGAATGTGGAGGAGATCTCTGACCAATCTACCCAAACAGTGTTGGTCCGTGAAACATTCATTGCAGCAGGTCAAACTGAGAGCACCAGTGTTTCAGTGAGTCCCCTTCAACAGGCTTTTTCTGCCATAGAAATTGCCTGTCAAACTGAAATTGATACTCCGGCGTCCTCTGCGTCCTCCGGTTTGACCGATAGCGGCAATGTTTGTGATCTCCCACAATCTTCTTCATTGGCGAATGTTGATCTTGACAGTGATGCTCAAGAAACACGATCCAGTGTCAAGCTGCGGCAGACATTACTTACATCCAATGCTTCAAGTGCTCCGGCTCGCCATCATGGTGACTGCCATAATCCTACAGTGAATTTGTCTCAAGGAAGTCTTGTAATCGGTGATGCCAATTTGCAAGATCTAGTGTTTGAAGATTGTACAGTACATGCCTTATCAAATGGTAAACTTAGTGTTCTGAAGCAATTTTGCATGTCCATTAAGAATGTCAATAATATCCTAAAGCATTTTGTTCTGTGTCTTTCTTTGCTTGATTGTGAAAACAAGTCAACTACTAATTTTACGAATTTACGTACCATAGTCTATAATGCGCGTCGCATTAGGGGCCACCCCGTGCTACCCGATCATCCGGGAGGCTGAAACTGGATCGAGCCCGGCCAAGGTGAGCAAGGTGAGCAAGGTGAGCAAGGTGAGCAAGGTGAGTAGTCTATAATGCGCGTCGAGCATTTCCTCAAGCTAAGACAGGAATAGTTTTGAGTGGAGTTCCTGATTCTTTATCTCAAGATAGCAAGATTGATATTCTTGAATTTAATGAAATAGTAAATACTCGTGTTTCAAAGGGATGTGTTATTTTGAAAGAACCGTCAGTGTTTACTTGTGTTGGTACGAAATGGAGCAAACATTCCAGAGAATGTATTTTTGAGACTGTGAAAGATTTTTTAGGTTAACTTCTGTTAGGTCTGAGACCAACAGTTCCTGTTTTAGGACCAGCTCTTCAAGAAATGTTAATTTTATAAATATCTGTTCAAATTTTGTTACCAATGCGACCACCCGTTCTTTACTCAGTAAATCTCAGAAGTTTATTCCAGTGCCAGTCAGTTGTAATAACAATCATAGTAAAATAGTTCTCGCTGTTGATGAGCTTCTGAGAAAGTACAAGTAGATGTCTGCAAAATTCAATTTTGATAGTATATCTGTTCTTCGTATCAAATGCAAAACTACCATACAGCCACCGGATTCTGTTGTCACGAATTATATTTTGCAGAAATGTAAAAATATTCGTCGTGCTATTTTAGCTATGTTATCAACTTGTAATAGGTGTTTTCCTCATGATAATTTATCTGTTGATGAACGCATCGAGCTAAATCGTCTTAGAAATGATTTTTCTGTGAAAGTTACTCCTGCAGATAAGAGTAGCACCTGGTTAATCGTACCTCGCAATCAGTACGAGTCTGAAGCATACAGACAACTCTGTAATGAGGAATTTCATTCTGTCATTCATACTGACAATACCAATTCTGTTACTATCATATCTTTATAAAAGAAATTTTATAAGCCATCGTGAACTTGGAGCCTTAGCTCCCTCTATTGATTGTAATTCACGTACTTTTTGCATGTTGCCCAAGGCTCACAAAGAAACTTGGTTTTTTGATGCGATGCCTCCCGGCCGACCAATAATTTCTGACTGCAAAAGTATAACCCGAGCATGTGCCTCGTTTGTTGAATTTTTTCTGGCACCCATTGTCAAAGCTTCAGATAGTTATATTAGAGATTCCATGCATCTTATTTCCATCCTCAATTATGTCAATGTTAATAAGGACACTATTTTGTTTAGCTTGGACATAACATCTCTCTACACTAACATACCCGTTGAAGAGGGTATTGAAGCTGCTGCTCGTGCTTTTTTTTAAAGTTTCCAGACCCAAAGCGTCCGGATTTGAGTCTTTTGACACTTCTGCGCCTTATTCTGAAAAACAACACTTTTGTTTTCAATGGTGATCTTTTTCAACAAATACATGGTGTAGCCATGGAGTGTGCGTTTGGTGCATCGTTCGCCAACATTTTTTTGATTGAATGGGAACAGCACATTTTTATGTTAAACAAACGGCCCGTGATATGGAAAAGATATATTGATGACATTTTTGGAACTTGGGATTTTTCTCAAAGTGATCTTTGTAATTTTTATGAATCTGCAAATAGCTTTCATCATGTCGTTGAAGTTAGCACCAACTTCAACACCAACTTTTTGAATAGAGTTTGTACAGAATAGAAAACCACATGAATAGGTAATACTGATGACGCAGAGTTTGAACAGACAAAAACTTTTCCAAAATTCGAACTCCTTCACCTTCAAAATTCAAATTGAAATTCGAAAAATTGGTGCAAATATTGGTGCTACCTAGTTAGCGAGTTTGTACAGCAATCCGATGGAAAAATTTAGATGCAAGAACAAAAAACTGAACTTCCAGCACTTTCCCTACACGAACAACCGCTAAAAACCTCAAAAAACCGATTTTTTTTAAAAAAATCAAAATATTTTCTAGAAAACTTCTTGGAATGAATTACATGGAAAATGAGTTTGTACAGTGCTCTAACCGGTGGAAGAGTGTTCTACTGATCGAGTCTGAGTTTGAACACACACTTCTCCGACACTCCAGCACTCCTACGACCGGTAAATACCGGTTATTATACAGTAGCTACAAGAATACTGCCCGTTTATGAACAAATCAATTGGTGCTACATGGAAAATGAGTTTGTACAGTGCTCTAACCGGTGGAAGAGTGTTCTACTGATCGAGTCTGAGTTTGAACACACACTTCTCCGACACTCCAGCACTCCTACGACCGGTAAATACCGGTTATTGTACACTGACTGCAACATCGATGCGATGGTTTTGTTTCAAAATTTAGTTGTCGGTTGAATTGCTAACTTCCACCACTGAAGCGACCGTTAAAACAATATATTGTTTCAAGAAATACTATTATCCATCAAAATATGAAATCTATGGAGAGTGGTGCACAAAACTCTGGAAAAAGGCCGTGTGCGTCATAAAGGTCATGTGTGGAAAGCTTGATGTAGGCGATACTCCAAAAATGAATAGGTGCACCAAATTCAACTGCTGACATGGGAGAAGGACGACAGATGAATGTTGAGTTCTTAACTTTTACATACTCTATTACAGTAGGAAGCACAGTATAGAAAGGTCAGATAGGATAAAAATGACTTGCGACATTTATGCATTGAAGGGCGAATATCTTAAATGCGATAATGATCGGACAGTCCGAAACGCATATAGAAAAGCAACTACGAGGTATAGAAAAGAGGAACATCGCTGAAAATGCCTGTACTAAGTTGTGTCACCAAATTGTAGTCAAAACAAGTACAAATGCACTTAAAAAATCACGGCAAAAATAACAATCTTGATAGTAAGTGTTGCTTGCAATTCATCACTAATATCTGGAAAACAATCGAAGGTATAACAAATGTAACAACTGCATATACTTGCCCATAGTCCAGCTGATAGGACGAAACAATGGAATCCGTAGAATACAAAGGGAAAAATGTTTGTCTACATATGTGAATTTCGGTATTAGTAAAATCAGGAAAACAATCAAAGGTATAAAAGTAAGAATTGTACAGGCTTGCGCATAGCCTATACCAGTGGTTCCCAACCTATGGGTAAATTACCCAAACTGGGTAATTTGGGGATTTGAGTTGGGTAACGGGATGCCGTCCGAGAAATTTTTTTATTTCTTTTATTTTCAATATTTTTTTTATTTTAAACAACAAACTTTTCTCGGCGCCTGTGTCCGGCGCCCGCCACCGAGCGCCGCTCCTCCTACCACCAAATCGACCGCAACCCACTCGCTCCCTTCCACTCTTCACTCAGCTCACTTCCTCCTTCTCCAGCTTTACACCTTTTCCGCTGCAAAAACCGCAATAAAAAATCCAATTGCGGCGCTATTGCTCCCCAGGCGCGCGCGCGTCACGCAGCCAGCATTGAATAAAAATGAAATATTCAATTTAGTTGCGTTTTTGACAAGTTGACTAATTCTGAATGGCACAGAGACTGTTTTTAGTAGGCTAGATGCCAAATACAGTCGGACATGCATGTGCCATTTCAGGACAGATGGGTAATGGCTCTTCATCGAGGGACTGATTTGGGTAATGGCGAGAAAAAGGTTGGGAACCACTGGCTTATACGATGAACCTTAAATGACCAACAATGTGACCAAGCGATAAAGTTTTAAAATACAAAAGGAAATGGTCGGGATAAGATCAATTACAACAAACTTCATGAATGCTCGTGACAAGCGGAATAAAGTAGATGCCAAAATATTCCATTTTTGTGATCACACTCAAAAAATGTTGAAGACTTATCGATCAAACATGAGAGCAAGGGAGTCATAATCGTAGTTGTTGAACAGATGCTCTCTGTAATCAGTCACGCATGTTCAGATACACTGCATGCTCACTAAGTTGATCATTTAAATAATTTCAAATGAAAGAATGTTATCACCAGATGTCATAACGAGCGGTATAGAAGGCAACCTACTGATTTTCACGTTATGTCGTACAACCCGAAGTATAGCTTCTTCAAATGAAATATGCGTTACATTGCAATAACCGCAATGAATCCTAAAACCTTGCATGTAGGTTCAACCCGACTGGTAGAAATTGGAACTTCATTTCCTGAACCTTAACTGATGATGTTAATCACCGGATGCATCAAAAATTGTATCACAGTCAGGCAGGCTAGTTAGGCTCTCAGTTCAGTAGCCATGAAATGTTGAAATATAAAACTTCCGGGCTATATTCATTGTTAATCTCATTTTTGTTGATTTGTTCATCGTCAAATATTTGAATAATTGTGTGCTTCTTGTGTGCTAATACTAATTAAATGATGCTGTATAAATGAATGTAAACCCAGCAAACTTGCATATTACTTCATTTTCCTATGTGAAAGTTTATTATTCTATGTTGTGCCATTTAAACATAAACAGCCGCGCATAGATTAAGAAATACAAATACGCGCAATTCGTTGCAAAAGATGGAATTTCGACCATTCTGTCATCAAATAGCGGATTCGATCGAATACCCTTTCATTATTTACGTAGCCCGATCGATTTTGGTAGTGAAAACCAGGTCCGGGGTAAGTGCAACATGGCCCATCGGTATAGGTGCGACAACGTGCAAAAGTTTGATTTTTGTCGCTTAAGTTTTTGATACACTCCTGTGTCAATAAGATCGTCATCAACATATTTTGAAATCATAGATGCAGAGCTGGAAAAATTCCACTGAAATATTTTAATTCCAATTCCGGAGAAGAAATTTCAATTCCAAATCCAATTCCAATTCCAGTCGAAGCATTTCAATTCAATTCCAATTCCATAATAAGATTCAATTCCGATAATTGCAAGTCGAGTATAGTGTCTTATGTTAATGTATCTAACGTTTGTTCGTTTCAATCTAACCCATGTGCCCTTATCCTATCCTCGTTGTTCCTATGTGCCGTTCCCTGCGTCGTTCCTATGTGCGTTTTCATATGTTAATAGCTCATATTTCTTGTGTGCATGTATATATGTAGCCGGTCAGCCTACGGCATTTTCGTTTCGTAAACGAGATATTCAATATCTCGCGAAAAAAGAAAAGAAAGTTAACGGTCAGCAAAGAATCAAACGCTGGGAGAGATGAGATGCGAATAAATCTATTAATAAATTGACAGATGAAAGAAATTCAGTGTGCGAATAACGTGATTGTTGATGAAAGAAAAAACGACGATAAAAATGATATCATGAAATTTGATTAACGGTCTATGTTTAAAAATGAGATGAAAAATTCCGTGATAAGAACAAAATGTAGTCGGGTCGAAAGCTAACGAGCAGAGATTAAAGGAAACTTCTTCAATTTTCAAAAGAAAGTGGTTTTATCGTCAAGTCTCAAAAAATTGTATAAATTAGAAACGATGAGAAATTGACACAACAACAGCTACCAACAACAACAACACATGCGACATCTTCAGTAGCTGCTAGAAAAACTCCGGGCTCTCGCGGTGTAACATAACTACAGAAGTAACAACAACTGCCTGCCAGCGAACAACACAGCAGCGTATACGGCAACACATCAGCGAGCGTGATTGAAGATTAACGGTATAAGTGACACTGATATTTATGATATTATTTTGGTATAAGTGAGTCCGATCGAATTGAAGTGAATTCAACATTAAGAAGTGAACTGTAAGTGTTAAGTATTTTTTATCGTTGCGTATCGTGTCTATATAACTATAGTCTTTAAAATTAATATTGTTAATTGTTGTGATTGGAAGTTGAATAATAGTTGATGTAATTGCAATTTTCATTGAATCATTAATTATTAGAATAATTTGTTGACACTGTCTATATTGTGATTTGAACTGACAGGGTTCCTGCCCTTTAATGCGCAGCGTTAATTTTCCTTTTTCCAAACCAGTTGTTTTTCGTGTGTACAACTAATTGTTGTTAATCCCAATCTCCAATTTCCAATCACAGTTAATCTCCAATTTTTGTGCTTATCCTATCTAGAACTAAATTCAGCAATTGCTTTATTTTGATTAATTATCTTACTTGATAAATAACTAAATTACAAATTGAACAAAGATGATTGTCTTTTCATTGTCTGCTTAATCGCTGAAATAACGTCCGGGGCTGCAGGCCCATCGAAGTCACAAAAATATCCTTTATTCAACAATAGGATAAAGCTACCTCTGTCGATCTATCTCTCTCTGATCTCTGCGTGCAGTTAACACAACGACCGAGTACTGTGATTTCAATTTTTGTACAAATAGATTTATCACAGGTCTATCGAAAAAGTGAAATTGAAGTTTTTCAAGGTCAATTCCAATTCCAGTAGATTTAAATATCGTCGATTCCAATTCCGACGAAAAATGGAATTAATTCCGATCCGACTTTTCCAGCTCTGCATAGATGTCTAAAACGACAATGGGGTGCAATGCTCAAGATCCAAGCTTGTTTCGAGTTCATCGATTTCGTTCGATTAACAACAGCTAGATGCAATTTCAAGACAATGAAACGAAAGGATCTACGCCCAGAAAGAACGAGAAATCTTTACGATATTTAGGGCCTAATTCTAATATTCTTTTCTCCAATACGCTCGCATATTTCTAAAATACATAGGCTAATTCTGTTTTTGAACGCAGATCAGTTGTAGCATTTCATACATGTATCCTATTTAAAAGTAGGCATATTCAGCTTCAAAATGCGCTTATTATATACACCCTATAAACACTTCGCATTTTTATCTCATATAAACATAAATCTATCGAAACAATGAACTACATCAATTCTACAATCACAAATAGACCAAGATCCACTTCTATATGTGAAAATGTCCATTCTAGGTAGCGATTCAAGGCTAGGATTTTCTTGTAAAGATCAGTTGTTCTATTACCAGGATAGGAGCGGAATACATCACCGTCATTTCATACTACATTTACAACCTATCATCAGAATTTGATTCGCAACACAATATGAAAACGTACTTAGTCGCAATAACAACAGACCATGTCGCAATTACCCCAATCCCCAGGCAAAAGAGACTTTGAGGTCGCTTACTTTCACGACCAACTTAGAGAAACTTATCACTCTATGTTCATAAATGGGCAGTATTCAGTAATACAGTAACTTGTATTACTGTACAATAACCGGTATTTACCGGTCGTAGGAGTGCTGGAGTGTCGGAGAAGTGTGTGTTCAAACTCAGACTCGATCAGTAGAACACTCTTCCACCGGTTAGAGCACTGTACAAACTCATTTTCCATGTAGCACCAATTGATTTGTTCATAAACGGGCAGTATTCTTGTAGTTACTGTACAATAACCGGTATTTACCGGTCGTAGGAGTGCTGGAGTGTCGGAGAAGTGTGTGTTCAAACTCAGACTCGACAGTAGAACACTCTTCCACCGGTTAGAGCACTGTACAAACTCATTTTCCATGTAGCACCAATTGATTTGTTCATAAATGGGCAGTATTCTTGTAGCTACTGTATAATAACCGGTATTTACCGGTCGTAGGAGTGCTGGAGTGTCGGAGAAGTGTGTGTTCAAACTCAGACTCGATCAGTAGAACACTCTTCCACCGGTTAGAGAACTGTACAAACTCATTTTCCATGTAATTCATTCCAAGAAGTTTTCTAGAAAATATTTTGATTTTTTTAAAAAAATCGGTTTTTTGAGGTTTTTAGCGGTTGTTCGTGTAGGGAAAGTGCTGGAAGTTCAGTTTTTTGTTCTTGTATCTAAATTTTTCCATCGGATTGCTGTACAAACTCGCTAACTAGGTAGCACCAATATTTGCACCAATTTTTCGAATTTCAATTTGAATTTTGAAGGTGAAGGAGTTCGAATTTTGGAAAAGTTTTTGTCTGTTCAAACTCTGCGTCATCAGTGTCACCTATGCATGTGATGATTAGAATGAAAAAATAGCTTTTTCTGGTAAATGATGCAGGAAAACCACACTTTATAATAAGAATGTTTATCATCGACGCGTTTCGGTCGACAGCACTGCGACCATTATCAAGACAAACTGGATGTGAAACATGATTGCATGTTACAGTGTCAATAAAATCATGTTTCACATCCAGTTTGTCTTGATAATGGTCGCAGTGCTGTCGACCGAAACGCGTCGATAATAAACATTCTTATTATAAAGTGTGGTTTTCCTGCATCACCTATGCATGTTGTTTTCTATTCTGTACAAACTCTATTCAAAAAGTTGGTGTTGAAGTTGGTGCTAACTTCAACGACATCTTTCATCTCTGTATTAAGGTAACCTTACATCATGATTTTGAAAAGCTTCGTTTTTTGGATTTAGAGTTATATAAATGTCATAATATGCTGCTGTCTCGTATTGCTTTTAAAAGTTTGGACAGACATTGCTTGCTGAGTAGCAATTCTTATCATCCGAGTCACGTTTTTAAAAGTGTTGTTCACGGTCACGTGTATAGATGGGCTTCTCATAGCTCTACTTACCAGGATTTCAAAGATACCAAGAAAACTGTACAAAAAGTTTGGCCCGATCAAGGTTATAGCAGGAGTGCCATACAATCTGCTGTTCGTACCATTTTTTCTCTTACGAAACAGACTCCTACCTCTTGGAACACAGGCTTTTTGCCGTGTAATTGCAATATATGTACATACAGTCTCTCATGTAATTATGTTGTAAATATTTTTAACACTCCATTTCCCATTGTGCATAAGATCGAATGTACAGATTTTAACATCATCTATGTAATAATTTGTAAAAATTGTAAAGTAACCTATGTTGGACAAACCTCTAGATGTTTTGCGTAAACGTATTTCTGAACACTTAGCGAATATCAAGCAATGTCATGATACGTCTGTTGCAAAGCATTTTAATTCTCTTTGTAATCTTTCTCATTTTTCTTACTTTGGTGTTGAACATTGTCCGAACCCTGAGAAAAGGTTACTGAAAGAGAACATGTGGATTAAACGGATTTGTGCTCTTACCCCAAATGGCTTGAATCAAGAAATGAATAAATGTAATAAGTTGCGTTTCATTGTGCCACACAGCAATTGCAGTAAGCGTGTCCTGCGCTATTGTCAGAAAGAATTGTCTAATGTGCAGGTCACTGGTGCTTTGACAAATCAATCGAATTTGCGCACTTTGCTGAGAACTGATGTCTGACTTTACAACTTTGTGTCACGTTCACTTTTGACTTTCATTTTGTCCAGTGTGGAACTGATAAAGCTATTTTCAATAAGCGAAACCGGTCTTCGACAGAAACTGTCTTTTTGATCATTTCGAATAGTCGGCGTGAGGGTCCCTATAGATATCATATATCTATACATATATATTTATATATATATATCTAACATTATTATATTACTTTATTTATTATTTATCTATTCATTATTATTTTAATATTATGCATATACGGTATTTTATATTATACCGGTATATCTATTATATATATGTTCCGGGATTCTATATCTTAGGATTCCGGGATTCTATATCTTAGGATTCCGGGATTGAGATTTTACGGGATTTTGGAATCCCTAGTTATAAATTTGTATTTGTGAAAATTTTTGCTTTGAAGCGACACTATAGCAGCATATGCAAAGTCAGTGTGCAACAATTGTAGATTGTTATGAACGTCTGTGCAGAAGCTCAATGGTATCCGTCACTGCAGCGAGACCAGCAGAGTGTTGTATTGCCTTGTTTACGACTTCTTGGTTCCAATCATAGATACACGTAGCTCAACCTCTTTGAACCTATTTAATTAGCATGTTATCAGACTACAATATTTGCGCGTCATGCAGTGAGTCATTGCCGCATAATCAATGCGGTAATGAGTATGAGATGAAAAAATAGGTTCAAATGGTTTGGAGTTTATAAATGTGTATTGATACTCAGATCGATTTGATATTTCCTTGGAGATGCTTAGTGAAAATATTTGACAATAAAAATGAGTGCAAATCTAGCTTGTGCTAGATGTCTCAAGTCAATGAACTTCAAGAAATGCATTCTTTTTGTTAATACTCTTTCTGTTATGTGCACATGATAAAAGAATTCTCGTCATCTCAAAATGAATTTGAAAGTTGTATTCGTTTCCCATGAGAGAATGTAATAGAGAATGAGATTACTTAAGCGACAGAGCGAGTTGTCTCTATAATTTTATGCGGTGCAAACCACTTAAAAACTCTAAGTACCATGACATTTCGAGTGAGCCCAGGGAGAGAAATGATGGCACACTGCAGCTTGAATGCGATGCACCTGTCACTGTGTCAGTGTGTTATCATAAATTATTTAATTCGAGGAGAAAGATAGAACAAAAGAATGGAAAGAGATCCGTATGTGTGTGTGTGTGTTCATGTATCTGCTGCAACATGAGATTCGCTACATCCTCGATCATACAAAATGGGGCTCATTGCGGAAAGTGGGGCGCGCTCTATTCTATAAAGACAGAAATATCAATAAATGCACCTTGTGCGCAATCTTTCGATCAAAATGTATTATAGGGATCATGATATTGTCCTCAAGAATAGTTTTCAGTCTTCAGCGGAAGGAATTTCATGTTTTTCTACGAAAACAACTTGAACCTGACGTTGTATGAATATTGCAAGCGTGCTGCTTGTTTAAGTATGCTTCCAGATACGGATTTAATAGTAGCCACAGATTCAACTACACAATTTCTCAGAAATCGTCACGGAAGGATCATGCGGGCTGCAAAGCTATCTGCGATTGAAACTCGTTCATTCAAACACCTGGATCCCACATTGCTGCAAGAACATGAGTCGCCCCATATTGCTGCATATACGTACTTGTGTGTGCATCAGAAGCGACTGGTACTACAGCATTAAACTAAGAAAAGATAGGAAACGGAAATTTCGACTTAAGAAAATCATATGGACCAAAATTTTATGCGATTTTTCTGTGCAGGCAGTAAGGTCTGCATGTAGTGAGACTCCGCAGACCTTGTCAAACAAACGGACCTTTTTGCTTGACAGGGCAAACTTTTGTACGGAGCAGAAATACGTAGAAGTATGGGATTCAAATATAAATAACAAATTGATTAGCATTAAAGCTGATATTATGACGCATCTGAACTTATTAGTGATTAATGCAGTTGCATGACTACGATGCGAACTTAAGGCCCAATTGTCTGTTACAGATAATCATAATTCTCTCTAGTAATGAGAATATGGGGATTACCTTAAAATATTTTTCTGCTATTCCATCATTGCGAACGTAAACGTGCACATCAGAATTTGGGATATCCTCGAGCTGGCTGATTGGTGGCTGAACAATGTTTATTGTCAAAGCAGCAACCAAATCTGCCGTGTAACTTGAATTAATTACCACCGTAAAATACCACCAAAAGACTATAACAACACGTGCAGATACAGCGTACGGATAGAATTCGTGGCCTTGTTGCATAAGTGCTCCAAATGTAGACCAAAGATTTTCAATGGGAGAAATCTCATCGCTTACTCTTCCACTGGAATGTAAGTTCCACAGGGAGAGTGGACTGATATATGATATCGCTGATATGATAATTCCGGTAATAAATATCGCGGCTGATATCGCAACCCAAGATCTGAAAGAAAAATAGTGAATTAGTGCTCAGCGGTTATCAAAGTTTAGAGGTCGGTCGATTTGAACGGTTTTTTATTAGAAAATCGCTATTTCAGTTCGGTCTTAGTTAATAAAAAGCTTAAAGAGCTTAGCAAAAAGGCCTGACAAAACAAATATGGTCATTATGGTCATCCCATAGAAATGACTGATTCAAATGGTTCTTCTTTCAACACTGGAATAACAGCATTTGAACATATTTATATATATTTATACATATTGAATCTGAATTATTAAAGAATTAACTCTCATATTTATCATCATCTTTAAATCTTGTTGACATTTCTGAAAATCTTGAACTAATCAGAAGATTAAAGAAAGCACATGCATGTACATGTACCTGCACATGCATATGTGCCAGCCAGTAACTTGAAGTGTCTTTAGCACATAGATTTAGACTGTTCGTTCCCTAGTCGGTGTCCCTACAGTCCATTGTAAACTGAAAAAGTCAAACAACTCAATTCTGTGGTCTTTAGTCCCCACATGAACAAGCATTGAACTCTCGGTTCGGTGATCACTTGATGTTATGGGCTACAAATTGGCTCCTACTGTTGCCATGTTTGCCATGAATATGATAGAGAACATATCATATTGTGCTCCTCTGTATTATTGTCGTTGCGTGGATAATGTTTAGTTTCTGTCATATTCAAAAATGGAGATGAAGCTTCTGACTTTTTAAAATATCTGAAATACCGAAGGAGACTGTCTCCCCTCTTCAGGTAAAAGTCTGCTGCCATCATCGCTTTCATTAGATCATTTTAATTTGTATATCAGCTTCATTTAGCTAATTTGTAACTTGATGCCCCGATGATGTATCAATAATCGATACGAAATCGATCGACGATGATTCAAGTGTACTGTCATTTGCTAATTTTCGGTTGCACAGCGTGCATTGCTATCTCTGGGCTCATTGCAGGTGTATACTAAAAACTAAACACGATCGCTTTTCACTGATATTACTGATCGCCTTTCATGATATTACAGAAACGAAATTGTAATGTCTATAGCCTACATGTACTCGTACATCAAAAATAACACTACAGTTGTTATTTGAGGCGTTTCGCAATTTATGCATTGCATGATAAATAGAATAATGCATCAGCAGCATTACATTTTTGATAACTCATTTACCTCAAATTGCATTAAAGAAACAAAAATATCTCTGAAGGATTCAAGGATACCAAATGCGTCTTTTTTTTAATAAGTCGGTCGATTTCGGTTAACACATTAGCGGCTAGGTTTCACTGAGCACTTTAGCAAATGTCATATTGAGGCGAAGTGCAAGACGTCTGCAACTTATATGACATCTATTCAATATTGTTCATCTCCATACAGTGATCCGATGTCACAGTGGCTAATGACATGGATTAGCGGATACTTATGGGTTATCTCCCCCTAGGTTTTCAAATTTGTCTAAAATCTGCCTATATGAATCAATCGTCACCAAACTTTAAGGAGACGTACTTATGCATATTTTCTACCCATATACACAATTTTATGCAGATTGGACAAGTACTTTCTGCATTAGAGACGATAACGTGAAGCGTAGCGATGTCAGCAGCTCGATCTGACTTCGTCTGTTCGACGCATCATTGTTAATCGTGTGTGCATTGCTCTCCCCCTTCATCTCATCCACTGCTATTTGAAATCTTCCCGCGACCACTACCTTGCCACACCTTCTTTAAGTTAAAAATGTTAATGTAGGGGATGTGTACTGGTGATCATCATCATTTCACGAGTTGTCGGGAAATGACTTTGTCGACCTCAAGTGCCTTCTGCTCAGACGATGAGGTCAAAACTCAGAAGAAGTCAGATCAAGCTGCAGACATAGCTGCACTTCAAGTTATCGTCCCTAATTCAAAAACTGATTTGCACAAATTTTGGTATGTGGGTAAAGAATATCCTCACTTACGTGTACTAAAATTTTTGTGACGATTGATTCATTTCTATGGATTTTAGACATTTGAAAACGGGGCGGTGGGGGAGTTAACCCATAAGAACCGATTAGCGCTGGGAATGTCAAATGTTCAAGTCTAACCATGAGCAAAGTAGAATTTAGGAACCTGCAGTCACAGCTCCTCAACATCAATGACACCAGAAACAGTCATCCTGCTCATGCAAACATCGCTGGATACGATTATGAAAACAAAAATTGAAAATAAAATAGTGAAAACTGACCGATGTGATTTGTTGTTCTCGCTTTACTTGCGCATTCCCGTGTGATCATGCGCATTCACAATGTAGATCATGTGCTAATGATACAAACATTTTTAATTTTGCGGCCCTGTGTTAACGTCAAGAAGGGCAATTGGACCAAAAGAGCTGAAAGGTCTAATGATCTTATGAATTTTCATTATCATTTCTTAGCAGCATTCTATTGATAGAATGGCACCTCAGGCGTTCCATAATTTGATAATTGTGCATTATACATTTGCGATGCACTGTATCTCAGATCAGCACGGCAGCATCATAGGTGTGGTTTAAAAAACTTCTTGCTTTTTTGCTTTAATGTTTTGCATTGTTTCATTTAAATTGATCACCATATTAAATGCGTTGGCAACCTTGAAAGCTGCTTTGTTATGTGAAATAAAGCACCTGCAATGTCAATAACATGCTCTCCGTCAATTTACTAGATCTTTTGTTTGTATCGCAATATTCGAACATGCATTTGCCGGCAGCAGCTTGATTTCTTGGAGCATTCTAAACCTGCAAATTCACCTCTCTAGCAAGCCAAGGACAGAGATTTGTGTTGCTCTTCTCAACCATTCTTTAATTGAGTTAAGTTAGAGCTAGAGATATTAAGAAGTGTGTTGTGCGTCAAGTGTGAGGTGATTGAAGTGTGAAGACAGACTGTACTGCGGTAGTTCATGTTTTCTATTGATTTTCGGCTGAAGCTGTGTGATTGCTTTTGATTCGGTAAATGTTGTGTCGCGAGTGTTATCGAGTTTAGCAATGAAACCGACCTGAAAATCCCCGATGTCGCCTATGTCGTTGTGCTTATTTCTAATATGCTCATACAAGGCACTGCTAATTGATTTATTCTTAATGGCTCTTTTGTGTTCGTTGTGCCTAGTTATAAACTTACGAGCGGTTTTACCAACATAAAATTCATTGCAGCGTTGACAAGTGTACTTGTAAACTACAAACTTATCATTGCAGGAGTATTTAATTAAATGCAAACAAATGTCACAGTTACAATTGTTTCTATATTTTTTGTTATTAAGATACTTAGCTGACTGTTTTCCATAGTCGTTAGCAATTTTAATTGGCAAGTCATACTTCTTAATGGCTTTCTTTATTAAGTTATTGCATTTGTCGCTAATGTATGGTACTTTAAGTGTACTCTTATCAGTATTACTATTTTTGTTTTTATTTTTCTTGTTTTTCCTTTTTCTCTTACAATCACCCTCTTAGGTATAATTAGGTATAATTTAACTGATAATAACTATAATTACATACTTAGGTATGCTAGTAATTTATGCGTAATGTATGCAGTAATTACGTTGTATGTGTGACAATGCATATGTCACTTCAGTTTATCCGATAACATCCTACTGTGCAGTGGTGAACAACCAAGTTGGGATAGCGGGCCACAAAGAGTGGCCCGCGAAAAGGCTCGCGGGTCACCAATAATTTTAAAAGCCAGTAGTAGGCTCAATATTCTTTTATTCCGTACTTTTAAGTGCACAAAAGGGCTGCTGTACCGCATGTGCATATATAGTGGTCGCATTATATAGCATGACTTTACATATAAATGTATCACTGTATAGTGCTCAACTAATTTGTTTGATATTAAGGAGTGATAATTTACTTTCTACAATTCATGTGAGCATTGAAGAGCGAATAGGCCTGTAACAAATCATGGAATCTTTTTTTTGTGCAATTAAATGGTAATTTGACTTTTTTGGTGATATGACTAAAGGTCCATTCCCACCGGACGCGGCGCGTCTCAGGCGTCCAGAATTTTTGCTCAGAACTTTAACAAACCTATGGGTTAATTCTCACAGAGACGCGCGGGACCACCCGTCCAAGTAATTTTAGAAAAAAGTTCTGAAATGGCGCGCGGTTTGCTTACGAGATAGGCAAATCCATCCCGCGCCAAGACGCCTCGCGGCTTGCTCTACCCCCGCACTGAAACCTGACACCACACACAGCCAGATGTTCGTGCAGAGAAATGACTGACTTTCGACATAGCTATCCGACAATTCTGACCTTCTGTGAGGACAATTTGACCAAATGAGCATCAAAATCCCTTATCAGTGCACTTTCATACTTTGTCAACCATGAAATGGAATTCATGAATACATTTGGAGATGAATGGTATTCTTTTTACTGCAAAACGAGTATCGGAAACGAAGATGAGAAAGTTGTTATTGTTCTCAACTTATCTGATAATCTTCAATAGAGTGATACTCCCGATTACTATAGAATAGACAATGTAAGTCAATAAAGGTCGTTTTGTGAGCTAACTTGTGGCAAAGTCAATCCGTGCGTCAATTCTATTTCATGATCTGTCACCTGTGCCTTGTCGTCACCAAATGAATGAAAATGTGTACATGATATGTGTGTCCTTAAAAACCCTATTCTTTACTATTGTAATATGAAATATCAATTGATTAGTTTTCGCAAAATTATGTAGTTTAAAGCAATCCCATATCCTAACGATTAATTTGCAATGTCAATCACTCAAAAGCATGCCGCACTTAATTTACAATTGGAAATTATAACTTTAGCAATGTCGGTCTCTTTCATCTGTCTTCGATTGTTCGCCACTCCGTCAAGCATTGCGATGAAGTCATCAAAACGCTTCATATCGTTTATTTACAAAAAAATTTTTACATCACGTTTTTAATTTTTTGTTTTTTACGGAGATTGCATTCCTGTGGTCCAAAAAATTATTTGAGCAGTTTTTAAATAGCAAAATATTTGCAAATTTGTATACCACCAAATAGTTTGAAACAAGTTGGATATCAAAAGGAATGAATATTCGCTGACAAGCATCTTAATTAAACAGAAATTGACCTGATGATCTAAGAAATTTCATGAACCACATTACAATGCAAGTCCCTGCAAGTCTTCAAGGAAAAGTTGAGATCTCATTGTGCTTCTTAGCTGAGATGTCACGCTTTTAATTCAATTTTCAGCGGCATAATTTTATGATTCACAAGGCGTCATTTCTTGAATCTGAATAGTAATGTGGAGTGTGGACCCATTGGCATCTTTTAAAGTTAATTATGATAAGATACCTTGATTATGATCGAAGATATTTAATATCATGAAGTGCTAAATAGGAAATAGACGTATTTTTGCCTTGTGTGCAACGAAACCAATGAAAATCAGCTGATATTGCTTGAATTTGAAAATATTTGTAAGCGAGCAACAAACATTCCCTTTCATTGCCTCTTTTTAGCAATTACAGAACGAAAACGCATTTTAATAATAAATCAAGAAATTTTCGTATATGTCTAAAAACAACGTCCAAATTGCAACAAATAGTAGTCTAACATTCTACTTTTTCAGCTGTTTTGCAAAACGCAGTTGTAAATAAGAGTACCCTTGATACAATTCTTTCAATTAGACTTCATTGCATTATTTAAAGTCAGCTGATTATTAAATTTGAACTGCGCATGTTATATAGGAATAATACAAATGAAATCCATTTGTTTCATTTTAGATGAAAGCAGAGTAAAGTTCACCTACAATTCACCAGATACATGACTAAATGACTTTTCTGAACAGAAAAATGAACCACGTCTTTACTTGTGATCATGCAGTTAGATTGTTTCTTTGTAATAAGTCCGGGGCCTGGCTATGGTTGTACACGCATATCGTTGCTGTGCCCAGACGCGATTGCCAAGCTTGGCAATAATCTAACGTGTATTTGTAATTTTGTGGTAAGAAATTACATGATACAACACAAAAATAAATATGAACTATCAGAAAATTTGATGTAATATTGGCTTAAGCAAATAAAAACAAACAACATATGCCAATATGTATGATACACATTGACAGCATCTTTGATATTGAAAGACATGCGATGATCAATTCCAGTTGACCCTAAAATGCCAACACATAGATCTAAAATTTCAATACAAAAAAATGATTATTTGCAATACATATATCCATATTTTAGCTTCAGTCTGCTGAATAACTTGAAGAGCGTTGTTGACATGGGTGAGCCCAAAGATAGGTGAGCCTTATTAATAGCCAATTCCTCAGTGTAATATTCGGATTCTCACTGTAATTGTTAATAGTCACGAATTCTACAGTGGGAGTTGAGTGTTTATCAATTGATAACCCCATCAGTTTTCATGTGAATATTTTTTCTTCCACCTGGATTGATATTACTGCATTAAATTGCTGTATTACCGCTCTCATCTTCAATTTTTTTTTCAGAGAAACTACTGAATAAACATTTTTGAAACTTGCCGTATAATATCAGTGAATGATGCTATATAGCACATGCCATTTCTGAGGCTTTTTGTTGCATCGCACATCGCACAGCGGACAAAACAGCAATTTCGCTCCATTGCCGTAATGTTTCTTTGCCACGATAAGGACCGATACTAAAATGGGTTCAAATTTAGGCATCTATTTCTCATGTAACCCTTTTAAACAATTAAATATCTTTGATTATGATGTTTTGCTCTTTCAGTGGCAGTTTGTGATATGAACACACTTAAGAAAATAATCTTATTATAATAAAACTGACCTTTTAGTCACGGTAGCCCATCGAATTGCTAATTTTACAAACTACATTGCCTCTCCAAATTGACATGACTTGGAGGAATTTGTGGAATACTATTCCTTTTTCTGTATTGCTGTCATGATCAGTCAGATTCGTTTTAATTTCTCCAAAAGTGTAGAAATTTGCATATCTCACAGGTGATACTGGGTCTCGACTCATGTTCATTTAATGAAATCGAAACTGTATGCATATTGGGGATTTAATAAATGCCGAGTTACTACTCTACCCAATATACTTACTCTATGGCCAATTTACATGTAGATATGAGAAGCGTTGGCGGGCCACCCAATATGTCCTGGCGGGCCACTCGTGCCCACCACTGTCCTATTACATGCAATAAGAGTAGACCTGTATTCAATAAAATCCGCTTGAAAATGAGTCACTGTGAAGAATTGAGAGCAAAGCCGCTGTCACACAGAATACGGCGTCTTCCATCTTCCATTTGGGATTTCCCTTTAATTGCGTGTATAGAAAAGAATACAACAAAACACACATAAAAAGGTGTCTTCCACCTTCCATCTTCCATCACGATGTCATACAGAAAAAGTCATAAGGCGTCGCCCATCGGACATAAGGCACGAAATTATGCGGCTGGTGAAGTTCATTTTCATCTGCCATCAGGCACCAGTCGCAGGACTGTTCTAAAATTAGAACACCGTGAAGTGAATTTTACATTGTCATTAACTGCATTAAACGTCTCTAGGATACTTTCGAGAGTAGCGTCATTTTTATCGAAAGGGCCGATGAGGATGTCATCAATGTGTCGAATGTAAATGTCATGGTCATTTTTCAAATTGGTCAAACCTTGTTTCTCTATCTTGTCCATGGTTATAACTGCAAATGGGAGAGCGAAATGACTTCCCATAGGACATCCACGAATTTGTAAATATGTTTTATCGTCAAAGCTTATCTCATATAGCTATAGCCTATGAAGGTTAAAAATTTTTTCTAGATCTTTTACGGACATTTTGTAGTTTTGTATTTTATCCCAATGTAGAGTGGCAAATTCAATAACAGCTTGTATCCCATATTATATGTCTACACTAGGGTACAGGGTGACGACCTCCAAAGAAACAAGGGTCTTATTTCTGACTTTCAAATCGCTTTTCTTTAGATGAGCTATAACTTCATCAGAGTTTTTAACGTTAATCGTACGGAGCTCAACTAATTGTGTCAAAATCTTGCCATGCCAATCCAATTTTTCAGTAGGCGTATTGCTAGCCGATGCTATCGGCCTCAAAGGAAAAGCATCATTCTCGGCGTCCTTAGGTTCGTGATCTTTAATCATGGAACGAAAACAGGCTGGTTTGCAGCTGGTCGTGATTAATTTTTCCATTTCACATTATGAAAGGAATTTTTTGCCAACTAATTTCAGCAAGTTATTGGCCCGGTTTCTCAATACTTTTATTTTTGCTCTTCTCTAATTCCCGGTAGGTTGACTTATCTTTCAGAATTTCCGCATTTTTATCTAGAATTTGTTTCTATCTGTGATAGGCGTACATATGCGATTCGTTTTCCTTTGAGGCTGAAAATGCCAAAAATGACCATGACATCGTCCCTGAAATTTACATTCGACACATTGATGACATCCTCATCGGCCCTTTCAATGAAAATGACGCTACTCTCGAAAGCATCCTTGAGACGTTTAATGCAGTTAATGACAATATGAAATCCGTCATTGAAATACCTAAGAATGAACAATTCAGTTTCTTGGATCTGCAGATAACTGTAGAGAATGAAAAGTTGAAGTACTTGTGGCACAGTATGCCAACTCATTCAGATATTACCCTCAATAGTGAGAGCTAGCTCCCTAGACATGTGAAAAGCAATTTCACTGCAAACAAATGCCCTGATGTGAATGATAAAAGTGTGGCCTTTCAAAAACTTGATGGAAGATTCAGAGAAAACGGCTACAAAAATGTCCACTGTGATAGAGTTCTGAAAAATAGAGAGAAAAACAATAACAGAAAACAAAAGAAAAAATCTACCACCAAAAATGAAAAACAAGAGGTTTTGAAAATAGACTACATCAATGACAGATGCACTAAAAAATTAATAAAATAGTGCGCAAATTTGACTTCCCTATCAGAGTTGTTGACAAGCCTGCGAAATACTTGTACAAAAGCTTCGAATACGAAATAAAAAGAAATATACATTCCAACTGCAAAATTTGTGAAAATATGCCTGACAGTTACACCTATGATGACAGATTCATTGTCTATTGGCTTGCTTGTAAATATTGTAGCAAAAGCTATATTGGTCAAACCAGCAGGCAATTCCAAACAAGATATCGCGAACACGAATATAGTCTCAGAATGAATAGCGACAATAGTGCGCTGTCTGAACATTCTAAAAATGACCACAATGGTTCTTTAACGATCAATGACTTTCACGTCATGAAAATGAAGCGTTTCAACACTCCTGTAGAAGCTAGAGTCATTGAAGCGCAAATGATTGAAACTCACAGACCTGAGCTAAATCGCAAGTATCCAGTTGGTAGGGCCGTGGTCCACTCTTGACGTATGCAGCCACTGTGTAAGCCCGGAAGATGCAAGTGATACTATTTCCATGCCTCTTCCGGCGTACTCCAGGGAGACACGCTTGCACCCTTTCTGTTTGTTCTTGTGCTAGACGCAGTGCTTCGCGATGCTCAGCTGACCGGCCTGCGCCGCCGACGATGCAAGCGCTTCCAAAAGGTTTGTCTCCCTTTTTTGGCTTTCGCTGATGACATTGCTCTTCTCAATGATAACTGCAAGGACTCACAATGAGCATTGAATAGAGTTTGCTACTCTGCAAGGAAGGTCGGCCTAAATATTAGCGCCACGAAGACAGAGATTCTACACATAGGAATACGGAATCCCTCACCTGTATTCCTTCCATCTGTATTCCAGCGTATCAAGGAAGCCAACGACTCTGCGTACCTGGGCAGAAAGGTTCTGTTCTCAATCCTGACAGCGCAATATCTGCTCGACAGACGCTGGCATGGGTCGCGGCAACCAAACTATATCGTCTGTTTCATTCATCCACGAGTGAGAACTCCAAGCTGAAGCTATTTAAGTCTGCGGTGCAACCAGTACTTCTTTATGATCTTGAGGCAACCGCTCTGACAGAGACGCGTGCTAAAAGACTTGATCAGTCAAACCGAGCGCTCGCTTGTCTTGCCCTCGGCATCCACTTCCCTGACATAATCAGAAACGACGAGTTAGCCAGGAAGGGCATCATTGATGCTACATCTCTTCTTGCACTTAAAAGACAGAGCCTGCTGAAGAGAATCCATCAGGAATCGGCTCTACCATAAGTTCTCAAACATTCCCCGGTGGAGAAACTGCGTAGAGACATGTCTCGTCTTCTTAAACTGAGAGAGGCCCTTTGATCTCTGTTCCTTATAATTATGATAGTTTTCTCTTTTATTTGCAAAATAAAAGTACATATCATCAACGGTTAATAGTAAAAAAATGACGTTTACTGTATCGGAAATGGATTTCCCTAGGGTGACTGTGGTCTGTGGAAGATGGAAGATAGACGATGGAAGGCAGAAGACGGCAGATGAAAATCGCCTCATCACGCCTTATGAAGAACGTGCAAAAAGGCGAGTGACATGGAAGATGGAAGATGCCGTATTCTGTGTGATAGCGGCCTTTCATAAACCTATGGGGCTGTTCACACCGGACACGCTGTGGTCCCGTGCGTCTCTGTGCGAACAGTACCATAGGTTTGTTAAGGTTCTGAACGAAAATTCTGACGCGTGAGGACGCGCCGCGTCCGGTGTGAATGAACCTTAATTCTTCAGGAGTAGCCAATCAATTAACGGACTAATCGCAATTGGAATCTTCAGTAACTTAATTGTTTTGGAAACTAGGGTATGGATGGGCAAGTTACGACAATAGAAAGCAATCACACAATCGAGCAAGGTCATGTCAATGAATGCACCATGAAGATAACGGAGCATTAAGGTATCTAACAGAATTAATAGGCTGCAGCCGTGCGTTATACGTTTCTTCACAATTTTCCAAAAACCCCCTTCTCCAACAGCAGAGTCGCCCACGGATTGTAGACAATTTAGTGATTTCGAACTCAAGAACTCATTTCGAAGCACGTACGAGTGACAATAGACTTTTAAATGTTTGGATCTTCAATTTAGGAATACATAATTAGAAACCAGTTTGTTGATATATCGATCTGTTTCCGTTGATGGATTTTCACTTCGGAAATGTCAGTACTGCGAGTTTGCTATGGAGCCAGCTTAGGATATAATTCGACGAAATACTTTATTTTGCTCATCACTTTGAGCAGTTTTACCTATGGGAAAAGATCAATGTAAGCTAAAAACATTGCAGAGATCGACAGACGACAGATTGCAGAGGTTAACAGAATACTCGATATCAATTACAACGAATGTCGAAGACACCATCTTCTACAAGTACATGATGTAGCTAGGATGAACCATATAGATATCTACAATGACAAACAATGTAGCTATTGACGCAGACTATACAGCTGAAAAATAGTTAGAAGCTGAAAAAATATATTTATCAACAACATTTGCAATTATTCTGAAGCATATTACTCAATCGAATCTATAATACTCATAAAACAATTGAGAATCTGATATTGATATCCACAACTTATTCGATGTCATTTTTTATATTCAACAAAAGATCAGTAATTGCTCGATTATTTAGCATCAAGGCATATCAGGAAAAAGGGCAGACTCAATCATCACTATATCAGTTGATTACATCTGTACGACAGCTATTTTATTAATAAGCATCATTTGCGTATTTCTAGGCGCCGAAATGCAAGAGGGCAACTGTCAAAACTCATAATTACTGATGCATAATTGATAATTGCATGACTCATAAAAGACCCATGCTTACACTTCTCAATACTGATTGATGAACATTATAGTAACTCTTCATATCAACAAATTAGTGAGATAATATGATCAAAATATTCATTTCATACATTCAAAGTGCCGCCGATTTCGTACAATGCCAAACTCATTCAATAAATTGAAAATCATTGACCTGTCGCCATGTCACATGTCTACAACTCATCATTTGAATTTCAATGCTTGTGACTTTGAAGAGCATGTTTCTCACCGTGAGTTAGTTACGTTTATGAGGGCATGCAGAAGAACTGTTAACATAAATGACGCTAGCGCTGACGTGCAACACGTGCATCAATCTAGGTTTTTGGACTGTCTAGTGATTAAACTGAATGAGTAAAAATCATTCGAGCATCATCTGAAAAACAATTTGCATGCGTGCCTTTTCTCTTAATCATTTTTTACTGAGATTGATCACTTTCAAAGAGATATGATTTCGTAAGTTGTAATGCATTTTAGAAATATCTGTTTGAGTCTAAATTTGCATCCCAATATAAAAATTACTCAGGATATTGGATAAGCATACTAATGAAAAGAGAGAAGTTCTTTGAGAAACCATCACTTGCATCACTTCTTGCCCACACTTCTCCCGAATATTTAGGCTGTGAGATTGCTTCTAAGTAGCACTTCGAATGCATTTTCGATCATGCATTAATTCTCGTCCATCCTTATTTCGATATCATGTGTAGGTCTTATTCTTTCTAAATGAAGTTTCTTTAGCAAAGGCTTTCTAAATTTCCATATCATGCTCTTACTACTCGCACTTTCATTTGTTTTACATGTCAAAATTTTGATTACAATACACAGAACTACAACCATTTACATAATAATGAGCAGATATTTGAGGTGTGCGGTCGTCAAAAAAACTGACTCAAGCCCTAAAAATCCAGGAGGAACCCGAACTGGATCAGACCCAAACCCGAAATTATTCGAAAGTAACTCAATCAGTCTGATTAATTATAGAAATTGAACTTTTATTGAGTGAGCTTCTAGCTTATTTACTTCTGATTTATCTGACCAATAAAACTCAATTGCCCCTAATTATGAATAATCGCTTTATTGCAGTTGTGACGTTCAAATATTTGGTATTCATTTTCTTTCATATCCTTTCACTTTCTCTTTTTGTCAGAATCATCAATGCGCTGTGGCATGCATATGCATTAGTAGTAATTATAATTACATTAGTTTAATGTTCGCCGATCTGAATGCCCACAAGTCAAATAAGACGCCAAATGAAACTTTCAGACTTAAACCAATGTCGGAGAAACAATTGCTATCAGAATTTGACCATTCATATGATAAATTGCTTAATTCATAAAGTGATTTTTTAATTGCAATGCTTTCATGCAAGTCCTACCGCAGCTACATCATATATAAGCGCAAAATACAAAAAGCTTGCATGCTACACTTATTTGTTCATTTAAGCCCTGGTTATAAACGCATGCATTTAGCGAATTCTGTAAGTTAACCCATACTCTCACATACTCTAGTAGTCAGTTCGTCATCATAGTTAAGTGAATTGTACTTCGTTGGCCAGCTTAATGAAGAAACTTTCACAGAGTCGATGTCTGTCTAAAATTATCCTTCTGCAGAGGTTACATGTGTCAGCAAATTTTCCTTCTGTAGGAATCACATGTGGCAGCAAATATCTTAAGGGAGCAAGAATTGGATATGTTTAAGTTACTGCGAGATCTTCAACATTCCTTTTGCCTAAAGGTGTAGTTCGGTCAATTTCAGAAACGACTTTTATGCATGAATATTAAAGTATTGAATCACTGCGACGATTTCCTGTCACTTTCCCACTTATCTGTTCTCTAGTTTACCTGCAAATTCATGTCAAAGACTCATGATGACGTCACAACTGCCAATTCATGCTTGCTGAGAAGCAGGTCGTTGTACATTGACAGGGGTTTCGCTGTGGTTGGCTGAGAGAGGAACTCTGTAGTAGTTACCAAATTCTTCATTCGATGGATGATGCATTGGTACTTGTTTAAGGTTGAAAGCCCTGGGCTATCATGATCATTTCTCAAAAGTCTGAGAACTGAAGTGACCTAGGGTGGATCATTGCTGGGAACGCATAGTTCGAAGAGGGAAATGTTGCATGCATCATTTGCAATGTGGAAAATGTGTGCACACATGTGAGCGGTGTAGTCAAAGAATAGAGATCCGGAATAAAAGCGGCCACTCACGTGAACGAGCATCACTGGGAAACGCTATCTATACTAATCATTTAGAAGAAATACTTTTTCGACTTAAATCTGGAATCAATAATTAAATAACATGTTGTTTATAACCAAAATGTCACAATTTCTCGATTGGAAATAGTCTACATGAGGTTTTCAGTCCTGGGTGTCTGATCCGGCAAACGTGCAGTTTTGTAGTAGTTATTAAGAGTTCTACAGTGCTGTACAAAGGTGTCAGGTGAGACCTCGTTCCCTGCACAGCTTCGTGCTAGCTCCCATCAACAATAATATTGTTCATCGCGTTTTATCATTATTACGTACGTTTAGGTCATCATCTTGATTATCAATTTCTTGTGTGTAATTGACATTTAAAATACAGTTATTGCTATGATCAATATCATTATAAACTACATGTATAACGCAGATCTGCTACTAATTATATCGGTATCTGTCATTCCGTGTATTGCTGCTTAGTCTTTTCCATCGAACAAAATAAATTATCAAAGTGCAAATAGCCTAATTGTATTGTAGTTGGGCACTCCTGCTCACTCAGAGTGATGGTAGGCCTGCCTTTCAAGGTTACGTTATGGACATTATGTTAACGGTCTAAGTTGACAAAATGACATCTGAAGATCAAAGCCTTAACCAATCGGTTACAGAGACGCCGACCCCTTTTCCAGCCCGACTGGCAGGTTTTGATTCCGCCGACCTCCAACCCGGCCCCGGCCGGTTCCAAACTTGCAGACTACCTCTTTTGAATTGTTTTCACCACAGAATTAGGCCGTCTAAAAACATCGGTTTATCTGAAGTTCAACTATCAATTGAATGTTTTTTAAGTCAGGAATCTGCAAAGTGGGGACAAGGAGAACACTAATACGTTACTGAATAGAAAAATCAGTCATTCATCGCTTGCGGATCACTGTGAATTTCTTCAAAAAGCCTCGATCTCCAAAATTTCTAGATTCGAGGAATTCAAATAATTTTAGACAAGTTTGATCACATTAAACCTTTGATCAACGTTATGGAAGATGGCAGTCGAAGAAAAGAACGAAATGATGAACAATTTTCAAATGATCTAGACAATTTTCAAAAAATATATTTTCTGTCGCCACAAGTTGCAATAGTTATCTTTTTTAACTATATTGAGCGACAACCTTCATTCACATTGACCTTCATCATACTTGTTGTCAAGCAAGCATTTCATACAGGATTTCTGCATCGACTGAAAATTCGATGTATAATTATCAACTCGTAAAATGGATTTTGTATTCTGAGCTGTGTCCAAAGTCTAAATAAACATTTAAATTAAGAGACTGAATTTTGGACTCGGACTTGTCCTCGTATAGTGGAAACTGAAGTGGCTTCTGAGGTTAAAAATTGATAAATCTGTTTAGGAACCATTAATTTAGGTCAGCTTAAAATGCTAAAAGAGGATTGAAGAAGTATACGTGTATCATCAGTAGCTGATGATGAATACTCTCGTGCAATGCAATTATATACGGCGGGCAATAACGACTCGCTTGCAAAAGAGAGGAATTTCAGGTTGTGAAATCGAGTTTTCCTGAAGTACAGTCAGTGGTAATTATTTGTCTTCATTTAGAAAATCAAATTTTTACCGGTAGGCAATGTATAGGTATGTTTTGAGCAAATTCGCCCAGTCATTTCATAAATGCATATGATGCTTGTGTTCGGCCATTGATTGAGTATGGCACTGCTTTCACTTTTCAGGCATGGACGGAGCTCTCATCGCATTAAAGGTCGCAATTAAAAAGAAAAGTCTTCCATATTTGTATTTTTGAATATGAATAGGTGAGAAGACATACTGATGTCAATCAATAGGCTATAAATACGCGCATTGCCCAGCGACGCTGGTCATGGTAAGGCGACTGAATGTCTGGAGATATTAGGCATCGAATATCTCGAAATGAGAAAAATTCATTTGGATTAGTTGTCAATTTAAGATGCTCCATCATTAAGTTATCTTACTTTTCGAGAGTCAAGCCTTCATTCAGTCAACTATAAGATCTTAACTGCCATAATGTGAAATCAATCGATGGAAATTTCATTTATTTGCATCACTATAGTTGAAAAACTAGAAAACACAGTTCTGTGCAGATGGTAGCAGTGTATTAGACTATCAAATTGCTGCTCTACTAATATGTTACGCATCATTTCATGATACAATTTTTCTAATGGATTCATTCTGTCATCGCGATTTATCATCTGGAAATTATCATAAATTCCTGATTTCATTCAGCAAGGGATTCAGCAACAAATTCAATTGCATACATTAAGCAAAGCCTTTATAAAAGATTTAGACGATCTACATGGATTACAGAATAAAGGTAAAAAAGAAGCAAATAATCTTATTTTATAAGAAAATGCTGGCATCTATGATATAAACAGGTACAATTATGTCGTCATTGAATTAGAGCCGGTAGAAGATTTTAAAAATGATTCTTGAGCACCTAGCTGTCCAAATTATAATGTGATGTGAAGACTTATTAACAAAAGTCAAGAATTGATAGATCAAGCATTACATAAAAGTTCTTGGTTTTCTCTAACTTCATTTGAATTAACGAAAGAAAATAAATATGCTTCTATAAAATTTCATAAAAATTCATATATGATGGATATTAAACTGCAGTTTCCAAGTATTTGAACTTGCATGACAAGAAATTGAAAGATTGAAGATTGTCCCTACAATATGTAGTATACAATAGGGATAACACAATTAAACATTGTTGCATATAGTTACCTCCATGTAAAGGGCTGAAGGAAGCGATATATATCCTTGTTCACAGGTTCTTTTATCAAGATGCTTTGCCAATTCTCACCCCAGGGCTGAAGAAAGTCGACAAGATTTTCCCTTTCTCTGGTCATAATGCAGTTGCACGTGGACATATCAAATGTCTGTAAAATAAAGACAAATCGTAAACGTTTATAATAAACATAAAATAAAACATTGCGCACACGATGATTGCACGCAATTATTTGCTATGTCAACAGATTTCTCGTTTTGCAGACTGCTCGATGCCACTTACCCCATTTTGTACGGCTTTAAGTAAAGCATCCCAGGTTTTTATTCCATAAATTTCAGCATTGACAAGTGAATATCTGAAAAATCATGAAAAGTTCACTTTTTAGTGCAATTTCAAAATTCGTGTGTAAGCATTATTCGAGCAGCGGCTATTATTAAAAACTCGTTCTTCGATGTGATAAAGCTCCATTCACCTCATGGGAATTTTGTTGAATAACTGGCTTTTTTGTAGTTGTGAAGCTTTTTGTGAATGTGATATTTATTGGTATAGAAACTTTTTTCTAAATCAGTCATTAAGCAAGTAATTTGATTTTAAAGTCAAGTTAACCATGTTTGTGAATGATGGATGCAAATTGCAAAGAAAAGAGCGACAATTACACTTACGTGAAGTTCAATTCATGTGACAGGAGATCTAAAATGTCCACGCAGTATCCCGAAATTAGTTGATTGTTTCCATTTATCTCATTGAGAACGAATGGTTGTTTCTAAGGAGGATAAGAACAATGAATATCTAATTCAATAGATTATCGACGGTAATGCTTAGGGACCCTGAGATTGACAAATATAGCTTCGAAGAGTAATTCATTGTTCAATAGTTTTCCATTCAGAAAGAATGCAATTCCACGCAAAGTAAAATTCATGAAACTAGAAGGTGCAGTTATTTAGTAAATCAAAGTGGAGATTATATTAAACAAGTGATGTTTGATAGCAAACTATGGACGCACTGGCACGTCCGGTCGCGGTCGTAACCCTAGTTGACAACGTTTCTATTTTGTAATGCAATAACACATTTAAAAAATTGAATTAAACATTTTCGAATGTTTTTCACTTAATGTCGGGTTTGATATAATTCTGCATTATCCGGTTTAGATTGGACTGATAAGGTAAAATAAACAGTGTTTCATTTTCTCAGAGACAGCATGCTACCTGAACGAATAGCAGCCTGCATGTTGCGCAACGTTCACGTCAGATACGTGAGTTTAAACACTTTTAGACGACTGATCATTTTCGAGAAATTCGTGGGGATCACGAGGATAGGTTTGCGATGGGACGTTCTATAAGTCAGTCGGAACCACTGGTCGCTTTTCGCTAGAGTGATCAATTTCTCTGAAACATATGAATGAGAGGTTGAACAGTTGAATGAGAGGCCTCAATTGGTGAGATGCTCTTCTTCAGCCAGTGGCGATGACCACGGCGCTGGTATGAATAATAGAAAAAAATGATTTATCAAAGGACATTAAGGACATGCGGATGATCTCGACCTGGCCGAATCGAATAATCGCTTTAAAATGTTCGACATGAAATTTTCGACAAGAAGCTCCGAATGTTTGGAAAATCGAAATTTTAATCGGACTGCCCACCTATGGCAAGTGGACTAAACTTAGATACAATTTTCTGATCCGGTTAGCCGGTTAGAAGGAAAGAAAGGGAAAGTAAAGGAAATTTCGGGAATAAGAATTGGCCGATTAGTAATAGCGGTCGATTTGAAATTGAAAATAGAGATAAAATTTCCCTATCCAAAGCGTCCTAATGTGAGTTTATTGATAGTAGGGTTGGCAACGTCCGGTATTTTGGTATTTTGTCCGGTGTCCGGTACAATTTTGGATTTGTCCGGTATTTTTAGGGATGATCTACTATACATGAATTATGTATGATGATCAGAGCTGATTTAATTCAACTGTTATAATTTCCTTTCCCCGTAGTAATCCAATGACTTGAAGTAAACGCTCTCACGGGAAGTGCTCAAGTTTTTAGGTCGAGACCAAAAGAAATGACATATTCTTTGGTATGATCGCCGAATTCGCTAAGCAATGAAATCACACGTCTCACAGTGAGGCATCGAAGATGCACGATCACCTTCTGGACAAGTACTTTCCCGAGGATGAGCAAGATTTCTTCGAACTGTCTGTGCTTTATCTCGGTTCTCGTCCTCTGATTAAAAAACGAGCTATTTAAATTACTTCAATTCTGGGGTTTATTTTAAGTATTTTTGTGAAGTTATTTTTGCGAATAAGGAAGGATTAATTCATTTATTCAGATTTTTGCACCATTCTGAGTTTTATGAATCTAACTTTTGTTAATATAAAAAAGCATTACTATTATTATTTTTCTCTATGATTGAGGCACATTGCATATGCGTGGGAATGCATATTGCCAGCATGTCTCTCTTTTGGCTTAATTGAAATGAAATCATAATATATCATATTGACCGTCCGGTATTTTCGTCCGATGGAGTTGGTAGCCCTAATTGCTAGGTTTGAAATATATTTACTTACCCAGTTCTCACATAGGATGCGAATGCGATATTCTTCACGTTTCTCGTTCTAACTTGAGAATGAGCTAATTTAATCAAAAATATTGTAAACATCGCAATTTTCCTACGTGAATTTCAATAACAGAATTTCCAAGTTCCATATCAACTGATAAAATTAAATAAAATCACTTCTGAATGCATTTGAAAATTTCTAATTTGGACACGGAAGTCGCACATGTTTGTTTCCTACAGTTAATAATAGTATTTCCCAAAGTTGCATCATTATGACGTCTGTTATTTGTTATCTATTGACGTTCATAACCTCGTGATTTCATGCCAGATTCATTGCACAATTTTATGCAAGTTCATGGACTTCGCATCAGGAAAAGGGACATAGGTTCATTGATTGAGGAATGAACTACACCTAGTTTAAATGCAGTAAGCAATTATATAATTTTTCTTTGAAAAAAGCTGTTAAACGTAATACTTCAACTTTCAAAATATACAATGTCAGTTGTTTTTGATTTATTTTAGCCCAGTCTTTCAACATATCGAGAAAGATTTATCTGCTAAATGTGACAAAATTTAGCCGACATTTCCCCTCATAATCGATATAGCTTTTCCCGCTCTTGTTACCAAAGCGCTGAATCAAGATACCGAGACTGAAATTCAATGTACCAGGTTTACCAATTTGTGCTTTTAAGAGACCGGGTTATGCATTCAACTTAGCAATTAACAACATTCAAGTTAACATAGAGGATGCCATATCTATGTATTAGGAATCAAAATCACAATTCAATCAATCATGATACCAATTCTTCTCTTCATTATGATTTGCGCGCCTCCGTATTTAAAGCGGATGTGGCTACTCAATGTGGTCATTCAGTTTATGATGTTGGATATGCCGCATCTCCCTTTACAGAGACAATGCCAGAAGTGTTATACGAATCTGGAGAAATAGAGGGCGAATTGAAAAGAAGGGCGTAAGGTGGTCAGAGGAACTTTCGTGTAGATGACGAAATGCTGAGTATGTACAATACTTGAAATCGCAAGGGAAGAGCCATTTTCAACTCTAACAGCAGTCAAGGAAAAGTAAGAAACGCGGCTCCCGAACAAGCCAAGTGTATAGGCATCTCAACAATATGTTGTCATTTAAAAAACCAGTTAATCTCTCTCAAAATTGACGGGAAGGACGTTGACATTCCATTTCGACGAAATGCGGAGGCAACAAAAGTGACGTGCTACAGATACTCTACCTGGCTGACGTCATTAAGGGTCCATGATCACATCATTTACATAGATAAATGTGGTATTTATCTTTTGGTCCTCATCTATTTTGATTTAAGGCAGTAAACTGTTGATCATTTTAGATACCAAGAGTTCATTGATAATCTCATTAACGTCGAGGCGTCATCGCGTTTTGAAGGAGTTGTTCATATCGTACACGATGGTGGCCGACAACGTCTAGATACTGTAGTGCCACAGAAGCATCAACATCGATTCCACGTATATGCTCAGCCTCCGCACAGCCTTTTTTTCTCAACCCAGTGGAGCAAGCACACAGTTACTTGAAGGCCGCTGTAAGTTGACTGCTAACAACTGAACAAGTTCAACAGGACCTAGCAAACGACTCTGAACGTCTTGTACATGGACTGACACAAGCGGCATGGCGAGCAAGATTCTTCGCGGAATAGCGGGTAGTGCTTTGAAAGAAATAACGCCTACGAAATACTCCCATTGGTGCCGTCGTGTTGATCGATATCCGATCAAAATCGATTGATGTTCCACCACGTTTGAACAGACAATCATTGTAGGATAAAATATTTTTGTAATTATTTTGAAATAACGATTGAAACGTGGATTTTGCCTTACTATTTATATTAGTGTTTGGAGGTGAAAACTTTTCACAAATGAGATTTCATTTTAAAAATCATTTTAAATATAATTGACTGATATAAGTCAAATGTGATTCCGTTTGTGGAGGACGGAATGTGATATGAATCAAAAACAAACATTTTACGAAATTGAAAGAAACTGACGATAATTACATATATAATAAAACTAAATGCTCAAGTGTACCAATTGTCATTATAGCAATTTGTTGATAGATAATGTACTTGCGCAGTTAAACTTTCATTGTCTGATATACAGAATGTTAATAATTTACTTCAAGCTTATTTCAAAAGTTTCCTGTCGATTTTCTGATAGTACTTCTTTATTTCACTCGTCTTTACGTGGTGTATCTTTCTCTTTTCACTACTTCACGTATTTCAATGAATTTCGCTGGTGTTTTGATGAAAAGAAAGTATAATAAATAATATAAAATTTATGATAATATTTAATGTCGAAAATTTATAGATAACATTATTCTCTGTTCACAAAAACTTTATAATCGCTTCTCCCTTTCCTGGACCTTCAAATAATCTGCAATCTCGTTTTTTTGTCATATTCAAATTCTTCGATATCCATTCTGATCTTATGACATTCTTTTGCTGCATATTAATAGTCGAGCTACTCATTTTTCTTTGCCAAAATTAGAAAAGAATCAGAAAATTTGGGAATATGCCAAGTGCCTATTTCGAGAGAAAATATACAAAATCACAAATTAGTCAATTTATGTTAATTTCAGATACGTATTTCATTGACCACCGGCGAATATCATGAGGGAGTTTAAAAAGATGATGACTTCATGACCTGAACTACGTATAAATTTCAAAATGGCATTGATATTGATAAGGGCCTAGATTGCATTTTGCAAAATAAGAAATTTCTTCACATGTCAAAATTAGAGTTTTCAAATTGATAATTTGGCCTTCTGCTCACGTCTTTCGAAATTGCTTATTTCTTACTATCAGACATTGCAATTAAAAGCATACATTTTCATTCTCTTATTTTAAACATGGAGTCTTCAAAATCATCACAATGCCCTGTTGACAGGGCCAGGCGCGGTTATCCGCTCGCACGGTTAACCAACCGCGCGGTTAAGCGCTCTGTTAACCGGAACCGCTCGGTTTGACAGTAGTATCCACATTAACAGTCGATTTTCTCAGTCGTCCGGCGGCGTCTCGTTTTAAGTCACACGAGTTATTAATAATCAGTCGGTGAGCATCGCACAAATGTTTCAACATGTTCGTGGTGCTCCTAGAATATGCATAGGTCTTCTCACACAATTTGCATCGCGATAATTTTTTCCGTCCTTGATAATAATGTCGAACTGTCTCCAATAGACGGCACTGCGAGATCCGCTGTTCCAACTCATGGCTGCTCGTTGTCTTGCTGCAGCTGCTAGCACTACTGCTGCATATCCCAAATCCATCCTATTCCTACCACAGATCTGTGATTCCTACCCACACAACGTGATCGTGAACACAATGCGAGTCTGCGTGACGTCTAGTCTACGTTGACGTGCTGTAGTCGTTGCTTGCATTGCTGGTTAAAGCATGCATCCATCTACGTCAACTCAGGTACCTCATGCAAAAGCGAATCTCATTGGACACTATGACAAACCGATTTCTGCTTGGGAATTGTTTTCAATGCGCTGTTGACAACAATGGAACGTCTATGATTCGAATGCTACATTTGCCTACCCTCGGTTCAACCACACGGTTGACTCGACTGTTAGCTTTCCTGCCTAGCCAAGAACCGCGTGGTTGAACCGGTTGAACCGCTTAACCGCGCCTGGCCCTGCCTGTTAATTAAGTTTAAAGTTCATAAATTTAATAAGAAATGTCTGTAACTGAAATGTGACAATTTTAGAGTTATGCAATTTTAATGCTATGAGGCTGTATTCTGCGACCGACTCAAGGATTCAATTTGAATCGCTTAGCTTTTGATGGAACAATGAGCAAAAATAAGAATGAAGGCTGGATAGCAATTCATGATTTGCTGGTTTATCAATCCTTTAATTAAATACATAATTCCGGCCATGTTTTCAACGAGTCGTTCACTAGCCAATTACATGTGTTTCATTAGTGTGCAGTGAACAACATTCAGTATGATGTACAGAATAATCGTTGGATGACGATTCAAATCATTCTTCAGTTACTTCTTCTTTGTTCTTTGTATAGAAGACTTAATGGTGAGAAAAATGAAAGATTTGCTGCTTTTGACAGATGAGAGATGCTATGAATACGTATAGTTTCCCTAAATTTGCAATTTTGCTAGAAATGCAAGAGGATTCCAGGCGTTTGAAACGCTCTATCCAGACGCCGGATATCAATTGTAATATTCAAGCTGTTTTAAAGGAAGCAATGCATATCAATAATATTTGAAAGAGTGTAGCGCTATGAATATATTATTATCTAAACAATAATGTAAATGATACTAATCTGTCAATCTATCAATCTGGGAATGATGCGATAATGCAAATGGTCTGATCTGTAATGATAGCCAGAAAGAGGCAAAAAAAAATGAAGCAATAATATAGCAAAATAATGAATTCTGTCAATGGTGAACTCAATTTACACAATGCACACAAGATGTATTGAGTTGTGTTGGTTAAAAAAGACATCAATAATGATGTCTGAAGATAACGACACTCAAGTAGGACGTTTAAAATAAATGCTGTTTGACCTTGATGGTCAATTTACGTAAATCATTTGATTAATTATTAAAACCATCACTCAATAGAACTTCACAGCGACACTGAAAGATATTTAGCGATTTACAACATTTCACGTGATTACTGCAGAGTTTTTTTTAAAATGTGATTAATTGATTATGACTGTCACATGAATATACGATTCATGAAACTGGCTAAATTGCGATAATACATAGATTGCAGTGTGAACCAGCACGTTGCAAGCAAATCATGTTCTTGGAACATTTTTTCTAGGATTATGTGCTTGTAGGCAATATAATTCGATTTTTCATTATTGAGGAGTTTCAATTGTGGATAATAAAATGTTGCAAAATTTTATCAAATATATTTCAAAGCATCAAAATATTGCTTTCTAGATTTTGCTTACTTCCCACACGAAACGAATTTGAATGAATCAACCCTACCTCATTTACAAAAGTAAAGCATTTACATTTTCTAGGGATTGCTATATACGTTGTCATACAATTATTGCAATCACCAATCTATCAAAAAATTTTGACAATAAGAAGTTTGCGCTGCAGGTTATCTTTACCATATATCTCTAGCTCCTCAATTTCCGTCATTCGTCTGGAATGCCTCTTTGATGAAACTTTTAAGAAGGGACCAGGAAACTGGAGCGTAAACATTTAAATCTGTTGTTGCCATAGTTTTGCAAAATCGCAAATTGTGATTATCAATGGCGACAAATATATATTCGAGGTTGAATGCGTTTAATAAAACTTATTTGTCATCAGCTTTCATGTTGACTTTCAATAAATTTGGTCAGTAAAAGCTCAAAGCTTTGGAATCATGAAATCTAGGATGGAAGTTCACATTTTTAAAAGTTATGAAAATGACACATGACACATTATAGCTCATTTAAGAGATTTTTTTCTGAAAGAGGAGAAATATGAGGCGATATTCAATTGTGCAATGACATAATTTATTTCCATGATTGTGTGACCCCAGGAAGAGGAGCGTATATACAGTCCGTTTCATAAAAAGTGGATCATCCTAAAATTTGACTAAATAAAACATAAGTATGATACAGAAAGCATTTTTCATGTTATTTCATGTCCCTAATATATTTAAATGTCTTTATATAATCTGATAAGCTATGATACAGTAACGGTTCTTAAGAAGCTAATATTTTATGGCCCTACCCTTATTGTCAATGACATTACCAATTCGTCTAGGCATTGATTCGATGATATCGTTGATTTTTGACTGATCTAACTTTCTCCACTCTCTTTTTAACAGTGACGTAAGTTGTGATACGCCATCTGTAGGTAGCAGTGAACGACGAACGTTACGTTTTAGAATACTCCATACATTTTCTATGGGATTCAGATCAGGAGAACGAGCTGGCCAAGATAATGTCCTAAGCCCTAATTGAGACTTGCATAAGTTGACTCTACTACTCCTGTGACACGTAGCATTATCATCCATAAATAACCAAGTCGATGGATCACCAAGTTGATCTGTCATTTGGCCAATGTTCATTCGTAAAACATTCACATAGCGTTCAGAATTCATGGTTCCTTGCTGTATGTGCAGTTCAGAGCGGCCATTGGTCCAAATGCCAGCCCAAATCAGTAGAGTCGCACCACCTTCTACCCGGGGACGATGTAAATGTCTCGGAATTTCCTGATCAGATTTTATCCATAATCTTAATCGACCATCACCTCTTACAGCTCTTGAAATTCGACTCAATAAGTCTTCTACGAATAGTGGACTTAGAAATAGACGAGACTAGTGCAGCCATCTCAGTTAACGAGAGACTTGGATCAACTTTAACAAATCTCAAAATTAGGCGGTCTCTACGTTTGGATGTTTTGAGTGGACGGCCAGAGCCCTCTTTACGACAGAGTCGAAAATCATCATTATGCCATCGATGCACATTTGTGTAAGGGACATTTAGTCGCTTGCTTGTAGCTCGCAAAGAAAACCCTAGTTCTAGCAAGGCTGACACTTTGCCTTTTGTGAATGCGATCTCGTTATTGTTCATTTGTGCTTTGTATTGTTTTCAACCGGTAAGAGATAGATTTCTAGCTGAAAGCAATCAGGGATGCTGCCAACACCACCGCAACGAAGTCAGGAAGCTATGGAACATGAAGTCCAGTTAATCACATGTAGCAGTTACATTATTGTTGATGAATAATGGTGCTATACTGGCTCTGATTGACCGATTTTCTTTATTTTTGTTTTGCTTGATAGCTTTTGGCTTGTAGAACAATATATTACATAACAAAGGAAACAAATGTAATTTTATAAGAGTGAGGTATGATTTTGTGTAACATTACTAAATGAAGATCAAATTATCTACTACTTTTTTTATCTATAACAGGAAAACAACTCAATATTAATGCTTGAAATTTCCAACAATGATATTAGTAAGCACAACTGACATATCTTCCAAATTTCAGAGAAATTCGTTCAAGTTTGGCGGAGTTAGACAAAGTTGAACTTAAGGCGATGTTTAAGGGTGATCCATTTTTTATGAAACAATCTGTATCAAAAAATGTATAATTACCACCAGATATCCAACCGTGAAATGATGCCCTTTCAGGGATGTCACAATATTCCAAATCGAGTTTGTTTCATTTGAAAACATATTCAAGGAACTATTTTCGAAAGTTGCAATTCTTCTGAATGTGTTGTTCTCTGAAAATATTGGACTAATGTTAATTATGCACCCATATTATAAATGAAAACAATCAGAACATATACAGATTATGCTGTAAAAATGCATGCTCATATAAAAGTAGTTGAAGAATTATGAATAATGCTATTGATCTATCTGTTGTTTCACAAAAATACTGCACTACCCAATTCATGGCTGATAAAATTGAATTATTGAAATTGCTTCCTATTTTGTTGGGTGCTGTCAAGTCTGTACGTCTGAAGGATCCTCCTCCTCTCCCAATAGCTGTCGTCCTATCTCACTTATCTTTGGCTGCTGTAAGGTCATTGAAAGGGTAATTTCTGATGAAATATATCCCTGCAATGAACCAAAAGCTCTTGCCAATGGAACAGCATGGCTTCCTTCTCCGACGTTCAATGGTGACACACATGCTCAGTTCGATATTCGAAATGAGTTTTTCATTAAGTCTCCATAATCGCTTCGATTGCGTGTAAATGGATTTCTATAAGGGTTTCGACGCAGCATTAATTCCCAAGCTTCTCCATAGACTCTCAAGCTATGGTTTCAACGGTTAACTACTCCAATGGATAAATAATTATCTATGTAATCGAACTCAGAGCGTCCTTATCAGCACCATCACTTTGGATGAGGTAGCTACAGTCCGTTTCATAAAAAGTGGATCATCCTAAAATTTGACTAAATAAAACATAAGTATGATACAGAAAGCATTTTTCATGTTATTTCATGTCCCTAATATATTTAAATGTCTTTATATAATCTGATAAGCTATGATACAGTAACGGTTCTTAAGAAGCTAATATTTTATGGCCCTACCCTTATTGTCAATGACATTACCAATTCGTCTAGGCATTGATTCGATGATATCGTTGATTTTTGACTGATCTAACTTTCTCCACTCTCTTTTTAACAGTGACGTAAGTTGTGATACGCCATCTGTAGGTAGCAGTGAACGACGAACGTTACGTTTTAGAATACTCCATACATTTTCTATGGGATTCAGATCAGGAGAACGAGCTGGCCAAGATAATGTCCTAAGCCCTAATTGAGACTTGCATAAGTTGACTCTACTACTCCTGTGACACGTAGCATTATCATCCATAAATAACCAAGTCGATGGATCACCAAGTTGATCTGTCATTTTGGCCAATGTTCATTCGTAAAACATTCACATAGCGTTCAGAATTCATGGTTCCTTGCTGTATGTGAAGTTCAGAGCAGCCATTGGTCCAAATGCCAGCCCAAATCAGTAGAGTCGCACCACCTTCTACCCGGGGACGATGTAAATGTCTCGGAATTTCCTGATCAGATTTTATCCATAATCTCAATCGACCATCACTATCCTTCAGACGGACTGATGCCTCATCAGACCAGACAACCCGATCCCATTGATTTCGCCAGTGACAATGACTCATTGCTCATCTGAGACGTCTTTTTGTATGCTGATCTGATAATTCGATCTGAGAGGGCCTCTTACAGCTCTTGAAATTCGACTCAATAAGTCTTCTACGAATAGTGGACTTAGAAATAGACAAGACTAGTGCAGCCATCTCAGTTAACGAGAGACTTAGATCAACTTTAACAAATCTCAAAATTAGGCGGTCTCTACGTTTGGATGTTTTGAGTGGACGGCCAGAGCCCTCTTTACGACAGAGTCGAAAATCATCATTATGCCATCGATGCACATTTGTGTAAGAGACATTTAGTCGCTTGCTTGTAGCTCGCAAAGAAAACCCTAGTTCTAGCAAGGCTGACACTTTGCCTTTTGTGAATGCGATCTCGTTATTGTTCATTTGTGCTTTGTATTGTTTTCAACCGGTAAGAGATAGATTTCTAGCTGAAAGCAATCAGGGATGCTGCCAACACCGCCGCAACGAAGTCAGGAAGCTATGGAACATGAAGTCCAGTTAATCACATGTAGCAGTTACATTATTGTTGATGAATAATGGTGCTATACTGGCTCTGATTGACCGATTTTCTTTATTTTTGTTTTGCTTGATAGCTGTTGGCTTGTAGAACAACATATTACATAACAAAGGAAACAAATGTAATTTTATAAGAGTGAGGTATGATTTTGTGTAACATTGCTAAATGAAGATCAAATTATCTACTACTTTTTTTATCTATAACAGGAAAACAACTCAATATTCATGCTTGAAATTTCCAACAATGATATTAGTAAGCACAACTGACATATCTTCCAAATTTCAGAGAAATTCGTTCAAGTTTGGCGGAGTTAGACAAAGTTGAAGTTAAGGCGATGTTTAATGGTGATCCATTTTTTATGAAACAATCTGTATTACAAAGCGACGTGCTTCAAGGTTCAGTTCTTGTTGTTCCTTCTTTATGTCAATGACGTGCTTGACTTCTACCCATCTTTATGCTGATGACTTGAAATTCATGTCAGTCAGAAGTTATAGGGCCTCTTTAAAAGCATCTTCAGACCTTAAAACATACTCTTCGAGAATTTGATAATAGTACAAAAGGTGGCAAGTGAAGATTTCTTTGCGAAAATCTTGTTGTTTACTGATGGAGATCGATATGCAATGTCCGTCAACTATCACCTTGACAGCGCATCCCTGAACAATTCAATTATTGTGAAAGACGCAGGCTTTTGATTTCATCAGATCTCAGATTTAGTGATCATTGTGCGCATATCAGCTCAACCGTTTATGCCAGAGCATTTTGCATCTTTAAGTCCTTCGCTTGCCATGACTCCCGCATCTTAAAAAGCCTTTGCTTTTGCTCGGCCTCTTGGAGTATGGAAGTGTCATCTTTTCACCCTACCTAAAACGGGACACTTCACTTATTGAGCTGAGCGTGCTCACAGATACTTTACCCGAATTGTTTCGAAACGCTCAAGTATTAGGTATAGCAACTACTCTCCTTCCAATTGTTAAAATTAAAATCACTATAATATAGGCGCATTTTGCTAGACTTGTACTTCTTGATTAAACTGTACTATAATCATTTCGGCCTGTCGCTCAACTCTTTTTTCACCACGTGTCTTTCATCTCACATTACTAGCGGTCAATCACGTAACAGCTGTCAGATTGCACTAGTTTAAAATGTTAATTCGAACTATCTTTGTGGACTGTTTTTATTCCGTATCATCAAAATATGAAATTCATTGAACGATTCCTTGTGAAAGCTACAACTTTTGTGAAATTCAATAACAGACTTAAATCTGTTGATCTCAGTGAATTCTGCTCATACTGTGACCGTTATTATGTAATTTTGAATGAAATTCTGTGACATGTGATGAAATATCTAAAATTTTGGGAAAGCCAAGTTTCTGGTGTAGGTCTCAAATAGGTTTCTTTCTATATCACACGATATATTTCAACCTTATGACCAAGGTTATCTTCAGGTTGTTAAAATTACTAAAGCTTTCCCAAAATTTTATATATTTCATCAAATGTCGAGCCAATACATATTTTCGCAATATGTAACATGTGCTGTATACTTGATGGCAAATATTTGCATACATACTTTTGTTCCATAGTGAAGACTTTCATCATAATAAAGATCAAGAATATAAAGTGAATCTGTCTATATTGTAGGCATGCTCATCAGTAGGTATGTTTATTTTGTGTTATGTGTGTTATCAACGCTTGCTTGTAAGTGCCCTTGCAGCCATTGCTTTGCGTTTTCTGTTGTGCTTCAGAATAAACATTTATAACTTATGACTTAATAGTAATCAATGATACAAAAACTCGCTCCCCCTTAAGCTGCGACAAATAAAGTTGAAGTTACAAAAGTTCCTGCCGTGCTACGTCAACCTGACAGCATCAATGAATGATTATAAGTGAATTCGAGAGCGGTCTACTTCTTAACAAGAAAGCATGACAACTCATGGCAATTCTTGACGTCCATTCGAATTCGGTGGGATCTGCACACAATACAGCGTGCTTCAGCCACTTTTAATTGAACGATTTATTTCGTTTGTCGATGACTTTCATGTTAAATTCTTCCTTTTTTCAGATTGAAATCGTACTCTTTAATAACAGATTGTTCGATTACACCGCTTTTTCTGTCATATTCCGACAACATAAATGAAGTGATGTTTATTCAAAGAATGGAAAATCGCATGTGACAAGTTACAACAAAGAATAGAAATCATGAAGGGAAATAATACATCATGACAAATAGCGGAGAAAAAAACAGCGAGTTTATAGATATACTTGATACTCGTACAGTTCAATTGCTCATTGTATAAAATATTTGAGCATTTGAAGATATGAGTTTATACACTTGTGCAGCAAAAAGAAATGAGGGAATGTTTGGTGGCATACCGTCTTTCAGGAAGTAATCACACTATTTAATAGATGAGAAGTTGAATTCTCGCATTTCAAGAAGAAATCAATGGCATCGTAACATTTGCAAGTTTAATGTAATTTTGCATAATAAAGTGCCGCAACTCAATTGGGAGCGATTTCTTCTTAAATTCAGAATTGCAGCTGAAGAGGGCTTCAATTACGATAATCCGAGGGCCCGTTAGTGATTAATAGTTAATTATTGGTTATTGATAATAATCGATAACAGAGACTTGCAATCAATGGATAGAAAGGCTCAGCGAACTTCGAGATTTCGTTTAAGTCGATTTTTATACATGTAGGATTCTGCATGTACTATTGAATTTCTATTCTTATTGTTCCCACTGAAATTTCAAGGATGATTGTGTGAGTATTTTTAAATTTACGTTGTTGAACCTTTCTGTCTAATGATGTTGGTAGTGCAGTAGTGAATATATTACAGATTCAGGCAACACATTTTTATACAATGACTCAAATCTCTTGACCATTCTCAAAAAATAGAAGCTGACTTTAGAACAGTTCTTGCAATTTTATTTGGAATAGATCTCCACTTATACATATACTTACATTTACCGACATTATAAATAAATAAATGTCTGCATCTACGGCACTTGACATTGGATAGTAACTTTTCCATAATTGTTGCTATATCTTCATATCATTACTCGTATTCTGCACTACGAATGCAGATATCTGTACTTGTGAAGAAAGTGCAGATGGTGTGGCATGCGAGATGCTATACTTGTGATAGCAATAACAGGAATAATAGGAGATGACGTTTATACACAATAAACAGAGCATTTAGGCCATTCATGTCGTGGGATTAGGACATATAAACAGTTTACAAGTGGCCGATGATGCTTGTCACCAGTTATTGACAATGTCAATCAATGGATTTCTTTTATTTACTTCATTTTGATTATCATCGTCTTTGTTAGTGATAGCAACTTCTTTCAGAATTGGAGTATTTCAGCTGGACAAATAATCTTTTTGAGAACATTGATTTTAGTCCGGTAGCCAGAGCGAGTTTCTGCAGGGAACGAGGCCGAAAATGAGACTTTTACAGAATGACATACACCATATACCCACTACGAATTCACGCGTCTGTCGAGTTCTAGTGAGTTCCTCATCTTGTCAGACACGATCAAAGAAAAACACATGTTATTCCAATGAGAGGCAGATTTCAGTTTTTGGTTAAAATGAAATTTTCTATGTTTCCGCTTATCAACTGGAAAGTATCAAGTCTAGAGTCATAATTTTTGACATGGAATGTCTTCAGCTCATTTCCTATCATGTGTATGTGATATTATCATGCTTCTGACCGGCTATATATGTGATAATGTGGTTCAATGTGGATGAAGTGGCCCAACATATTGGTGCTTGCCGACAGTAGGAGGCTTGTCAAATCTGAATGCATGTAATTTCATAGATAAATGTTCATGAACCTGATAACAAATGACCTGAAGACATTCCATGTCAAAAACTATGGCTCTTGACTGAGTAGTTTACCGTAATAGGCGAAAACATAGAAAAATTCATTTTGACCAAAAACTGCAATCTGCCTCCCATTGGATTAACATGTGTTTTTCTTTGATCGTGTCTGACAAGAAGAGGAACTCACTAGAACTCGGCAGTAGTGCAAATTCGTAGAAGGCATAGGATGTACATTATTCTGTGAAAGTCTCATTTTCGGACTCGCTCTGGCTGCCGGACTATTTAGAGGAACTTATTATGGCATCCTTTATGCATTTCTGATAAAGACTACACGATTTACGCGACAAGCCTTTTACGTAGCTCTCCATGTTTTAACATCAAATGATATTTACGAAAAACGTATTTCTGTAAAATTGCACGCTGTGTATTTATATATATAATTTATTATATTATTATATATATTATAATATTATATTATTTATATAATATAATTTATCTTATATAATTTATTAAGATTCATAATGAAAAATATGAATTAAGATTTATTGTTTCCATACAACACAGAAATGAGAATAAATCATTTAATACCTCCACTCGCTGCATAGATAGAAAATGCTATCGGTGAGCAATTCTGAAAGAAAATTTAAGCAAATATTAGACATCAGGTATACCAATACATGTCTTTTATCATTAACCATAACAAATTGAAAACTAGGAAAGAATCGATGCATTTCACAAATTCATCATATGTTCTATCCATGTACGCTCGTAGTCAGTGCATGTCAAGACTTCAGAAATATTGCTACCATTATTATAATAAGCTATTGATTAGTTATAATGATTGATAAATTGCGACGCAGAAAAATAACATTTTCATAGCCCAAGTTTATAAACTTACTTTTGAACAAACATTGACAGCCGATGAATTGCCCTGTATCAAACTCCTGCACGTTATATTGACTTGTCTGGTAATTGATCTAGACAATGAACAATCGGCATAAAGTGCAAGTCTTTGACTCATGACCTCCTGAAAGAAAAACCATACAAAATATTCAAAATTCACTTTCAATAATGCAATGCAAAGCAAAAAAATGCAAAGCATGATGTAAATACAGCAACAGACTTAGATACTAAGATTCATCGAATTTCAATTCATAGCTGAAAATATTTTATACAGCAGAATGTTGATCAACTTTCCCCAATTTATTTACTCGCTGTTATTTTGATTTAAACCGGATATTGAATGGAGGTTTATACATAACCTGTTTCAGGGACTTATGTAGCTAATTATGTTGGAAAATTATTCGAGCTGCATCTTTCTCCTGGCTCTTCGCCTACAATTTGGTTAGTAGTATATAGTGTGACATCCGGCGCGACGCCTTGCTTCGCTTCGCTTGCGCCGGATGTCACACTTTTGCGGGTTTTTTCAAAAAAATCAAAATTTCAAAAATTTCAAAAAATTTAGGTAGACTTCAAATTTCACGTGGCCGAAGGCCGAAGGGCGAAAATTTAAGCGTTTTTAAAAATACCCAATTTTTCAAATTTTTCAAAATCTCAAATATGAGAATTACAATTTTCACCCGCCCTTAAAATCATGACCGTTCCAGGACACTGTAAAATCATAAAAGTTGAGAATCTCAAATTTGTGATTATGATCATTTTCTTGCTCAAATCATGACCGTTTCAGGACACCAAAAATCATAAAAGTTGAGAATTTCAAATTCATGAATTTTATCCATCTTTCAGGTTTTTAAAATATAACATGTGACTAATAATATTTCTTTAAAAATGGAAGAAACAAAAGTGGATGAAACCGCAAGAATATATCCTTCATTATCATATGAAATGGATATTGCAAAACACAAAGATAGAGTACGTTATATGAAAGATAAGGAATCTCAATTATTACTTAGATTAGAACATTATAATAAATTAAGAATGTGACACAAGGCGTTGGAGCATGTTTAACAATTTCTTTAGGCGCTCTCACTATTGTCATTTCATCTGGCGTTCTTACAATTCCAGTAGTTGCTACAGCTTTGTGATACAATTAGATTTTAGTTGTACGTTAGGGAAGTTGTTTTAATTCTAGCACGTCAGCACAACCACATGACGCCAAAGCATCTGGCAGTTGTTTTCACTTCTCTCTCTCCTGTCATTGTTCCGTGTGCGCTAGAAAGCAAAGTTCTCATTTGCAATGTCTTCCGTCAGCAAAATAGAGAGAGAATTTTGTTGCTTCGTGGATCAAGTTGTGCCTCTTATTTCACCAGACCATCTTGATTTCTTCAAAACGATATCAACAAAATTTATTCTTGAATCACTAAGAAAGAAACAGAAGACGAGTGGAAACGAAGAAGATAAAAAGAGAGAAGTGTTTGAAATAATCCGAGATTCATTCAAGGATGTTGACAGCAGCAATTTACCTGTATTTCTCGAGAAAAAGGATATTATAAGTACATCATCGTGCATCTCTTCATTGAATAAACTTATTGGTTTTGAGAAAATTACACATCGGAATCTGCTACGCTGCTATGTTTTACAAGGAGAAGTGCTTCAGCGACTGAAGTTATTGTCTAATATGAATTATACAAAATACGTGAAAGAGTTAAATGAGACCCACAAAATAAAGTTTTTCACGTTCATATGTGACATTACTGATCAAATTATTCAAATTATCAAAGAACTATCCAAACTTAGCCAATTCTTCTCTATCAATTTACTTTGTGATGAAGCATTTTACATATCTTGAAGATTTCATTGATCATGAGAAAGAAGAAGAAAAGCGAAGATTAGCAGAATCCATATTTGATTCACCCAATGTGCAACAAACTGAACAACAACATGCGCAACATACTGGACTCACGCAGGAATTAGAGGACTTGTAAATGTTGGACTCTACTTCATAAGTAACAAGTAGTAACATTTATTGCAACTTATTTGCGTGGAGACTGAAAAATGACAATGGCATTTTCAAATTGGATTTCTGTTTTCATATAAATGTTGGACTCTACTTCATAAGTAACAAGTAGTAACATTTATTGCAACTTATTTGCGTGGAGACTGAAAATGACAATGGCATTTTCAAATTGGATTTCTGTTTTCATATAAATGTTGGACTCTACTTCATAAGTAACTAGTAGTAACATTTATTGCAACTTATTTGCGTGGAGACTGAAAAATGAGAATGGCATTTTCAAATTGGATTTTTGTTTCATTTAAAATGACTGACCTGATCGAGTTTTTTAAATTATATGGAACAGACACAACAACGAATTTTGATCTAAAGAAAATCGCACATCAATTGAGAATAAAGAATTTTCATGTCCTAATGAGAGACGAATTACAATTGATCAAAAATAAGCCAACAATAACTATAAATTTCATAACGAATCTTCACACTTCAGACCAAAAAGGTGTACATTGGTCAGCAGGTATCTTTAGTAAAAACGGAGATAATTATTATTTTGACTCATACGGGCTTCCACCTACGAATGAAGTAAGAGAAATACTTGGCAATGGAATTTATAATACATTTCAAATTCAAAAACCGGGAACAACTTATTGTGGTCAATTATGTCTTTATCTTTTATTTAAATTGCAAGAAGAAGTGCCATTTCTTGATATTATGTTAGAATTGAACGAACCGTAGGTTCTATGGCTACGCCTAATAATAATAATGATAATAAAAAATCACTTCGTTGTAATTCATTTTGATAAAATCGGCCTCTGATATCTTCATCATCTAAATCTTTGATTTCGTAAGTAATCGGATAACTTTGATTTATTTTAGAAATTTCAAATATCTCTTTCGTCCAGTATCCGACGAAACCTTTTTCAAATTTATTCTTATATTTAAATATTCTAACTCTATCTCCAATTTTAAATTTCGGCTTAAGTTTCTGCAAATTCGGATTACTCTCATTCGAATAATTATTTTCGAATATTTTCTTTCGTATTAAATCAGGGTCGTCAGAAGCATTCTTTGGGGTTTCTTCAATACCTGAATGAACTTTATTATTGTACTGCTCTACAATTCCTGGTAATATTTTTAACCATTTCTGATTTCCTTTCTGAGTAAATTTCTTGAATAATTTATTTTTTAACGTCCGATTGAATCTTTCTATCACTACAGCCTTCCCTGCATTTTCAGTTGAATAAACAGTTTCAAATAGTGGCTGAACGTTTCGGTTATAAAATTCCGACCCTTTATCAACAAACAATTTTTTTGGCTTTCTCTTACTTTCTTTAAAGATTTCTTCAAACGCATATTTAACTGATAGACCACTTTTATTTTTTAAAGGCTTTACCCAAGCGTATCGTGTATATAAATCTATAACGGTCAATGCGTACTTAAACCCTGTTTCATTAGGCATATTAATTAGATCTGCACTCCAGATATCATCCTTATTAAATACTTTTACCTTCAATAGATATTTCGGCTTTCTGTATTCCTTGTGAATTTCGGAGGCGTAGGTTCGAGCGTTGCTCTCAGACAGCTTTGCTGTCGTTTCATTTAAACCCTGGCCGAATAATATTTTAGCTTGTAAAGCTTTCTTAACAAACATTCTTTCAATTTTTTCTCTAAATGTAGGATTCTGAATACTATCTAATTCTTGAATCATCTTCTTATCAGCTGCATGTCGAGAACTTAGATCATGATTTCGATAAGCTAAATCATGCCTGTAAGCGGCGGCATCTACTCTATTTATCGGTTCTTCACCTGGTTTCGGATTATTATTCTCATCTAGTCTTATATCTAATCGAGTTCCTGGACCAGTATATGAATGACCAGGAAGATGTTTTTCTTTCGAATATTTACTCCAAATAAAGCCAGGAAAGTTTTCTAATGTTTTTTGTATGTCACCTCCAATATGCTGACAATTTGAGTTTTTATTTTTGTTTAAGAGATAATTCAATAAATCTAAATTAGAAATTTTTAATTTAATTAAATTTTCGGAATTTGTAGAATTCATTTTAAAAGATAAAATAAATGTTTTACCTTATCATACTAGGACTTCGATATATTCCAGAACCATCTTTAGTTTCTTTAATTTCAATTAAATCATCAACATTGTGGAGAATATTTTTAAGAACTCGTTTTCCTTCATCAACTAATTTTAATTTACTAATAAAATTATCTACTACTCCTTCACCCCTAGCAACTTTCTCTAACTCTCTATTATGTCGTTTTTGTTCTTCTAATGCTGCCTTCTCTGATTTCTTTTTATTTACTGCTTGGACAATACCAGCTGTCCCACCTGCAACACTTCCTGCAGCTGCTATGCCTCCTATTATTAGTGGAATTAATGGGAGAATTCCACCATTCTTTTCTTCTTGTAATTGAATATTCTCTATCATTGGTTTACTTATGTAATACTTTTTTTTATTAATAGTAATAGTTTTAGGGGTATTTTTGTCAACAATATTACGTAATTTTAATTCAACATTTTTATTATTATTACTTTTCGCTTGCGACATTTTTAATAAAAAAATTTTAAGTTATCAAAAATTTTAATCTATTCTAGTTATGAATAAATTATAAGTTAAGGATTTTTTTAATCTATTCTAGTTATGAAAAATTTTAAGTTACCAAAAAATTTTAAGTTACCAAAAATTTTAATCTATTCTAGTTATGAAAAAAATTAATTAATCGACTAAGTCTTGGGCTTTAACCTATCCTAGCCATCTTTCCATCAAGAATTTCAATAGAATATTTTACATCTTCTAGCAATAAACCATAAGCCATCAATGAAGTTGTGGAATCTTTTTTTTCAATATTAATTGTAACATCACAACCAGTCTTGATAATATCTTCAGATTGTGCACTTAAATCGAAACAGAAAACAGGATATAAATGTCTCCAATCTCCAGGAGTTAATTGTGGTTCAACTCCAAATTCTATACAAAGATTACGATAAGAATCATATCCTTCCATAAATTGATTATTGGTATCATCGAATCTTAATGGATCAATTGGATATCGGGTTTGATTTAATGAAACTTGTAAACTTCGAATTGTATTAATATGGAAGAGATTATTGTTCTTATCAAAACTTGGAGAATTATTTCTTTGAAAAGTTAGTAATAAATATCTTGGAGTATTCGCAGTTCTAGTAAAATGCCAGTTAAATCTTTGTTCGGAAAAAGTTACTTAACTAGCAGTACGCTTTAGAAAATTAACTGGAATTGGTTTGTTAGTATTTAATCTTTTTGCAATGGCTGTTTCAATCTCTAAACTAGGAGTAATATGCTTAATCCACCATTCAAGTCTATCAATTTTTAAATATGCTTTTTTTCCAGTCTTACCAAAAAAGATTAATTCATTATTTGCTGTGCGATGAATTATTAATTTAAATTTTAATTGATATGATATTTTATCATAATCTAAATATCCGAATAATGGAGACAATGACCAATTAACTGTCTGTTTACTTTTCTTGTTAAATTCACGTCTTTCTTTATATGCATCATTATTTGTTTTATTTAAATGTTTTGCAATATTTTCTACATCTTTCGCAATTCCTGCGGCATCTGTTCCAGCGTGAGTTAAATCATCAACAATTATACCATCATTAGTATCAGGAAACCAACCTTCGATTTCATACTTTTTATTATTTTCACCAATTGTTACAAATCTAAGCATTGTATCAATTACACCTGGAGAATCACTTATTGTTTCTATATTTTGAGTTGCAACATCTAAACGCATTTGTGTAAATAATGTTGGAAAGAAATTATTCTCTAATGCAATATTATCAGTGTCTGGTAATGATGTAATAAAATTGTCATCACTATATAAAGAATATTCACAGTGTAAAAAGGAATCAGGTAAATATAAATAACTTTGTTGATTATCAACTTCAAAGATGAAATCTCCTCCAGTATTTACTCTACCAGAAGATCCGGGATTCATAGCAATTCTTATATAGTCATTCTTTTTTTGATTGTAACTGACGAACGGAGGATCGTCTAATCTAAATTTATTTTCAATTAGCGAAGACATTTTTATAAAAAATAATTTGACTTTTTGTTTTTTCTCACACACAGAAAAAATTTTTACCAAAATATAATTTTAGCATTTCACCAAAAAAAATTTTGCTAAAATAATTTTACTAAAAAAATTTTGCTAAAATAATTTTACTAAAAAAATTTTGCTAAAATAATTTTACTAAAAAATATATTTTAGAATTTTGCTAGACCAGCTCCGCTACAGCTTTGCTGATTAGACCGAAGGTTGCCATTAATACCATTTCCTCTTATTTCTTCAATTGAACGAACCGTAGGTTCAATTGAACGTTTTATGGCTACGCCTGATTTCTTCTTATGTTTACTATCAGACGGTGCTCCGCTCCTCAAGGTTTCCCCAACAGCTATGTTAGCAATTTTATTTTTTGTTTCCTCTGAAAGTTTTTTTAAATTTTTTAGTTCTTCGGAATCATTCCTAAGTTTGCGAATAGCTTCTAGTTGTTTTAATTCGTTTTGAGACTTAACAGCATTTGATATTGCACTAGCTGTACTACCTATAGCAGCTGCTCCTTTTGCAGCAGATGAAATCAAATCTTTATTATTTTAATTAAGTTAACGATACTTCCAATACCAGAAAAGATGCCAGCCCCTTCTTTTTGAACGGCACCTGCGGTGCCTAGGAACTTTTGTGTTCCGATTGTTTCTACACTGTCATAATGGTAAACAGATTTCATAGATGGTTCATGAGCAATTTTTTGATTTGAAGCAAAATGTTTAAGATTGTGTTTATGAATTATAGGCATTTTTTAGGATTAAATTTGACTTTTGGGAAAAATATCTACGTGTTAAGATTTACGTTTGTGAATGGACAACAACTTCGAGATAACTTTATTAATTGACTGTTGAACTTTATCTATTGCGTCAAGCAGCGTGTGATGTACTTTAATTTCTTTTCTATTAACTTGCATTTTCTCCTGATTTATCTTCAATGCCGTTTGAAGTGCATTTAACTTAATTTTAAGAACATCTAATTGTCTTTTAACAGAATCTAACTGTTCTTTATTTTCTTTAGAGTTTTCTTGTAAATTTTTCTATAACTCATTTTCTAAATTGATTTTAAGAGTTTTCATTTTATCAACTTTTTGATTAAGCGAGTTTACTTCATTTATTATTCTATTCATCTTTTTCATTTGTTGAGTAATTTTAGAACTTAATTCATCAACACTTTTTTGGAATGTAGTTTGTAACTACTTTAATTTTTTTTAAATTCTTTCAGGTAGTTTTTCTATTTCATCTTCTAATTGTTCTTTCAATAATTTTATCTGATGTTTATTTTTAATGACTGCAGATTTTAAATTTATAGAAAGTAATATTAAAATTTTTGATTGTTCAGAAATCTTTTTAAAAAGTTTTGCTATATCTGCTTCTAGCTCTCTATCCTTTTTATCAAGTTTTAATAATTTTTCGTTTAATGATTTGTCATTAAGTTTTAGCAACTTCAATTCATTCATCAGTGGAACGAAAACATCGTTTATATATTTTTCTTTTAAGTCATTGATTTGTGTATCAACATATTGTTTATTTGTCAACTCTGTATTTTGTTGCGGAAGAATAGAAAGATGCAATGGACCAGATAAAACGTCTCCAGTTTTCATAATATAATTTTCTATCTCTATTTCTAATTCACGATTATTCGGGATATATGCACCTCCACCAACATTTGGTAACATCATTTTTTAACAATAAAAAAATAAAATTTTTTCTAATAAAAATAAAAAAATATAATTTTTTCTAATAAAAATAAAAAAATGGAAAAACCAAATTTAAAAAAATTATATTCGTCCGCATCATCCTGTTCTTCTTATTCGACGAGATCAACGGGATTTGAAAATAAATGTTTTGATAATAATAATAATAATAATCCATGTATAGATGTTAATATTTTATTTCAATTACAAGCCGAAATATTTAGAGAACAAACAAAAGGTTTACCTTCTATAGAAACCAATTATTGTATTTTTCCAGGTGATCCATTTATTAAATTTATGGAGATTGTAAGTAAATATAATGATGTAGCTTATGTTGAATTAAATAAAGAAAATATGGTTATAATAGGACATAATAATGTTTACGGATTTATTAGAGCAGTTTTGCCGATTAGTAATACTGATTGGATAGAAACTAAAATTATTAATTATATCAATATTAAAGAATTAGTTAAAAAATTAAAATCTTTTTCGAAAGAAAAAATTAGATTATTTGTTGACGATCAAAATCAATATAACATTCACATAGAGAGTAAAAAACATAATGAAGAATTATTATGTCAAGTTTATTATAGAGACACAATTTATAAACAAGAAACATTAGAAATGCCCCAAAGATATGATGATGATACGTATATAGGATTATATTCCAACTTAAATATTAATTTATTAAAATCTTATATAAATGGTTTAGCTCAACAAGAGAAAATTTATATGTTGACAACACCTTATACTATTAACAATGACCATAATCATAATCATAATAAACGAACCGAAGGTTCTAGGGCTTTGCCCGATCTTAAAGAATCTTATGATAATAATGATGATAATAATATAGATGATGATAATATAGATGATGATTCTGAAACATCTGAAAATGGTGTAAATGGTAAAAAAGATTATAGAAATATTAGTAATTATAAAAATTTATCTAAATTTCATTTTCTTACAATTGAAAATAATAATGATGGTATAGTTGAAGATACTGTTAGACAACTATGTGTCGGGTCTACAAAATTTAAATTAGGATTTACATCTAATCAATTTAAAATTTTATCATCTTTAATAAAAACTAAAACTGATTCAGATTATGGTGGTGTTATTAAATTTTCCAAAAGAGATCAAAGACCAATATTTTTCTCTATTATATTATTATCAGATAAGAAATGTAATTTAGAATTAGATATTCCTATCAGGGAATGGTATCCTATCAGGGAATGGCATCCTATACCAAAAAGTGTAATTTATGATGTTGAAGAAACAATTTATGATGATGATGAAGAATCAATTGATGATGATGATGAAGAATCAATAGTTAGTGAAAATAAATTTAAATTATCTTTTGATAAAACATTATATGATGAAACTTAATATGATAAAACTTAATAGAAAATACGAAAATATTCGATAAATATATTTTCATATGTAATAAGTTTTTAGATGTGATAAGTTTTTAGATGTAATAAGTTTTTAGATGTGATAACTTTTTAGATGTAATAAGTTTTTAGATGTGATAACTTTTTAGATGTAATAAGTTTTTAGATGTAATAAGTTTTAATATGTAATACATTTTTTAGATGTTATAAATTTTTTAGATGTAATAAAAAAATTATTATTCCCAAGTGTCATCATCATCACTTAAATTACTCTCACAGATGATTGTTTGAAATATTTCAGCTTGAATATCTTCTCCGTTATAAGGTAACATAATTTCATTTTCATCAGGTGCTTGACGTTTAAGTATATTTATTTGACCAGAAAATTTTTTTTCTTCAGTATTATTATTTTTATCAGGAATACTAATTCCAGTTTCTAAAGATCTTTTCCATGGTTTATTAACGGTAGTCGATAATGTTTTCCCCGAATATAATTTTAGAAAATCTTCTACTTTTACTTTATCTTGTGAATATCCTTTGAATGTTTTCTTTTCACTAAGTCTCCCTTGCTCATCTACAGTAATACAGTATTTTACTTTAGGTGCAATAAACATTGCAAAAATAATTCCACCATTTCCATAATCATTTTTCCCTTGACACAATTCTCCTCCAACATATCCAGCAGCGTCTAATTTATTAAAGAGCTCATTGGAAATATATATTGAATCAGTATCTGTATAATGAATGTATTTTTCTTTGAAACCATTAATTTCTAAAATAAAGTTATTCATGATTCTTCTAGAGTGAGAAAGAATGAAAGAACCTAAGTGTGATGGCATGAATGACGTCTTCCCATCTTTTACAATATTAGTTTTGAGAAATTCATCATCTTCCATTTCTACTTTCGCTAAATATTGTTCATCATTTAATTTTTCATAATCTTTTACTTCTTGAGTGAAATTTTTTCTCAATGTATTCTCATTCCATAAATGATATTTAGTGGTTATATCTTTTTGCACAGTTTTGCCATATAGCGAATTCATCAATAATTTAATTAACTCATCACCTACAGTATTTCCTTCTGCTTTATATCTTTTTCTCAAATTAAAAAGTTTTTCAATATAATTTCGAAATGGTGAAACTTGATAATTTTTTTCATAAATTATACCGTCAGTAATATGTAAGATTTTTCCCCCACATCTAACAATTTCTTGTATGTCTACAGAAGTTAATACATCATAACATATACCATTTCTAAACCTGATTACTTTTACATGAGAATTATTATTTTGATTTTTAACTTTATCTTTAATAGGAACTGGTTGAAAAAACATATCATTCGGATATTGAAACACAACAGAGAATATTCCAGTTTTAGGTCTAAATGTTTGAGTATTAAATTTATATACTATTTCCCGCTCTTCTTCTTGTCTAAATTTTCTAGCGGATTCAGCTTTAGGGTATTCTGAATTTTCATCATACATAGCTGATGGATATAAAGATGTTGCATCAAAAGCCATTAGAAATTCATTTTTTTGTTCAAGTAGTTGATTTGAAATTTTCTTACAAATTTCAGTTTTATCTCCTAAATCTCGATACTGTTTCATTAAATCTATTAAATTACTTCCAGGGGACAAAGCCCCACCAGCGTAGCGACCAAGGGACAAAGTCCCCCCAGCGCAGCGACCAGGTAAATACTGTTTTAATATTGGTAACAAGATGCTACAAAATGGCGATATGTATTTTCTTATATTTGCTGAAACTCTTCCACCTTTAACAGATTTTCTAATATAATTTCTAGCCCATAAATCTATATGAGAATGAATATTTATATTGTCATTTTGTACGCTTTTCATCCAACCGTTAAATGTTAAAGCAGAGGATGTTAATTTAGTAGTTATATCTTCACCAACTAAATCTCGCATAACATTATTATATTTGTAGATACAAAAAGCTAAAGAAAGAATATCGTTAACTAAATATGGTCTCCATTCATTTTCTTTTTCTTTATAATTTTCATGTGTTATGTCTCCAATTTCATAATTTAATTTACACTCATTCATAGGAATTTTAAAATTCTCACACCATTTAGAAAGACTTGTTTTTACATGTTGATAACTACATTTCATTATAATAGTTTGAAGTGCTAATTTACCTGAAGGTGAATCTTTTTTCATATTGTTTTTAAATCTAAGAGATTTTTGAATATATCTACTAACACATTCAGTTGTATAAGGATTTTGTAATGAAGCAGTCAATATTCCTCTTGAAGTTTTAAGAGGCGGTTTAGATAATTTAAAATTAGCTTTTATCGGAAAATAGGAATCAAAACCTGATGAATTGTGAGCTATTAAAGTTACTCTCGAATAATTAAATTTTCCAAGAGTTTTAAAAAATTGATGGATCGGACATACGTCCTCTGGGTTTCCCCTGATTGGACATTCATCATCCTCAGTTCTCGTAAATATTTTCACACAATTTTGAAGTTTATTAAATTCTAATTCAGTTAAATTATTATACTCATTAATCTGTTTTTTAAGATTTTTAATTTCATCTTCATCTTTTGATCGTTTAATTTTAATCATATCACTTAACAAACGTGTTTCTAATTCTTTCAATCTTTGTTTCGGTAAACAACATATAAATTTATTAAAATTAATAGCTCCTACAGCATAAGGAATAGGATGAGCTGTTGAACAGTTAGGATCGGGAAAAGTTTCGAGATCCCAAATATATGTTGAACCATAGTCAATTTTTTTCTTTGTTATGATTTTATATGGACGCGTTGTTAGATTTTCATCAGTAACTGTTTTATATATGGGTTTGAAATTATTTTCAATTTCTCTAATAGCTTTTAATTTATGAGATTTATTAATTAAACAATAGTGACCAATTGTTGAACCTGCGTGAAAATAATAGTAATAAACATAATTATGAAACGTTTCAATTCCTCTAGGATTTAAATGACGATTGGCAGGACTATAATATTGAACGCATTCTCCAAAATATTTATTGAATTGAGAAAATTTGCAGTTTGACATTACTCCTGTTCTAGATGTGGCTTTCTCTTTATATAAAAAATTATTAAATATTTCTTTCATCATTTCTCCTTGTTCTTCATTAAAACCTCGTAAAACATTATAACATTTAATAAAACAAAAATCTTCAGAAGGAATATAACAATATTCACCGAAATATTCTTTGATTCTATATTTCATATTAATCCCTGCCCCTCTATGCGATCTTTGTACTAACTTCATTCCAAAATCTTCATATTTAATATTACCTGTAAAAATCCATTCGTTAGCATCGGATTTCCCATCCAGATTCGAAAACCATGTTTCAAATTATTTTTTATTATAGAAGGTTACGTAAAAATTTTGAATTATATTTTCCTGATCTTTAACAACTTTTCCAAGTAAATTAATAATTTTATCATTTGCTAAAAGTTTCCGCATATCATTTACTACATTAATAAAAGATACATTTTCATATTTAATTTCATTTGGATTAAATAAATTACATAAATCATCGCCAAGTTCATCCTTAATTCTATCATCAAAAAAGATATCAGTAATAGGAGTTTCTAATATTTCTTTTGTTCCACTTTTCTGTTTTTTAGTATTACGTCTAATACTACGCCTAGTACGTTTCTGTTTTTTAATACGTTTACTACGTTTACTATGTTTAATTTGCGCATCAAACTCAGCAGTTTGTTTCTTGATTAATTCATCAATCATAGACGTTTGTCCGAGAGACATTTCACGATTCATATTTTTTAAAAGAAAAAATGAATTTTTACATAGAACCTCTGTTCCGTTTTTACATATACACAGGAATATGTAATTGATGTAATGTTTCTAATTCATGTGCTGTTAAATGTTTTTTCTTAACCAACCACCATAAATTATTATACGCCAAAAATACTCGGAAACTTCTTAAACAAAGTGGAAAGTCTTTTGTTTTAACACATGGTTTAATACCATGTTTTGTTTTATAATCTGTAACGAGCACTACGTATTGATGATGATAATAAAATCTAATTTCTTTCTTCGAATTTACAGGATTTGTAGGATGACGATAATCTTTTAAAACTGGTACATGCTCTATCTTGTAAGCATTCAACATATTTTTTTTATTTTTATTAACAAAAAATTTATAAGAAAAAATTATTCGGTCACTCCGTTCGGTCACTCCACGAAAATATTTTCTATCGACTTTCAGTCCGCGAAAATATTTTCTATAACTCTTTCATGAATTTTTTTATCAATATTAATTGTGATAAATCCATAATCTTTTGACCAAGCATTGTTACACGATTGTTTAAATTCATCTTTATTTCTTACACATAAATCTCTTAACAAATCACTTAAGTTTCTTGCATTTATTTCAAATAGTATAAATATATTTGCATTCTTTCTAATAACACTTCCGTCTAATGAATACATACTTTGTGTTAAATAAAAAACACTACAGTTATTATGTCTACCTCTTGTGAAATAATTTCTCTGAACTGACTGATTTCTATCATTAACACAATCATTAAAAATTACACAATGTTTCATTGTTTTATCTAGTTTACTAGGATCTTGCATATTACCACTATCATCTATTAATTGTATTTTTATATGCTTATTTTTATTAGATTCTACTAACTGATTATTTTTTGCTGCTTCTTCACACCACGAACTTATTTCTTCTTCATCTTCAGATTTTTCATATTCTTTGAATAATGAAGCAATTGCTGTTTTTTAAGATTATTTTCAAATCCATATTTTAAAAATTGATAGACGGGTTGTTCTGCCGTTGTTGTATAAATTATAAGATTGTTATAATCCAAAAAGTTTGGAGTCGTTAAAATTTTAAATAATAGATATGTTTTTCCGCATCCTGATCTTCCACAAATAACTGACAAAACTTTATTAGATAAATTTGGATGATGATTAAATTTAAGTTTTTTTTTATTAAATGGAGGTAGTTCACTCATTTTTTAATAAAAAAAATTTATTTTTATTTTTTTTATTTTTTGTTTCTAAAGAAGAAGAAGAAAATTAGACTTCTCTAGCTTCGCGTAGGAGTTTATACCTCCTGAACCAAAAGATCTATCATAATCTCTTCACCTCCAAAATTTATTTCTTGTCCTTTTTCATCAGTGATTCTCATGTTAATGTTGTTAATAGTTTTTCTTGTAATAGGGAAATATATTAATGTTTGGGGAAATACATTTAATCTATAACCAATGGGTACAGTAAAAGCTGGAAAACTGAATATTAAATTTGACAATTTACCATTTATATATCCTCCTTCAATAATGTCACAATGTACAACAATTGAATTTATTTCAGTTATTTTTGGAATCTTCTCACCTAAATGATAACCTTGACTATAGGTTTGTTTATTAAATCCTAATAGCTTTGACAATGATCTATCATGATTAAAATCAAGTTGATGATTTTCGTCTAAAGTAAGAGAAAATTTATTGACTGCCGGTTCAACTGCAAAATGTAATTGTTTCTTATCTTTAAATGGTATACCTAAATGTCTCTTAATTTCATTTGATATTGATTCAACTTCGTAAGAACCAGGAAGAAAAGTTAATATTTTCCATGTTTTGCCTTTATCAGTAGAATATCTGAATTGATCATTCACATCTTTGATAACATTTTGAATAGTGTTAAATGTAGAGAAACTAGTCAATGCAATTTGATAATTTTTATTTTGTTCCAAATGTAGAATGGGTTCTAAATTACAAGTGTGTGATGAAGTAGTTGTTATAATTTTTAACGTCGTACTAAATTTTGATGAACCCAAAATCTCTGTCAAATTTTCTAAATGATTATTAATTTTGTCTAAATCTGCTGAACACATTTTTAAACTAAAAAAATTAAATAAATATTATAGATAAAAATCGTAGATAAAAATCATAGATAAAAATCATAGATAAAAATTAGAAACAACATATTTCAGCTACACTTTTATAATCCTCTTCATTTAGAATCTTCTTTTCTAACAGTCTTTTCAATATAGCATGAATTTCATTGAAACTAGAATTATGTCCTTCTTTTATTGCCGATATTAAAATATTTAATCTATTTAGTAATTCCTGCGGATCATCTGGTAAGAATACAGTTGTTTCTGTTTTCTGTTTTTCAGATAAACCTTTTCCTACTTTAACTCCCGTTGATAATAAATTTACTAATTGTTTATAACGTCTAAGAGTTTTTACTGCACCAACTCTATCTAACATAGCTTTATATTTTATAAGATCATCTACAGCATAATTATTTAAATCTGCTCCTCTTAAAAGATTAACAAAATTTCTATCTAAATTAAAAGGAGATTTATCTGGTGAAAAAATTAAACCTCGAAAAGGTTGTGGAAATATTTCTTTTTGTCCGAGATAAAATCTAGGTATTGTTTTTCCATCTATAAATGAAATAGAATGTTCAAATTGCATAGATTTTGGTAATTTCTTATTAATGTTTGATTCTAGTAATCCATAGTCATCTAATATAGTTTTGTGCTCTGGATCTGTTATATCAATTTGTTTATCATTATTTGTACTTTCTTTTTCAAGAGTTTTAAATGGTTTCATAGTTTTCTCAAAATCAGTTTTTACTTGCTCGGTTTGCTGCATTTTTTCAAACATATCAGATTGAATACCAGCTTTTATCATTCTATGTTGAAGATGATTTTCTTTCATAATATTGCTTTGTTTTATTAACTCTTCTAATTGTTTTATTCTTTTAAAATTATCAGCTCTAATTTTATCCATTTTTAAAATATAATATTTGAATTTTGTGGTAACATTGGAATACAACAAAAACATTTTACTGAACAAATTATTTTTTTATTGCTTTGTTGTTTGACATCTTTTCGTTTAAAGTTTTCTCGTTTTAAGTTTTGTTTAATAAAGTTTTTCTTAAATTTTCGCTTAAAGTTTTTAGCTCTTCTAAAAAAATTTTGTCATTTTCTTCATTAGAAATTTTGCCATCACTAGAAATTTTGCCATCCTGTCTATTCTTATCATCAACTTTTTCGGACTGTAATTGAAAGGTTTGATTTACTTCATTAGCTATTTGATCAAATTTTTCAATCTCATCTAACGTAATAACATTATCATCACATACTCTTTGAAAGTAGTAGTGTAGTTTATCATAGACTTCTTTAATATGTAAATGCTTAGTTTTTAATGATTTTCGTTTCTTAGTTATTAAAGATTTATCTAACATTGTAACAAGTGAAGTTGCAAAAACACCCGTACCTGTTAAAGCTGTAGCAACAACAGGAATTGTAAGAACGCCAGATGAAATGACAATTGTTAAAGCACCTAAACTTATTGTTAAGAATATGCCAATTCCTTGTGTTACATTCTTAACTTTAGTCCATCTCTTTCTTAATTTTTTATAATGCTCTAATCTTAATAATAATTGAGATTCCTTATCTTTCATATAGCGTACTCTATCTTTGTGTTTTTCTTTATTCATTTTTTCAATGTTAATCTTTTCAATGTCCATTAAAGTAGAACTACGTTCATATGATAACGAAGGATATATTCTTGCGGTTTCATCCACTTTTGTTTCTTCCATTTTTAAAGAAATATTATTAGTCACATGTTATATTTTAAAAACCTGAAAGATGGATAAAATTCATGAATTTGAAATTCTCAACTTTTATGATTTTTGGTGTCCTGAAACGGTCATGATTTGAGCAAGAAAATGATCATAATCACAAATTTGAGATTCTCAACTTTTATGATTTTACAGTGTCCTGGAACGGTCATGATTTTAAGGGCGGGTGAAAATTGTAATTCTCATATTTGAGATTTTGAAAAATTTGAAAAATTGGGTATTTTTAAAAACGCTTAAATTTTCGCCCTTCGGCCTTCGGCCACGTGAAATTTGAAGTCTACCTAAATTTTTTGAAATTTTTGAAATTTTGATTTTTTTGAAAAAACCCGCAAAAGTGTGACATCCGGCGCAAGCGAAGCGAAGCAAAGCGTCGCGCCGGATGTCACACTATATACTACTTTGGTTCACCAAAATTAAATAAAGTTGCTACGGAAGGTCTGCTGGTTAAATTACAGTGTATTTGTGTGTTTAACATCTTAAGCAAGACAAATGTCCAAAATGGAGAGGAAAAAATATGCAATGTTCGCCTCTCTTTAGTTCGTTTCTGATATTGCTGAATGCGTGTTTCTTGAAATCGCTATTGCTATCAAGAGACGTAAAGTTTGAATCCAAATCGTAATAAGTGAATAATTGATTTATTAAGTCTGGGTCATCTTCATCGAAATTTGCGTAGTTATCGCTTCAAAGTAATGAGAAATTCAATTGTAAATTGTAAAGAATATCACACGACACACTCACTTTTGTCGGGAAAGAATCAACAACGACTACGGACGAGTATTTTGATAACAACGATGATATATTTGACAAAGATGTTCGTGGTGCAATTAATATCCATGTCGCAGATATCTTAAGCGATTTGCATGAATTGATCTGGAATAAATGCAATGTAAATTTCACCCTGACATGAATGAAAGGTTCAAGATCAGTATTCATTTTCACTAAATTGAAACGCATGAAACTGAAGCGCAGTTCTAATGGAAGATGTAGGGAAGTAGATGCATGCGAGTGTTCGACAGTTCGAACACAGTGAATAATTATTTAATTGCTAGAAACATAAAACTAAATAGTGGATATCGGCATGATGAAAGCGCAAAGGAATATATTGAAAAAATCATGCGCGTTTAACATAAATCATTCTGCTTCTTAACATCTGTGATATTGTAGTAGTTTAGATATGTAATTTTGAAGCGCTTCGATGGGAATAGTATTAGTAGCCATCTTTTGCCTCATTATAGTTCCCTTCAACAGAATCAATACTATTCGCAAATACTTCACAATAGCTGAAATTCACAACCTAGAAATCACTGTCAGGTCAAACCCAGAAATTTCTAATCGAAGCTGTGAACCTTGACACTTATTTTTCACAATGAACAACTAACGCCAATTTCAACTGAGTTGGAAATTATACTGATGAAACGGATACCACTTACCATGTTTCCAAATTTCACTGATAGCCCTGTCTTCAAAAATCACACGCAATACATGCGACGATCACAAGAGATTAACATCTTACAATGAAGCAGATAATAAACAGTTATAAGCTAATATTCAAGGAGTATATTTGTCATATAATTATTGTGTAGCAGTTATATACTCCATTATATCATGCAATTCATGTTCCTTTCATATCATATTCACAGACCATTCACAGAACCGAAGAATATAATTCAATCAGATAGTAGACATACTGAAAACTTCCTAATAGTCAGACTCACTTGATTTATCAGAAAAGATTCATTAGAGGATGGCAGTGCAACAAATAAATATTTTCTTTGAAAAGGCTGAAGCGATACATTCTGATACTTGTTGCAAATTTCGAAATTATCATCGGATCTGGACATTGAACGAGATGCACTCGAAATATTCATCTTCATAAGGAATTGAAAATATTTTGCGTTATCTAAAATATGAAAGGAAGGATTCTCAAAGGAAATGAATGTGGATTGATGTCCTGCTGCACATCTTGAATGCAGATAAAGTATGTTATTTATCTATCAAATTTGCTATAGCAAAGCACAAGAATTTATATTTGATCAGGGAGGCGCCCGAAAACGTTGACTTTGATCAACATACATAAGTACGTAAATTAAGCATGCAATTGGAGGTGGATTGTGATGATTTCTGGGGACAGCTATGATATTACTTTTATGACAGCGTTTATAAGCAGTTGATATCTCAATTGATGACAGATTAATAGCATTGAAGCACACGCATTTAATGGAAGGGCCAGAATAGCTATGTCAAAACTATGAAGCAACGAAAAATTGAGCGAAAAAAACACATCGATGTAGGTTCATCTTTGAGTTTGATGCTGGTGAGTGTCATTTCTATGCGATCCCGGCACGGAGACAAAAGTTTTTACCTATTCATGGTGTAGTCAGAACCTGTCAACTAAGGTAATTAAGTAATGCGAACTTCATATGTCATGATATCAAATTGCTTCTCAAATTACACGTCAAAATACATCAAGCAGACCCATCCAGCGGCCGCGTCTGCTATTGAAGATTCGTTCTTGGTTACGGGACCACTATTCGATGGCGGCATTTGTAAAATAATCTCATCTGCCTCATGACGGTATCACTATTCAATGATGGCTACTATGAAAGAGTGACATTAGATTCATGTCAGCTAGGGCATTTTTTATCAATTTTCGGAATGCGATAATTATAGAAATTGAAAATTACAGTTTCATTTATTGACATCAGTAAATTAATTTGCATTATCATTGTAACTGGGACATGCTGTAGGCCTGATTCCAATTTATTTTTTCTTCAAAAGGAATTGATCACAAGGATGAAGCAGGCCACAATTAAAGTGAGCACATAAGTTAGTTCAAATAGTGTTGCACTTACGGTTCCCAGCGGTACATCCGTACATTCGACATTATCTAGCAGTCTATAATATATGCATAATCTGAAACTATGCACGTGCCTTTTAAATAGGTACATAGCACATTGGAAGTTGGTATTTTCGCACATACACGTACGTACAAACAAGAAGCATGGTACACATAGTGACCAAGTATGTGGTATTGTCCAGCAGTGATCTTCAGCTTCGAACAGCAGCTATGGCTATTATTCAAAAGCCACAATTCTTGCAAATTTCTGTCCGGATGTATGGCTCCTGTTTGAGGATAACTATTATTCGAAGAAATATGGCATGATATTTAACATGCTCTGATCACTTGTGTCATACTGTTTAATTGTGATGCTACATGTGATACTGCCAATGGAAATCATCCATCATAAACGGTCGTTCCTTGAAGCAATTTTTATGTTATTTATTTTTTCTTAACATGTTCAAGAAGCAAATACATCCAGTGCTGTAAAAAACAGCTGTATTTGACTGTCACACGCACCCGTATTTTCTTTACTATTTCTTAGCATTCAACTGAAAAGCTGTAGGCCTTATGGTTTTGAAATGATATATCCCATCCAAAATTTTTCTTTCTGTGAGTCTATCGACATCGTTTTTACGGGAACATGTGTCAATGAACCTCGTGACTGTCATCATTCATCAGTGACAGGGAGGTGAAAGGTCATCAATCAATGTATGGTGAATCAGGTTTTCTCATTCAAAAATAATTTACACACAAGTTGATTCGAATGACTCTGTAGTCTATTGAAAGATAAAACTAAAGTAGGGGCCTATTGACACTCGAAAGTTCGTGATGATAAATGTTTCTGCAGTCTGTAGTTTTTTTCAGTATGGCGCTTCATATTTCTGACAGGACACTTAACAGTGCACATTCTTTGAATTATTATGGTATATGGCAGTGATTAATTATTTTGGCATTGAATTTTAATAGCTTCACAGCATATCGCAATACTAATAGAGCATTTTGATCGCACTCTTTATAAAGTAGATAAATGTCTATCCAAAACCATCGACGAAAATAAATAATGATGTCAAGATATTTAAATTTATTTCGATTCTTCCATAATGCTCTATCGCGTTCTAAGTTGAATGAATTATATCTTACCTGGATTCATTTCATCATAAACGATTGTAAGGTCGTCAAAACTATGTCGCTGAATTATGGGAACAATGGTAGACAGAAGTTCATTGCCTGTTGGGAAAAGTCGTGAGTTGGTTGGATAGCAGGCTGGATATCGAATGCTCAAATCCATACATGGTTCAGCAATACCACTAAGCATTCTGGAGATGAAATTGGTAGCAGTGCATCCTACACTAGACATAAGGAATCCGCCCGTCATCGACTCGATTGATGAACATACTGCAAGAATTATTGTAGGAGATACAATATCATATACTTATAGCTATACTTATAGATCATGCTTATTTTGTTTCTCAGTCCTTATTTAATTTTGAAAGTATTTCTGTATATTAGGCTAGGTCAATTTTTAAATTGTACTACGCGGTTCCAATAATCAATTCATTTGCTACTTGTGGTTTGTTCAATATAATTCTAGATCCAGTTTGAGAAGAGGGTTTCCTTGTTTATATGCGACTGAATATTTTATTCATATTGAATTACATTCATTTGGTGATAGAGACGTGTAACTTGTTTCGCTTACAATTATAAGTGCTTCTTACACGGAACCCTGTTAAATTACCAATACGAGTAAACGAATCATTCAATTTTGGACTCGTGCCCTTTCCTGATTAAGACTATTTTTAAATTCTGCGACGTGGTTGCGATAATCAACACTCTTTGCTATTTTCATTTAGTTCAATTTTGAAAATGGTCTTCGAATAGAGCATTTTCATTCATTTTAATCATTAAACAAATATGCTGTTAAGTACTCTAATTCAACATTATTAAGATTTGTAGTATTGTAGCCTCGAAAATGACATAGTACAGAATTGCGATCGTTGTTCATCCTCAATAATCTTATTGTGGTTATCTGATTAATCGCATTTGGAGGCAACTTCGAATTACGATTCGACAAAAGTATTCCGAAAAGTCAGATAAAATGAAATTAAGTCCAATTCGCCGGCTTCTACACAGCCAAGTATCAAGAAAGATAGGTGTTTAATGCTGAGTAACATGCCAGTACATGTACCTGTATATAGGTACGATACACATGCTTGAATTCCATAACTTATGTGAAATAAAGTTGGCAATTTGCTGTTCATATTAAATATTTCTAGCTTAAAACGTATTCAAGAGGTCACACAAACATAAATATAGGAAGCAATAGGCCTACATGTGCTTTTTAAACTTGTAATTTAGAAAGTCCTGTCATATTGATCAATCAATATTTCAAGACCATCAATACAATGATGATAACGACAAATCATGATATGCATATATTCAGTAGAATTTGAGATTTGCGCGAATCCATGAAATAGACTAATCCCAGTCACGAATAGATGAATCTTCAAATTTTTGGATTCACGGTTAGATCTCAACTTCCAGGTCTTTAAAATGGCAGAAATACACCCACGCAGTTCGCTTAATTCATATAAGAACAACAAATTACGTGTGAAAGGTCAATGGCAGTTCAATTTATCATTTCAATGTAATTACATAATGAGCTATCCACGTATGAACTATTCATTCACCATGGGAACGGTCACTTCAAGCTTGATTATTTAATGAAGGTTAAATGATGGATTCTTGTGCACGTGACAATGCACTTCTATATGATGTGATGTTTTGATAAACATAAGATAATTCAACAAGTAAATATTTTCAATTGCATTGATTTTTTTAAGTAAGCTCCTTTGTAAGAAGCCTTATTATCAATTTTCTAAAACTTAGAAATTTATTCATTATTTGAGGCAGTAGGCATATGATTAAGATGAGTCTAAAATTTTATATTGACACATTTGATAGAAACTCAAGGCAGATGACGAGATTACAAAGAAAAAATACTTTGACAATACTTTGATTGACTGATCTTAAAAATCATTTTCCCAATCCGACCTATAATTGACCAATCTAGGTATTGCTTGAAAGAATAATGTTTGAAGGAAAGAAAGAGCCACGTCTGCGAGAAGTTTTGCACGGAATTTGCAGTGTGAGTCGATTTCTTGGGATATAAATCATGCAAGGGATGTTTCACGTTAGACGAAATCTCATGAAGAAACTTAGATGTAGTTCTTTCACGTTGACTATTCAAATCGTCAAATTAGCACGTACGATCTTGATCACACACAATGCGATGAACTTTTCGTCTAAGTTTGTCCAGCGTTTCTTTATCTTGGGTTGACATTCCGACCATGAGAACTGAGCAGTATTCTATGACCGATAAGATGCTTAAACTATGCCAGGAATCCATACTCAACATTCAGCAATCAAAGCTAAAATGAATCAACTTCATTTCAACCATGGGGGTCTCTTGAAAGGCGGATTAAAAAATAACGTTCCGTCCTCGTGAAAGTCAGAGGAATTGGATTGTGAAATCTATTCTCCGAGGTCACCTGGAAGTGGTTGCTATATGTCTTTTAACTTTGTTCCCTGATACATGTCGATAAGATGAACATTTCAAAGAAGACTCGTCTGAACTGCTGATGTCGAAGGAGCTTTGTCTTTGGGTTACGATTGTTTAAATGCTGATAGAATTGTCTATATGGGAGAGGTCAGTTGTGGTGAAATAAGAGGAAATAAAAACTATCTCTTTCTCTCAATTTTTCGACGCTACTATTTCAATAAAAATTCCAAATTTTCCCGACGAGCTTCGTTTACAGCTAATTACAGCTTGATCACACAGCAAAGAGACACAAACGATGTCAAGTTCTCCAGAGAAAAGAAGCTTGTAAACGTTTTTTCGCGCGCCTGCTGTCCTATTCAATAATTACCGGAGCGACTAACTTCATTGACAAACATGCTCAAAATTATCTTAGTTCTTTGGATCTGTCAATCCACAAGCGATAATGACTATTTTTCCTATTTCGACAATGCATTGAGAACTTCTTTTTACCTACCAAGCAAGTTCGTGCATTTGCTATTCTTTTGAGTCAGTTGCATTTCTAGTTAACTGGCACGTTTGAACTATCTAATTCCGAGGTTTCTTCAATTTTCTTCAATTATTCGATCAAATGATATGATGAATTGAATTTGATAGGCATAGTCTCTCTACATAATATTCTGACTTCTATTTTTTTGAGATGGCTTTGAGTAATTTGAACATGTGTATTTTCATTTTAGAATCATAAAAAATATGCTTGATTTTCTTTCTAAATTTCCATGTACTAACAGATGAGTAAAAATATTTAAAAGTCTATTTTACATCTGAGTGCTTTCTGTCAGCAAAAAATTTGACCCATCAAGTTCAGTCTCTCTCCGGATAATGGCTCCGGAGCAACGAATCCGCAGCATTCGACTTCATAGGACAATGATCACGTAAATACAAACAATGGAGCGTCTATACAAGAAAAATTTATGAAAACATACCTTTGGCCAGCAAGTTGCTCAGATCTGGGGAAATGGTAATTGGAGAGAAGATTAATGAATTATTTCCAGTAAAATTAATGTGTTCAGGAATCAGTGTCTTCTGGAAGAGACTGTTTTCATGAAATACTTCTGAAATGAAAAGTTTAAATAATGAATACATGCGGTAAACTTGTTCTAATTCTTCCTTTTCCTGTTCCAAATAAGGAAGAAGTTTCCATTTGCTAGTGTTGTTACTTGACATGTTGGTATAGCCATAAAATTAAAAACATTTATTAAAAATGCGAGAATTAAAAGTGTTTAAAATGCTATATTGATATCAACGATTCTAATTGAAGCAATGTCAGTCGTTGATGAATTTGTAGACTGCAGACACAACTATATTTATTCTCAAATGCATCCTTTATTGAAAGTTAAAATAAGACAAATGAAAAAGTTAACACCCGAACGTTTTCCCCGGCTCTTCTCAAGGGTGGACACCGGTTAACTGACGATAATAATACAGTAATGCAATCGACGCTGGCACAGCAGAATGACAACAACTCAAAAAGGACGGAATGACGGACGAATCTAACATAGATATGTACCAAGGTAAAGCAAGAGAGAAAATAAATAGTTTTTTGGATACACAAGGTAGGTTTGTACAATTTTATCAGCAGTGCCTCCAAAATACTGAGAAGAAAAATGGAGTCAGAATAAGCCAGCACAGAAAAATGACTGACTGGAGGAACAGACTTGTCAAAAAGGTTGCAGGAAATAACAGGCCTGGTAACAGCGGTATCAGGTAAGGACTTTGAGCGATGACGAAAACCACAAAGAGTATATCCATGCAGGTAGATGCTCGGACACTGGCAGACGAAGCACGCTTCAGTGCGGCTCACGTAGCTGCATCCATAACCACAAGAAAATTTATAAAAGACACGGGCCTTACACTAGAAGGGCAACACATCCTTCAGATAACGAACAGAAATACATCTTGTACTATGTATTCGTATCTATGCTAGATTCGTCCGTCATTCCGTCTTTTTTTAGTTGTTGTCATTTCGCTGTGTCAGCGTCGATTGCATTACTGTATTATTATTGTCAGTTAACCGGTTTCCACTCTTGAGAAGAGCCGGGGAAAACGTTCGGGTGTTAACTTTTTCATTTGTCTTATTTTAACTTTCAATAAAGGATGAATTCGAAAATAAATATAATTGTGTTTGCAGTCCACAAATTCATCAACGACAGGATATTGTTTCAATTATTTGAAAAGTCGGTTGACCCAATCTGAAAATCAACGATTCTCTTATCTTTAGCATGCAATTGCTAATTAAATTGATTATAATGAAGAAATAGCAAGTAAATTCATGGGTAAATCATAAAGTTTCATTTAATTAAAGAAGGCCAAATCATGCATTTTGAGTGTTAGGAACGCTCATAACATGGAAAGACTTGCGACGAAATTCGATAGTGGAGTAAATCAAGCAATCTTAGTCATCTGGAAACATAGCAAAAATTAGGCCTAGATACATTTGAATATCTCGACAATCATGTCGATTACTTTTGAATATCACTAAAAAATTAAGCTTCGTACCTTTCATAATCGATTATTCAAGTTATTCATTAGAATTGAAGAAGTAATTCGAAAATTGGTAATTTTTGCCTACGTGGTTTACGAATTTGTCGTTCAAACGAAATAGTCTCTTTATTAAGGGCATCGTAAGTTGGTGAATGAAGCAAATAAGTCTCAAATTAAGGATGCAATTACTAACTAATCAAATGATTTCACATGCTCGCCTTGTTAAGTCTGCAAAATGCGGCTCTTCGCAGCCTTAACAAACCGAGTACCGGGCACAAAGTTGTCATGTATAATAAACAAATGCAAAGAAGTCCATCAGCTTAAACAGTCGTTCTAGAGATGTCATAAAACTGCGTTGTGTCTTTCCTGCGTACTGATGCATTTTTCAGGACGAAACGCACACTTAACTGTGCATTAAATTACTATTTTTCTCTGACGTCATCTATCTTCTTATTGTGACGTCATGAAAGGTATCCTATTAATGGATTTATTTTTCAGGAAAACATTTTCTGAGAAGATTGACGAATATCTTCGATGTTTTCAGCGATTTGCAGTTTGCATTGCATCGTCCACAAATAACAAGGAATTCAGTGTTTGAACATTTTTGTTTATGCGCGTCTTTCTATACTACAATCCAAAGCGAAGTGGCACAATATGTAGACAATAGAAATACATCGGTAAACTGATGTGTCACGTCTTAAAAGTTACAGGCGTAATAAATTTGCTAAGATTTCCTATGTTCTGAAACGATGACGATATCCGAACTTTTGTTAACCGTATTACAATGAATCGATGCAAAATGAAAAGTTCCAAAAATGAATGAAGGATAATGTTTTCGATTCAGACCAGCTGATCATTTCAGTACATTTTTGGTAAATTATGTTTTGTCTAAAACATTCATAGAGAAATGATTTTTTAGGAACAATCCTAGAGCCTCATTCTTTACTATCCTTCGTTTATATTACTGTGATGTACAAAGTTCACATGAAGATTACAGTTTTGAAAAACAGTGAAAGTTCAATCAATCAAGCTTTTGCAATGCTTTTCGGAGAATCGATATTCGATAGAGTAGGAAAAGCCTCACTTCAACTTTTTGAATTTACAAGCCGCGGCTGATCACATCACGCTTGAATCTCCACACTAACATGAAGATTGGCCCACTGATTTTCATATGTATTACAAAATAAATTAAGACTGAACATGTAACCACAAAAGGTTGAAAATGATCAACTTATCTGCGAGTATGATGGATGCGTGATGATTATTATGCAGAGATTTGTTCTTAGATATGAAAGTATAAAGGTAGAGTTGTTACAGGAATGGGATTTCCCATGTGATGTGGGGATGGATTTTTATGAAATGAGAATACACATATGTGGGATTTGTGTGGGACACGTGAAACATAAATTAAAATGCATAAGAGACGTTATATATAACGATCAAAGAAAAAACTATTGTGTATTTCTTAGCTACATAACAGAGTGACAATTCCATAGCTAGCATCAATTGCAGTTTGCTGCACCACGTTGCAGTATAAAAGTCTATTTATTGTCTATGTTGTTTATTTACTGTCTATAAAGACCCTTTTATGCATTCCCTAAAAGATCTAACTTATTCCATGAATTTCCATTAGGGCATTTGCCATTTGCGTCCATATTCCTCCGCTTCTAGGATTCTTTGATTTTTTAAGCATGTCGTGTTTTACTTTAATTGATTTAAAGATAGTCGCATGGATCGAATGGGGAAATTCTACTTATAGAATTTGCGCTCCTAGTCTTGCCATGACACTTTCAGTGTTGGACTTCATTCAGGAATGTATGTATGAAAGTTATATGACGGAACCGTATACATGTACAATGGATTTCACGCATGCGCATCAATAAATCAAAATCATAAGGCTTATGATGATTACCAAAAAGCAGAGCGTGTGCGTGTAGGCTATTGCGGGTATGATTGGTGCCGGGTTAAAACCAGTAAGGGTTTCTGCATCTTAACTGCAAATCGGTAATGAAAATTCTCATTAATAAATTTCCATGCTTACAATAACGAGGAATTTTAACATGGGAACCCGAAATCACTAGAAAAACATACGAGTATATGAGGCATGTCATATATTATATGTGAACATGTTTAATTCTGCATAAAATGATGCATTCCTTCCTAATGTATTGTTTTGGAATCCACACAATATTCCCATAGAGATTCTCTTTGAAGGTGGACAGCAGTGGAATGACTTATGGTAACTGAATAAAAGGCTTTCCGTGCTGTAAACATGATTTAGTACTCACACATATATGCAATTTATGTAATAGTCATCATCTATCATTCATATTAGTTTATTGGTGATGTTTTACGGATGCTCAATAGAAATGACTTGATTCTATCACTCATTTATGTGCATTGCTGCTCATATTAACTTAGGTCGGAATTGCATCGACTTTTCTGATACTGTTATACCTGATGAAGATGAAAGCAATACTTACTTGCATAATATTGCACTTCCAAAGAAGGATAGAAAAGTCCTGCAAATAACATTATTCCAAATAAGTTCTTGTTCCTTTTATTCCGAAGATGATCCATTTTTTGTAAACGATTATATTAACATGGATGAAATATGCTCATTTGTTCACACTGATGCTAAACAATCAAATCATTTCAATCTGCTTCCCTCAAGAGTAGCTTGTAAGAGAATTTGCTGTTTCCCTACCTATTATTCTGGAGAATTTGCTCTCGTGAATCCAATGACGATCGTGTTCGGGAATAATTAACTCTTATGGTTTCCCTAACCACTGATAGGTGAAGTTTTAATTGAATTCGTGTGCATTATACCAAATTGGCAGATACTCTAATTTAATTCTGCCTTCCTTTGTAATGAGCCGCATTTCATCAAGGTATAGCAGAATTTTCTGCAATAAACTGTCAGGCAATTTTGAAAAAAAGAAAGATATGCAGCAGATCGCAGTATTTTCGTTTGGCAATAAAATAACAAAGAAATTGAGCATGCATTTCTACCTGGAAGATGGAAAAATCTCGAGTCCTATCAACTTTACTGTACTGTTGATGCAATAGAAACTATTAGACTATGAAAGCACAGAAGTTTTGTTTTGCACAGGGAAAATTACACTTTTGTACATGAAGTATATCTTAAAAATTTTTCAAGAAATGAAATGGCTCAACAGCAAATCGCTGACAAAATGGATTGATCTATGCGTTTGAAGGCGTCTATTCACCGATGACCTCATTATTTTCAACGAGAAGAGACTTCAAAAATTAGATTCTCAATCAGCACTGAAATAGTGACACCGTTTGCGAAGACGAATAGGCTTGCCAATTCTTTCATCAAATTTGCTATAAATTACAAGTTTATTTAGATGGATTTGCTTTCATTGTTTCGTCGTACAGACTTACTTTGACCCTGCCGAACTGGGTGAAATATCGGGAATACAGCACAAGCTTAAATGGCATCGACTTTGAAAAAAATTATAGTGAATAATGTTCTTGTTGCGACATGACATGCGATTCAAGATTATTTTGTGAAACAGATAGAGAGAGAGAGAGAGGGAGAGGCTAATGCTGTGGAAATATTCGAGAGGACAACTCGTTATTACCTAATGACTGTTAAATGCTTTTTATTTTGAAATGCTATCATGTACATTACATTATGCGCATCAATAATATGGAAGCAATATGTCACTCATAATTGTTACGATATGAAGTTGACATTACATATCAAATCTAAATGTTCGGCATAGGGGGCCGCAATAAGACATCACATAATGTTAATGTTTATATTAAATATTGAATATTTGATAAACAAAGTTTAGATGCATTGTCCAATGAAAAAATGCAAAATTGGTGGTGATATCGTCCGCGAAATATACAAATTTTAATTTTGCTTGCTAAAGTTTTATTCACAGCAAGTTTCGTCGGAAAACGTACAAAGTTAGTTTCCTACAAAATGTTATGCTATTTACTGAATGCTACGCATCATTTTGGAATACATCTTCAGGTTGCAATCCTGCATTCACGCTAATTGTTTCTGAACTTGTTACCGTTATTGCTAATTATTGCTATTACGAGCGTAGATCACCATGACAAAAGTGGAATCAGTTTGCTCTTTTTGTTATTGCCAGTAAGATGAAATCACATGACGATGAGAGTCATTGATTTAAGTTAATCATAGACGGCACAATACGAATTGTCATAGAATGGTTGGAGCACACCAAACCAATGTACCAAAGGGAACTTTTGTATATTGGGTATTGTCATTTTTTTATTGCATCATTAAAGCTGGTGATTAATAATTAGGAAATCGAATTAATCATGATATCAATGATGATAAATGTAGCTCGGTCAGATTGACTTAAAAGGAAAAATTGTCAGGCTGTCAGGTTAAAAAGGAAAAATCCTTCAGGCTGTAGCGATCAATAAACTAACAGATAATTTTGCTTAGGTTCAGCCCATGCAAAACTACGAAGCTTGGAATAGCTGCCATATATAGGGCCTACTAGCAATGTAGCCTAACCCATTATATTTATGGACCGGTTTTCAGCGGTTTGTTCTTATCTGTCCATAAACGAGTCTATTTAAGCAATTTGAGTCATTAATACTCGCATGAAGGTCACGACTTATCTGTTAAAATCGAACTTTTATATGTTAACAAGCTTGCTGTACACGCTGTATACACTCATACCCACAGGTAATGTCCTAAGCAGACTGAATTTAGGCATCATGGGTTTATATCACGACGGTAGGGCAGCACACTTGACATCGATATTCTCCTTTAGTCACTCTTGGCTATGTACTTGTACATTAGATAGCTCGTACAACTACTGTTTTATTCATCCATTTTATTATTTTTGGTACACTTATTCAAAGTGTTTGTAAACAGTATGTATGAATTAGAAGTCCTAAAGGATTTGTCGCTCATATAAAAATAGAATACATCCTCTTCCTTCATATTTCTTTAGAAATGTTCAAAATTGACATTTATTATAACACTATGACATCCATTATATCATGTAAATTGGGGCAGGCTAAGTATGATTTTTTTTCAACGGAAGTATGACATCGCTAAGTGTGGAAAATTATAGAATCACTCACTACCACTATCAGAATTTGTCTTCAAAAGCACTAATATTGCCACAGTTTCGCCATCAAGGCTTCTTCGCTTCTCAGTCACGATGTTACCTGCACAAGAAAGTGCCTCTCACTTTCTGCCGATGATGCTTGAATCACGAAGACTTGTCTCGATATTTGATTCATCATAGGAAATCTTTCGGAATTCTCCTTCCAAAAATCCTATGGGCTTTCATATTTTGATGTGACTGACATAGCTTTGTAATTCTTCATCTCGTCTTGTATTGTACGCTCATGTCTTTCAGACTCATCTGTAACATCGACTACAAACATGTCATCAAAAAATCAAGTGTTTGCTTTACTTTCAGTGTGGTTGAGGCTTTGCTCAAGCACCGTGTCTCCGTGTCATAAACTGATTTTTGGTCTAATATTTGGCCTGACCTTGCAGCGGAATGCCTGGCTTGTTGAACCTGTAATGCTAGAGAATTGCGGCCCAGACTTTTATCACCTCGTGATCTGTTGTTCATGTCGTGTTATCAATCAGTCACGGATGATTCGCACTGTGAATACGTTCAATAACTTCAATATAAGATTTTAAGAATTAAGTTGTTTAAATACATGCAGATTCCCTATAGATTTGAAAAAGCTTGGTCTGAGCCACATTTTTTCTATTCTGCCATATTTTGTTTGTTAGGCACTTTTTTATAGCATAACTCTTACATATAATAGAATGCACAGTTTATCCTTGTGCAAGTATACAGTATATCCTTTATATCCTTATGTAATATATCCTTGTAGCCTTTCTATTAGAAATAAGTGATTTTCTATATGCTGACTATATGCTGATTATTGAGGTGGAAGATTTTTGCTAAATATATTCGCATTTCGGAATCATTATGTAAAACCTCATTCGTTTTGGAAAAAAGTTTGATCTGACCTCTAAGATATAGTAGCTCAGGTGCCCCAAGGGCGTGATATGAAGTCATAACTGCAAACTGTTGCAAACAAGGTCTTGTGTACCACAAGTTGTGTTCATTGCAAAGAAGCCTCAGCCTTTAATGCACTTGGAGGGGGAGAGTTACCTGAGCGAATAGATTATCGGTATATGGATCTAATGAGGCGATTACGGAATCGATTTTGAGGAAGGGATTCAAAAATGGAAAAAGCTATTACAATAATGGTCGCACGGCCCTCAAGTAACCGTTTTTGACAGCATTTGCCCTTAGCTACTTTCATTTTAATTCTGATGAAACTCATAGGTGAGTGAGGACCTCTTTTTGATCATCATCTAGTAAAAATATTTCCAAATACAGATGTCTGTAGGCACAAATTAAATTTTGTTGTTACCAACACATCAAGAACAATCATTTGTTAGACTTTATCACGCATCTGCGATTGCTTACTATTTGATCTGCCGCGCTTAATTTCCGTAACATCGAGTTTTACGGTTTGCTTGAGTCGAATTGTCAGCCGCTTCTTTGTAATTAAAAAATATAATTTTCAGCAAAGATTGTGATCATTTAATCAAGGCAGAAGTCATTATGGAAGATATGATAGCATCAGAGATATCAACGGAAGCTCTTTGCGTCATTCTGTTGTCTATTGTAGACATGCATCTCAAAAATTCATTATCTATTCGAGATTCACTTTTTTGTGCATGCATTACGCTTACCCTCAGTCAGCTAGCAATGTTTTCGGGGTCAGGACATTCAAGTGGTTCTTAGGCAGTAGTTATGAATTTGATTGTTGAATATACGTGTATGAATACATGTTTCCTTTCAGAGGGCATTTTCACTTATACAACGATTAGTGTTGCATGCAGAAATCTACACCATTGCTTGTACTCGATTTTCAAGTTTCATGTCTTAGAGTGGAAGAAGATCGTTTTATGAGCGCAGTCGCATTTTCTGATGATTTGCATCGATCACATGTGATACTTCACAATGCTGGAAAAGTCTTAAATCAAAAGATTCTTGACTCAATTGTTTGATGTTTTCGTACGCGCTGCACTGCTCCAACAGAGCCATGTCTGAAGTGGCAAGTGCAATCAGAGTTGGAACCGGTCTCCGGTCCCGGCCATAAATTTTGAAGACCGGCTAGCCGTTCGGTCGGTTAATATAATTAAACCTATGTCGACCGATGACGACATTCATTTTAGAATAAATTGTTCAGTAAATCAAAAGAAATATAAGAGATGGCTGAAGGCGGGAGGCCCATAATGAATCAATGATGTGAAAAATATCAGTTTTCTCTCCTGAGTAATTTAATGCCACTAAATAATTTCGAATAAAAAATATGTACACTGCCGACGTTTCGGGTCCAGACCCTTTCTCAAGGCAAGACAGCAATAAAATGACTCTGTCTAAACTGGCTCGTTAGATACGCAGTATAGCTCCGGTTGTCTCATGACGTCTGTTCATTTTAGGATGGCACTTATTGATTAATCGCGATTCCACCACGCTTGTTTCAGGCAACAGGATCATTTAAGCAGCGAAGAAATTCAACATCAAAATCATCAATCGAACCGTTAACAAGACAGGTCTTGCTGTGTTCAGACAAAGCACTTAGATCATTTTTATTACGAATACTGAGACTGTGTTCGTTGTATCTAATGTAGAATGGTCTAGCAGTTTTACCTATATATTTATCACCACACTTTCTACAAGAGAATTGATATACAACACACGATGTCTCACAGTTATGATTTTGGGATAGCTTGTTGCATATTCTACAATAATTGTGTTTACTTTTTCTGCATTTTTTCTTCAAAACATTACGCAGTTTTTTGTTGCCCGTACTGACGAGACGGACATTCAACCTATGTTTTCTTATTTGGTAATTAATTTTCCGATTAAGACTGTCGCTTATAAACGGTAACTTCAAAATGCTTTTTTATCATCGTTGATTTTACTAGTTTTATTTTTCTGGGTATTTCTATCAGACACCCTCAAATCGTTATTAGTGTATCCATTAAATTCTAAAGTTTCTTTACATTTTTTCTCCGTCTGTACGGGCAACAAAAAACTGCGTAATGTTTTGAAGAAAAAATGCAGAAAAAGTAAACACAATTATTGTAGAATATGCAACAAGCTATCCCAAAATCATAACTGTGAGACATCGTGTGTTGTATATCAATTCTCTTGTAGAAAGTGTGGTGATAAATATATAGGTAAAACTGCTAGACCATTCTACATTAGATACAACGAACACAGTCTCAGTATTCGTAATAAAAATGATCTAAGTGCTTTGTCTGAACACAGCAAGACCTGTCTTGTTAACGGTTCGATTGATGATTTTGATGTTGAATTTCTTCGCTGCTTAAATGATCCTGTTGCCTGAAACAAGCGTGGTGGAATCGCGATTAATCAATAAGTGCCATCCTAAAATGAACAGACGTCATGAGACAACCGGAGCTATACTGCGTATCTAACGAGCCAGTTTAGACAGAGTCATTTTATTGCTGTCTTGCCTTGAGAAAGGGTCTGGACCCGAAACGTCGGCAGTGTACATATTTTTTATTCGAAATTATTTAGTGGCATTAAATTACTCAGGAGAGAAAACTGATATTTTTCACATCATTGATTCAATCAAAAGAACTACAAAAAAATTGTAATAATTTGGGAGTACCTATATGACGCATGCGTCTGTTTTGTGACACAAATGTTGCAAACTGTTTCTTAAAAGCTGAATTTTTGATTATTTGATTATACATGTACACAGTTTCAAAACCTACTTTGTCTCAATTTTGTCGAAAAAGTGTATTCCTTAGCCTGTCTATCGTAAAACTATTCCGTATCTTAAATAGTTTCATCACATGTGATAGTTTATACTGCACAACTGTATAATCCCGTAATTCGATATTATCAAATGCTGCTTAAAATAAATTACAACATTTTGTTAAATCTTATTATATAGCACTTGGAGCTTATGAGTTGGCATGAATAATTGGATTTCAATTCAACCGCATGTAATGCCAGTGGTCCTTCTCTGAACATTTGACAGTGTATCGTGTTGCATAGTTTGATAAATTAATGGCATGCGAAAAATTTCATTAACGGTGTATAGGTCAATAAAGCACTTACTTGTGTACTCCAAGCAGATACTTGGAGCACTTAGTGTAATGAAAAATTGGCTTTGTATAATCAAACAACTTCGAACGGCAGATCGATTGACGATGCTAAGGATGTATACATGCGCAGTCTGTTCTTTGCAAAAGTCGCAATTAAACCAAGCAAATGCTATTAAGCAGGTATTAAATTTTTATTCGACAGGAGTGGAACAGCGCTCTTATCCTTCATCAGGAATAGAAATTAATTTAATTAATATAAATGCCCATCTATGGTACCATGTAACTATGTAATGAACTATGAAATAACTATGTCAGTCCGAGGCTCCGCGGAACTCACCGTGCCATTGTCATTAGCATGTGAGCTAGCTGACTTTTTTTAAATTCTAAATATTTTTTCTCACACCTTCAATTTTTCTGTCCTGCTGCTTATTGTTGTATTATTTTATATTGTTTTGATAAATATTATTTCAATTTAAAAAGAAACCAAGAAATAACTACCGGTATGTTTCAATTAAGAGTCTTACTTATAGTACTCTTACGGTATTTAAATGCCTATCCAAGGTACTACTCTATGTAATCAGTTGTCTTGCGCAACTATGTAGTAGCCTACGAAAGAACCATGTTTCGAATAAAAGTCCTAAAATCAGTACTTTTCATTTGATTATATATTCTTGCCGTTATGGGATCAAGATTACTGGCGCAATGTCGTCCAAAAGATGCTGACCAAAATGTTGCCTAATGGACATAGCATGAATGAACGAGTTAACAACCTAAGTTCACGAAAAATCCGCTTTGTGTATTGAGAAGCGATTTTTGCGCTGGTATCAGAAGACCCAAAGTTTCATTCACAAAAGAGGTTGAAAGCATAATTCAAAACACGACATATCTTTATTTATAGATTTCATCCTGAGGACCATTTGTGCATCTCAAACCGTCTAAGCGTCTAAAAGTCTTGGATTTCACCTCAAACTCCTGAGGCTGTTGAGTGATGTCCATGCCGCTCCATTTATTATGGAGCTCTTATCTAATCGAAGATTCAAACTAAGGACAAATAATAACCGGATTAGCCGCCTTCAACGACTTTGCAATGAAGTACCACAAGGGTCTGCTTTATCTCTGATGATCTTTAACATCTACATCAGCGACATTCCGTGAACCACCTCCAGGCAGTACGGCTATGTGGATGATCTAGCTCTCCTGACGACAAATTTTTAAATTTGGAAAAAGTCAAGTGAACTGATGCATATTTTGATTTGCTAGATGATGCATTATTACTGTCCTACTATTCGAATATAACCGAATATATGATCACCTCTGACACTGGAGAAAAAGAAAGAAATAAGACGCGAAAACACTTCTCTTAAACGAAAGTTAGTTAAGTCCTTGTCAAACATGTCAAGAAATCTCTATTGTCAGACAATTTACTATAAACACTATTTGGGGCTGTGCTGAACTATCTGAACTATCCCTGAACTATCTGCCGCATAGCTCCCCTACTTCTCTTATATTCTTTCTGCTGCTCAAAACATAGCTTGTACACATCCTGATGTGAATTTTAGATTTTATTCTGTCACAGTCATTGACCACTCAATGCATGATGATAACATAGGCCTACCGATAAGAGCAGAAATATATTGCATTAATTAACAAATATAAAGCTGCATCAATTTATCGACACTCTTTCGAAAATTCAAAGCTATGATTTTCACTGAAGGAATGTTTTCAATTCGAATACATAATTAATGCTCAGTAATAAAAAATGCATTGTCCAAAATTGAAGATACATTTTTGCCTCAGCTACATTTTGGCGTTCGGTTTGAAATTCTGAAAAACACGAACACGAGCATTGTAATTTTACAGTATCTGATATATTTGACATTGCATGCACGGATCCAAAAATGTCAAAATTATTCCAAAATTGGAATAAATATGAACCAGATTGCTGAAATCAAAAGCTACTAGCTGTGTGATTGTATCTGATGTATCAATGGTTTTTGCGATGAAGTCATTGCTGAACAAAGTCTTCTGTAAAAAATGAATTTGACATTCTCTATATAGTACGAGAATATTATATAGAATATAGTATATTAGAATGCTATATAGAAATCCATGCCTGTGTCTTTGATTACAGTTGCACTGCTATGCCATGTTAAAGTTATGATGCTGCTATGTAGGGAAGTCATAATAAAGCAGATTATTGACGACTTAGCATCGCTTTCGAATTTCAAAAAACAAATGTTTCTAAGAGTGTAAATGTGACCACCAATTGAATAACACCGCATAAATCATTCATTCTGTTATCAATAGTGTTTGTGTCCAAACTTCAAGTGATTCATGCTGGCCAAGGTTCACAGCACCTCATCGCGTGACTCTAGATCTGAGTATAAAAGTGAGGTGCCCAAGTTGGGTAAAACCAAATTATTATCTGCTTGAAATATTTTGAAAACTTGCAACAATGAAAATAATATTTTTGATAACTTTTCTTGTCCCTCTATCACTTGCGGTAAGACATTTTCAATTTGAAGGGAATTCTATATCAATTGAAGAGCTAAGTGAAGAAGGATTTGTATACATTATTAACACAAGTACTGAACAATTGGCAGCCAAATTTTCAGCCGATGGAGAGCTGAAAAGCTGTGTTCGCAAAGATAGAAGAAGACACCATGTTCAAACAGCAGAAAATTCTCAGAATGTCCATCACATGATTGCATTTCTCCTCAAACTGGGAGTTCGAGCGAACCAGTGAGTTGAATTTTTGGCAAAAAGTTTTGCAAAAGAGAAGTTTTGAGCCAGCTTAACCGATGCACTTATTTTTTTATTCAATTTATTACATATCAAACTAATCATGCTATCTATTGAAGATTAAATTAAATATTACCTATCAGATTTAAGTGCTGCTATAGTATCGCATACATTTTCTTCTTTTCCAGTAATTGCTAAATGCATCCATTTTTGTCATTTCAGAGTGCTAGAAATTGTTTATTTCAAACATTTGCAACAGCTATGTTCTGCATCACATGGTGTCCGACGATTCAGACGATCTACTCAAAACAGTGGAATGCTCATTTATCCCGGAACCAAATGGTGTGGAAAAGGTAAGAGTCAATATCGGTGGTAAAAGAATCACACGTCATCAATAGGCCTGCCTATAAGCATCATTCAAGTATAAAACGTGTTTACGAATCGTAATTATCAGTTAATTTGCGACCGGTCAAAATAGGAAAACAATTGTTCTATAAGAAATTCACTTTTGTATAGATTTAAGTTTTGGTCGTGATCGTCTTGTCCTCAACATGACAAGAGTGTCCCGCCCAAAACAAATATGAATATATTTATTACAGCAAGAGCATGGAGTTCAAATAGTCTTTATCTTGCACGATAACCTTTTACAAACTATTTACTACCAGTTATTGATCTGAAACATAGTTGGTGAACTTTGTGCAGTGTGCACCTCATATTAAATTCAAAATAAGATTTTACTTGTCAAATTGTCAAGCAATCTTCAATTATCGGAAGCAATCTGATTCAATTAAATAATTCAACTGCATGGATTGATGATCATGGAGGAGATGCTGTGACTCCTGTACCTAACCAAGCCTGGTGTAAGCAAAATTGGTACAATTATTATGAGCACTAATTCTATGAATCATCAATTTCATTAAAAAAAACCCTCTTAGAAAATCAATGACAAATCTTGCATTGAATCATTTCTTTTGCAGGAAACATAGCAACTCATTATGATGACCTTGGTGATGAATATGAGCCGGACGAATGTTGTCGTACTCACGATCATTGTCCGAACAGCATCGTTTCTGGTAAAACACGCTTTGGATTAAGGAACACTGGTCCCTATACAATGAATTCCTGTGAATGCGATGAAAAGTGAGTTGTTATGTCAGTGATTCAATATAAGCTGTACATTCCTTTTCATATATAGGTTCATACATTAGTTTATGTAGGTATTGCTTATCAAGATAGGTAAGCATAACAAAGAGTTTCTTCACGTACTCTGAGAGATAAAATATAGTAGGAGAAAAAATCGAAATATTTTCTATTTAAAAAATGTAGCAGACTTAATATTCAAAGTGATGCTTTATGAATGTGTCCTGACTGCAGTGATATTTTGACAATATTTTCTGTTCTTATAACTCTCTAACCTCTTGAGCCCCGATGACGTACGGTGCACGTCAGGCGGACACTTGCGTAAGTGTTTGACTAGCAGCTAACAACACTGCCCCAACTACCCATAACTTGTACTGCACATCATCGTTGTATTATGTTCCCATTGTTCATTCAGCATCAAAGGAGTTAGTGTTATACGCGAATGACGTGCTCCACGTCATGGGTAGTTGGAGCAGTGTAGCAGATTTGACTTCGGGGTTTAGAAGGATGATCGGTGCTATGACTGTTACACTGAAAGTACTTATTGTCTTAAGTGGAAAATAGAAGACGTCTTCAATTAAAACCAATAACCTGAAATTGCTCATTTATCAACATGCAAAATAGGTTGCTTTTTCATATGAACAACATGCTCTCATTGGTGTTCTTCCTATTCCATGACTTCTTCTTCGTCAAAATTTCATGCATCTTTTCATCCATGCGATGTTGTTCACAATCTGCAAATATATGTTTTATTTACCAATAGCAATCACAGACTTTCAGAAGATTTTTTGACTGAAATGTCTTGCAATTCTAGGGCTATTAACACATGCAATTCGGTAAAAATTCTGTGCGAAACATTATGAAACCTATCAAAAGTGGCAACGCATTGATGAAATCAATGATTAATTACGCAATATAGTTGTGACGTTTTCGTTGACTTTTAAACTTTGGCCTAATTGCACGCTATCAATTATCTATAGCAATTTGCATGTCTGTATCCCCGTTCTGTTGATAGCATAATTGATTTCAATCGGTGTTTCCAGAAAACTATGTTTACCCACAGCTTAGGATGCCATTGTTCCTCTACACCATTTCCCACAATTTCCTTTTCCGGACGGATATTCTAAGGTTGATCACAATTGCTCCCCGGGAAAACGCACTGCGCTTGTATCGTTGATGTTAAATGACCACTATTTTTCATTTTCCCCCAAGTTTGCTTCGTTTTACATTTCCACTAAAATTCAAGATGAAGACACAATGTGAGGTATGGAAGCTTGTGGTTACTAGTAGACTTTATTAAGCTTGCACTCCCATCTCTGGTAGGATTTAAACTGTGGCTTCGAGAAGAATTGATTTATTGAGTTTATTTTTCAAGAGAGCCCTCTTTTTTCCCGAAGGGGGAAATAAATAATATAGTAGTTTTCTGATATACTTTTCCGATCAGCAAAGCGTTTTCTGAGACTGGGGGATTGTTTGCAGTCACATAATCTCAATGCAGTAAGTTGAAATCGTGAAATTTCCCAATAAACTGTTATGTTTCTCATTTCAAAACAAAGCATGAAAAGTTAAAAGAACGATGTTTGAAAATGTACAATTTGGAATTCGATCACATTAAGTAAGCGCAGTCTATTTGCATTCACGTTGATATTTCTTCTAAAACATAAACACTTCTCTCTTTCTCAGCTCATGGATTAATTTCAGTTTACCAGTTTGGCATTTTTAACACCCAATTTCTGACGTTCATATTTGATACATTTCACGTTTCAAATTTCCTATTTTTTCAATTCAGATTTTTCTCAGTCAATATAATAATTAAGGGGAAACATTTCAAAGCGACACTGGGAGCTTCCATCACTTACGGTCAAAATTCTTTCAAAAATGTTGTAAGAGGAGAGTGTTTATTGAATGTCCATAACTCAAAGTATCACAGATAGACATGCAATGACAATCTTATTCAATCGGATGCAAACATCGCTTGGTCCAACACTTTTGCTTATCCAGATCCCCATAAATGAACTGCTATATACAAATGTCATTTAAAGTTGCTATATTGAAATAATGATGATTGGAAATCTATCATGTCCTGTTCAATGATGCATGATGATCAAAATGCAGGCCTGCATTCTTTAAACCACTATTTTATTGCAAAATTAGTTTGATTGATTTCATATGCGTCAATCATGCTAAATGTTGATCATTAGGGTAACTGAATAGCTTTGGTAAACACTTATTGGAAGCACTTGTCATGTAATTCAATGTTACATATTAACATTTTTGGGCACAGAAAAACTTATCACGTTTTATGGATGACCCACTCCATATACATAAGAACACAAAAAATTTTGCAGCAAATAATAAAGTCGGCATTATCTTCGCTTTGAATAATGAAATATAAATAAGACATTTTCTCATTTTGCAAGTATTAATATCATGAATTGTAATTGATGAATAGTTGAAAGCATGAGAAAAATGATCAAAATAATATGCTGTATGAATATTATTTATCAATATAAATTATAATCAATTATAGCTGTTCAATATTATAATCAATAATCATAATAACTATGTAAATCATAATTATTGTACTTACATAGTACAGAGTTTTTTAAAGCACTCCACACTCACGAATGGTGCTTGTGGAATCATCCACAATTTAATTCAGAGCATAGGCGTGTTGGGGGGTTCGGCTTTAATTCTTCGCCGTGTGCAGGCCTATAACTAGATCCTTAAATAAGAACTGTAATATATGCTGTTTTTATCCTAAGTAAAAGTGGATACTTGGCGCATAAGAGTTAAGAGAACTTCAAATAGCTGCTAATGCGAGGATTTTACAACTAATTACATTGACAAGGCTGCAATGAGTGTGCTTCAACATTCTTGATTTTTTTAACTTTGCTGATCAATATTCAATTTATCAGTTGAAATAGGCCTACAGAATTTCTGGTCACATTATCTTTTTTGGTTGTACTGATATACTTCAGTAACCTGTGAAATTGATTTTTGTCTTGAAATGTTCTATACTAATAAGTGTGTTAGCAAATGTTAGAAAATGAGTTATTTATCAAGAACACTTTATAAGTTGCATTTTGTAAGATACTCCGAATGATATTAGCACCAATATATGGCAATGCATGATAATTAACCATTTGTTTTCAGCTTCAAAACCTGTCTTCGATTTTCCGATACAGTCGCATCCAATGATATTGGAATTATATTTTTCAATCGTGTTCGTATGGTTTGCTACCGATTTCTCTTTATATCTTGTCGGCATCCATCCGTCAGGCAAAAATGTTCACCCAATCAAAGATTTTATAGGAAAGCATACCCAGTACAATTGCCGCAGTGGGTGCCAGTGGAGAACTCATTTGATGACTATTGATAATGCAATAAAGTCAGCTACCATGCTTTAACTAGCTCAATAGGGCACAAATGAATCTTATATGTAAATATACATTATTTGAGCAGTTCCCAATTTCTACTTAAGAAAGACATTGTGAAAATAATCTGTTAAAGGCTGGATTTTGCTTTGAAGGGAGCTGCCATTTTTATATTTCAACATTTCAATATTTTCAATTTCACGGATTTGCCTGCACGGCATTTGCGCCAAAAAATATTTTGGTTTTATATTGTACTGAATTCTGAGTTTGTTTTTTCTGTTGAAGTTCTAAAGTGATATATTATGTAAAATACGTGTGGTGTGACATGCATCATAACAATATATAATTTCTATGTAATTATTTTTCTTTCTTTCATGGGATAATCTGGTTTATGAAGGTAAAAGATGATAAGCAAGCGTTGTCACGTCAGTGTTGGAGCTGTTGACATCTATTGCACTTATTTGACAACATTAACACAGTTTTATTAAAAAGCACAAAAGTCGCGGCTGATTATGTTATCTAAATGAAATCAAGCATGTTTTTGCGCTTATACTATTACTTGCTTGTTGGTCTGATATGCCGCACATGGATGCTAATCTACACACCTCAAATGTAGGCAGCACGATTACCAAATGATGCAATGGATGCTCTATACGCCGGTACAGCGTACATTAATCAGTAATAAAATGAATTAGTATCACACGCAAGCGTTCGAAAAATGAGGAATTTTCTTTATACGGATTTCATTGTTGCTACCAATCATCAGAGGTAGCTACTCAGAATTTAACAATTATCTTGAGCTTGTGATTAAGCCTTCTTTTGGATCTCAGCAGTGTTTTGTATTGAAATATTAGTATTCATGATATTAAATATTAATTACAAGATCAGGATGATTGTTAAATTATGTATATATCTGACGATTTTCAAAGGTGTAGTTCGGCCGAATTTCGCACATTGATTTTATTCATTCAATCAATGCTAGCCGCATCATTGACCTCGGCTCGTTACATGTCTTCATCCACCTAATCCACTGCCGTTAAAGCGCAGGAGCGTGGTGAAGTTTCGTGATGACGTCATCGGGGACAATTGAGAGAGATGGTGACATCCATTTGACAGGATTCCATTTCTTCAGATCCGTTTAGCACTGTTTCCAAATCACAAGATTCCACTTCACACGATCCAAGAATAAGTATTCCAATTCACCAGATTCACTATCAAAATCAAGAATTACCACACGCTGTGACACTTAATTGTCAATTTGTCTACTTATCAATTGCTTATCTACTTGCTGTCACAACAATAGCAAAGGGAATGGACATTTGGTTCAAATTATATTGTCAGAAGCAGATGCCTTTAAAGCTGCTTCCAAATGATTGTCCAGTGCCTGCGTGTAGCTATGCTACGTGAATAAATACAAATTGACTACATCTGCTAATAAAAAATAAAAAAGTTGCTTTCTAATACTGTACCGCACTGTGCTGTTCACACAAAATTGAAATAAGAACAACAAATTGAATACACATGTATCTTTTATCTTCTCAACTTCTGAGATGTTGAGACCAAACTGCAGAGTCCACAATACTCCCATGCGTCCAATTCACCGGCACTCCACACTCACGAATGGTGCTTGTGGAATCATCCACAATTTAATTCAGAGCATAGGCGTGTTGGGGGGGGGGGTTCGGCTTTAATTCTTCGCCGTGTGCAGGCCTATAACTAGATCCTTAAATAAGAACTGTAATATATACTGTTTTTATCCTAAGCAAAAGTAGATACTTGGCGCATAAGAGTTAAGAGAACTTCAAATAGCTGCTAATGCGAGGATTTTACAACTAATTACATTGACAAGGCTGCAATGAGTGTGCTTCAACATTCTTGATTTTTTTAACTTTGCTGATCAATATTCAATTTATCAGTTGAAATAGGCCTACAGAATTTCTGGTCACATTATCTTTTGTGGTTGTACTGATATACTTCAGTAACCTGTGAAATTGATTTTGTCTTGAAATGTTCTATACTAATAAGTGTGTTAGCAAATGTTAGAAAATGAGTTATTTATCAAGAACACTTTATAAGTTGCATTTTGTAAGATACTCCGAATGATATTAGCGTTGATCACCGCCCGTTCAAAGTCCACCTGAACGATTTCGGGTCTGATCTCCATGTTTAACTGATGGGCTTTCACTTTGATCAGATCGAAAAGTCTCTTGTATGTTTCCTCCGATTTGTCTGGCAGAAGAGCATAACAAACCGGAATCAAGACGTCGAATGAGTGGGTGAGCTGGTAAAGCAGACGAGCACCTACGTAGAAAGTTCCATCCATGAAAATGAATTTCGCCGAAGCAAGAATTCGGAGATTCGTAAAAAATACCAGAATTTTTTTTCTCTGTGTCATCATCAATCTGAAGGAAGTCCAAACCGGCCTTTGTTTTAGTCCAATCTCCTTCAATCTTGACTTCTGACAAAGATTGGCTGTGGTGGACTTGACGGCGACTTGACGGATTTGAAACTGGGAACAAAAACATCGTTGTCACTGCCATCGCATTGAAATGCAGAGGAGTATATTCGCTTCATTGAAGTCGTTGGTTGATCAATCGCTTTCTGGATGGCCTCCTTCTTTTTCTTTAAAATATCAACAGTAAAGTTGTCGTGTGGATGGTGATGTGCGCTGGACGACGTAAGATAGAATCTATCGGCGCTCAAATTTTCCCGTACTTTACAATTCGCAGTACGGCATGCGTAGGCAACGTCTCCGTATTGATACTTTTTATCCTTGCGGAATAAAAAGTTGTCAAAAAACAACAGATAACTTCCTTTTCGGCTTTCTACAAATTCAAAATTCATTCCCGAAGTGGACTGTATCGTGGTCGATGTGGGAGTGAATATGAATCACTCCATCTTTTATACAATCGCATAAAAAGAGCTCGTGGCTTCATTTCATCAGGTGTTAATAGTATGTGTCGAAACTGTCATTCTGAGGTCATTCTGTCATAACTTAAGGTAAATTTATCTGGTCTGTAACTTGCAATGTTACCCGATACATAGTTTGTTTCTTTTGGGATATTTGATTTCAGCTGAAATCTTCAGTTTGTCAAAAATGAAATTGGGAATGTCAATTAGCATCGCGGGGGGTAAACATCGATTTTGACTAAAGCGTGTGAACTGGACTACGCTGATCCTGCGAATTGGAATTCGAAAAGATTGATATCACAAATTCGATTACATAACCAAGACAAAGAATCTGATGAAATGGAATCTTGCCAAGTGGATGCAGCCAGAGAGATTGCCTCAACGTGCATCCAGAGATTAATTTGACAGTCTTGTCTGATAGGGAGGGAACTTGATAGACCTGCCTCCAGTTCGCAACGCTCACTCACCCTCGCACTCAGCAGAAATGAGTGACCGAGGTATATTACACCAATCATTCACCAAATGAAAAAATAAATATTTAGCCGAGTCAGATTCGCTACACATGCGAGTTAATTCTTATTAATTACATGTGTGAGATTGCCACATTTGGAGAAATTAGCAAGCAATTGACTAGGTATCATAATAGCAATACAGAAGAAGAATAGCACTTTGCAATTTCTTTGAGCAACTGATTACTTCGATGAAAGTCAATATTACATTATTAAGGCTAGCCTTGATAAAAAGAATTATTTTTTTGCTCGTGTCCTATCACAAGTTGACCTATGCCGATAGAATAGCACATCACAATGAAAGAAAATGATACAAATTTACTGCAGCATATAGGCATACACATATGATTTTGAAAACAATGATTTTGACCGTAAACTAGGCCTACATTCTGTTGGATAATTATTTAGAAAAGTGCAAGTGCTTAAAAGATCCATGTACGTACGAAAGCAAGTCATTAATTAAATTTGCTAAGTAAACACGCTCAAGTAAAGAAGCAGAGCAAGATTTCCATTTTTTGTATGAAGACTTAAATCATGATTCATGAGACTTCCTTGAAAATCAACTTAATTTCCTTTTAAGTTAAATGCCTCTAGATTTTTATCAGAAAGTGTTATTCTTGCGATATCTGATAGGTTACATGCTTCTCAGCCCATTTCATCCCATACTAGCAGCATTTACGCCAGAATGATTATTTCCAAGAATATAAAATGTAGATGGTTTGATCTTGAGAGGTGTCAAAGCAGGCTTTGTATATTTTAGAGAGCATCTTGAATGACCAATTTTCATTGGGTAGCCTATTCATATACCCACTGGAATAATATGCCCAAGTGTTTAGATATGTCATATAATCAAAACTGCAGGTTGGGTTAATGTGCCGTCAAAACGAACAGTGCAGAATAGCTGGTGCAGTCACATAAAGAAGAAGAATTCACCGCTGTTCGCCAAGAAAGCCCCTTTAACACGTTCGCTGCCGGGGCTAAAAAACCCATTGTCGCAATAAAGTATTGTATCATATTGATTAAAAACATCCACAAAAATGTATATTTAGGCTTGCTAATGACGAAAACAAATGATTTGCTTGAATTTGAAAGGTACGAGTTCACCCGTCATTGTTAATGAGCAAGCCTTCTGTCTCCATTGCCAATGACTATTCAACTCTATTTGCAGATTAATTCCGACAGCTTAGAAATTTAGCGATTTGATTCGAGCCTCAATATCAAATACTAACCATCTTCAAGCGCTTTCTCAGGTCACGGAAGTCAGAATTAACCATCACACCAAATGACTCACCGCAAGATATTCAGATATCGGTGGAAGAATGGCATTCATTTACATGTACGTGCATCATACCAATAGATTCTGCATACTATCTATAAAATGCATGATGTGTAGATATTTTTATTGCTATTATCAATGTACCTGTATGTCCGGCAACGTGTAAGCTCATGCATAGGCTAGAGGGCTGGAATCGAGCACGGGTCGAGCCTTGACCTGAAAAATTCGGTAACCCGGGCCCGCTTGGGCCTGAAATATCTAGCACCAGGCCCGATAATATTATGTCTGAAATTGATTCCCTTATTTCATCATTTAGATACTCTGAATCAATTTATGTGATGACCTATCAACATGACACTCAAGCAAGGTTGGGTCCAATCTTGGGCACCCCAAGACTGGACCCAAGAGTGACTATTTCTCTAATGAAGTGGAACAACAATTTCCAGAGCATGTTTGGAATTTTGATTGAGATTTAAAATTGCATGAAGATATTTTGAATCATACCATATTGTACATATTGTTATCCAATTAATATGTATCTAATGTTCATATTAATTGCTATTTACTACATGAATTTGTTATTGCGGAATTGAGTCCACATTAATATTCAGCTAACAGTTTCAATTATCGGCATAGGTTATCTCTGGGCTTAATATCATCAACTCTGTTTACGTCTACAGCCTAATAATTTCCTAATTAGAACAACATGCATGACAAAGCTACATTCTTACATGACTTGCAACATATCTGATCGAGAAACGAAACACACATAACATAGGCCTCGTATAAGATGAAAATATCACAAATGTTGATATAACGATATTTTTACTAATCGTAAGAAGCAATCATCAAAGAATGTCACTGCATTAAATTATGCCGATATCTTTCTGTTTCTGATAGCCTACATGTAGTCTAATAGAAGAATAAACAATACAGACAGAAGTTTTTAACTTTCAAGACAAGAGGCTACATGAAGCAAGTTATCTACGAATTGTTGTCGGCTATCAATTTAACAGTATAAGCGTTATACAGGTATTGGTTTGATGCATTGCATTTTTTCATTTATTATTTGCTTTATTTCACGCAAAATGATGTATACAAAATTCTGTCCAACGCAATATGCATTGCATCTAGTTTAATGGATAAAATTCACAATGAAGCCATAGGTATTCAAAGCATAGTTTAAAAAGCTAATTAAACAAACTATCAGATAGACATTTACGGAAGGTCTACATCAAAGTTGATGATAGCACAGTTTTATCATAGAAAGACCAATCGTGTGGTTGAAGTAGGTTGCATATTTACATGTACATACATGTAAGCCTACATGTAGATGACTTGCTATGACATGATGTGGCCATACTTAGGTAGAATTTTTCCAAGAAAACCTCAAATGATCATTCATGGTCAATTTCTTTACTCTTGGGTTCTCACTCTTGGGGAGGGGGGTACCCAAGCTCTTGGGTCCGCACCCAAGATTCTTGGGTACCGCCCAAGACTACCCAAAACCCAAGAGTGAGCCTAAGACCCAAGACCCAACCTTGACGCAAGCCGCCGTCAGCGATGATAATGATGATTACTATACATTTCTCTGAAACTTTGGAAACAAGAGTCAATTGAATATTTAGTTATACGTTTGACATAGGACTTCATTTTTCGAATACATGTCTTCAGTGTTTTCGTTTTCAATTTACTAGACTTAAATATGCCTTACAAGAATAGGCAGCTGTCGGTACATCAAATGAGATCCAAATCAAATGTGATAGACAATCAGTGTGTTATACATGCACAATATTTTTTAAAACGAATGAAAATTGACTATGCATTATTCGTTAAAAAAATCACCTTGCTGCTCAACAGTGATCAATTTGCTTACAGATCGTGCATAGACCCTTCAGCATACAATCATGTAATCAATAATCAGCTTTTTAGAATGATTTTTAGGTTAATTGCACTCAACTAACGAAAATCGATATTTTCATGAAGGATGATATGGTGCGGAAAACGATGCACTATGTCACTCGGGCCGAGATAAAAAAATCATCCAGGCCGGGCCTGATATTTTGGAGTCAATGTGGGCCTGGGCCGGAAAAAACGGTCCTGATCCAGCTTTGAACGGTTCGCTGTAGTAGCATCTATCTCGCAATCAAGCTTATCAATTCTATAAATGTACATGTAGTAAATTGATGCAGTACATCTGCCAAATTGATGTTCAATTCACTTAAGTTTCTTAAATATACTACTTCAGTTTGATATATCATGTATACATAAATGTGTGAAAACAAAAAACATTTATAAGTGCAAGCGAAATTCGGACGAAAAGCATGAAAATAACTAAAATAATATCAGCATAAATTCAAGAAAAACACGAACTTATATCCAAAATCAACCGATAATGTCAAAATATGAAATTCAAATTTTTATGAAAATTTTGAATTTCAAATTGAGAAGCAAATTGACCGGATGGAGCAAAATAACCATCATTTTAGAAATCAACCTGCATGAATTATGTAAGCTCTGTTTTTAAAAATATGGACCTAATTTGCTTCGCAGACTAGGAGGCTTTTATTGATTAAAGCCAAATGAGGTTAGAAACATTATATTCCTGCTTCAATAATGATGGAATTATGTGCTGTATGTACAGGCATGGTGGCTTTACGACCCTTTGCTCTATTATTCAGCCCATCAGCCTAATTGGGCAACGAAGGGTTGAGGACCAAATGAGGATATACGGCACATGGAAATACTAAACAAAATTTTCTGAAAGGCGCGACAATGCTACAGTATTACTGGAAATTTGTTAATGATCATTCTGAGCCATGGAAGGAACCATAGCGATATTAGCAAGCTACGCGGGTAGAACAGACTTCGTACACCAACAACCCCATCACGAAGTTAGGGTTGGCAATAGTCCGGCAGCCAGAACGATTTTCTGCAGGGAACGAGGCCAAAAGTGAGACTTTCACAGAATGATAAACACCCTATGTCTACTATGAATCTACACGTCTGCCGAGTTCTAGTGAGTTCCTCTTCTTGTCAGACAGGATCAAAGAAAGACACAAATGTCAATGGGACGCAGATTGAAGTTTTTGTCTAAAATGAAATTTTCCTTGTTTTCTCTTGGCAAATGGGAAGTATTAAGTCTAGAGTCATAATTTTTGACATGGAATGTCTTCAGGTCATTTCCTATGATGTGTATTTGCTATTGCTTCTGATCCACAATGTATGTGAGAATGTGGCTGAATGTGGATACAGTTGCTCAAAATGGTTGTGTTTGCCGACATTCAGAGGCTCCCCAAATCTAAATGTGTTTAGCTTTATAGACAGGGGTGCATGAACATGAAAGGAAATGACCTGAAGACATTACATGTCAAAAATGATGACTCTGGGAATAGTACTTTTCGTTTAATCAGAGAAAACAAACAATATTTCATGCTAGACAAAAACTGAAATCTGCGTCCCATTGGATTCTGTGAAAGTCTCATTCTGTGAGATTCAGTGATTGTTCATCATTCTGTGAAAGTCTCATTCTGTGAGATTCAGTGATTGTTCATCATTCTGTGAAAGTCTCATTTTCGGCCTCGCTCGCTGCAGAAAATCGTTCTGGCTGCCGGACTGTAACCTGGTGAGAGGAGATTCATTTCTTAGAAGAACACTGAGTGTGGGTCTATATGTCGATTCGTGTCTTTTCTGGCAGGAAGCGATATTTGTTTACGATATATTTCAGATTTGTTTGATCAATCTAATTCGTTTTTCTGGCACCCATTTGTATGCAACTCTATAAATAAATCATTCTTTCTTGACAATTTGTTTAATGACCAGTCATTAAACGCATCGTCAAGAGAGAATAAAGTTTTTATTCAAAATAATATGAAGAACACACTTTTGCTTGGTAAAACGAAGAGACGACTTGTTTAATTCTGTGATTCTGACTGCCGTCATTCTCTGTGAGTTATGTCAGGGATACATCGCCAGAGTTTCCATTATATTCCATGTAAATGCATGTCAAATTCAGTAAGGCAGTGTTGTTTACGCACTGTAAGACGCAGTTCGGTCCAATTACCCAACTTTGTCTCAGTGGCATTACATGGCTAGTTGATCTTACTAGCTTTAACGCACTTCTGATGCCTCAGTTAATATTGGTTGTTATATAAGCGGAATAGCAATTGACTTGCAATTCTGTTATGCAAAATAAATCAATCCTTGTGCATGAATTCTTTATTTTCTGTATACAAAGCTATTCAATCAAGGAATACGTTGAAATACAATCCTGGCAATCGACTGGTCATTTCATTTAAAAATAAGACCATGGACGTGAACCATAGGCTCTTGTAACTAGTTTGTTTGAGCGCTTCGTACAAATAAAAAAGAAATATTTTTCGCAAACGGTTTCGTAGTGTTCCTGGTAGCATTTTACTTTGAAGATGTCGAAAAACATTTTACCAATTTCTCGAGTTGCAGGAGTATTAGAGTCCTTTAAACAATTCCTGAAACTGAAAAAAGTTAGACAATGGTGATATGATTCACAATGACACACATAAATTGAGGTAATGAAGAACTAAAAGATTTTGAAAGCTTAATACAAAAAGTAAAACAAACTTGAAACACTGAAATTCGGTTTCGCATTACTTTGCACTTTAAGTAACGATGAATCGCTTCCTGCGTGCCGTTAAAACATGTCAATCTCATTATCGAATGCGCTTGCATGCATGCAAAACAATGAACACATTAAAATAATCTGACATCAAAAGGGCCACTAGATAGGCCTTTACGAAATGGAAAAAATCAATGGGAAAAAAGTTTTCGCATAAATTTATTTATTTGTTTTGCAAACTATAAGAGCAAACTATAGCGTTTTAAAAGCTTCACGTTGTACATGTGCAGATACAAATTTGCTCCACACTATTCCTGAATCGGTGAATAGATTAATTCAATCTTCTTATCGAAAATAATGTTCAGCAGGCATATAATGGGAGCAAATGAAAGTAGTGTGTCTAAAAATACAATCATGAAAAATTAGTTTAACAACATCCTGCCATCCGCTATTCAGGACTTAGATTCGCTAACAGGGAGCGACTCATATTTGACGGCGGTATGCATTGGAGGTTACTTAAACGAAGAAGCACGATCAGCGGTGGGCATGTGCTTCGGAGGGCAAAAAATTGCGCTCCTTCCTTGCGCCCCGACCTTAAAATTAACATTTCAGGAAAGCCTTACATTCGGTCATGTAATGAAAATTTCTTTTGACATCCGCTTAATCCTAAAGTAAATTGGCCACAAAGGGTCTCAGCATGAGTTTTAGGATCGTCATACATACATTTGACACCAAATGAGATGTCGTTTTACTTTTGATTGCTTCTGCATATGTGCAAGACCAACTGAATAGGTGAAACTGCGGGATGCAGGTTGAATCAAATATTCTGAATGAATGTCTTGTCAGAGAAAGGGATGAAACCTTCATGTCAGTAAAGAACTTGGGAACATCATATGTATTTTTCACTTGATGAGTAATTGAATAATAGCGTGAGTGGTCAGCAAATGTAAAGGGAAGTGATGCATTGAGGGCACAGCAGGGTGCCGGATCGAGTGTGTGTGTGCTGGCATGGAATTCTAGATATTAACACCTGGAATGATCACTTCCCAAATTTCTTCCTCTCGCTTTACTCAGAAAGAGATTTGAAGGCCAAATCAAACGCAAAGTGTTACAAGTTTTCGGGTCACTAAAAGTATTATTTTGAAAGGCATTTGCTTTTAGTTCTTCGTGATTGTGTTAAAGCTATAAGAGCCTCTATCAAACAAATAAATACAATGTGCCAATGTTCCTATCAACAATAAGATATACATGTAGCAATAGTTGCATCCATAAGATAGGATAAGGCACTGGACGATTAACTAATCAGACAGAAACAATCATTTCACCGCGTCTCCCTAATGGCCTCTCATTGTAACGCGTCAAAATGAGTGATCATTCCAGGTGCAATTATCTAGAATTCCATGGTGCTGGATACCACAGGCGCTCTGTTAGCGCGAAGACAGACTGCAAAAGAAGAAACATGAAAATGGCTATTCGGAACAGCACAGAGCCTTTGGCCGAGAGGAGACATGGCAGGAGGGAGGAGATGTGTGGGAGTAAAGGAGAGGAGGAGGAGAGAGTGAGAGCAAGGAGAGGACGGCTCCCCTTTCTGTGTCACTCGCACAAATGATGTGAATAATGCACTCAAAGTTAATGCAAAACTCGTAGCTGGAGGACACGTGTTTAAGATTTAATTTTCATCAGCTCCAAATTAATACAAAATTCTTCAACTGAGATAGCAAACAAACGTGGGTGAGAGCAAACTTCATATAAAATAAATAACTTCATGTCGAAGTTATGGAACAGCGGATTTTAATTATCAATTGATATTCATGTTTTTTCCTATCTGAAGACTAACTTGGAAACTTACTTTCTGCCTTGTTTTTATACTTGTGAAATTTGTAATTTCCTCCACGATTCTCAGTACTGGGGGTAGTTGAAATAAACGATATTATTATCATTATTATTATTATTAACTTATATACCAGACTGACAAGAGACCAGATTATTCGTTTTGAATTATATTCGCTGTCACTTGCAGAAACTGTGGATTAGAAAATTGTCTGATTGATGTTAATTGGAATGTACCTGCGGTTGATAGCATTTTAAGTTTCTTATTTAATAAGATTCTCTTTGAAGTCGTTTTTGTCTATCATTCAATGTTGGATTACATGGAAAGAAAAATGTTCTAATTTGCAATTAAAAGAACTAGAATCCTATCTATCTAAAAGACTAAAATAAATAGATATCAATATGTCTGATCTGATTTCGTCTTTGCTAAGTGGAGTGCATGTGCTCCTTTATTCTATCTATGAATGAGCGTGAACTTTCACCAATGTATTGTTTCAGTCATAATGTGCATTGAATAAAGTAAATGATTCCTATGGTATTGCATGTAGTTCTATGAATAATAGGGTAGGATATATTGTTATGAATATTATTTCATGTAATCTTTTTACTAGAGTATGAGCAAAGGCAATAGTTGTTTTTACATGGGAAAAAAGCCAGTCTCCAGAAATTGCTTTTCCACAGCATTATTAAATATTTTTGTCTCTGAGTTGCGCACGAGAGTTCTGGTTACACTTAACTTATGCCAAATATCCGTCATTTTAGCTTTGGCTTCATGATAATGGGCTTTTGATGAACTGTGAGTTACAGCTGTATATAGTTGGCTGTAAACTGTGCCTTCGTGTACATGTTTAGGATGATAGGACTTCTCAGGTAAGATGAAATGTGAATGAGAAGGTTTAGATCCAGGAATTTGACGTTATGATTTATTTTGGTTTCTAGCTTTATGTTGGGATAATGACCATTCAAGTGACCACAAACCTATCAAAGTCACTTAAGCTGTGGGAGAGAGGGAGCGGTAAAGAAAGGTTAAGCTCTATGTTTCCTGTTAATATGGCATCTGTCGAGATTCTTCTAGTTCGGCCGTCCTTTTTTGCTATTTGTGGCTAATCAAACAAACGACATGATTAACAGATTAGGCCTATGTAGATTGCATGATGCCTGGTTGGACTAACGTCGGTTCATACTCGATCAGTGATCCGAATCCCGATGAGATCATGGATTACTCAATATATTCGATATCATAGTGCGAATCACTTTGTTATTAATAACAGCAATTCTTCATTTAGATTCACTAAAAGAGTCGCTCACTTGTAAGAGTCTTTCATCAATTCATTTTATGTGTAGTCCGGAGAGTGGAGCGCAGATCGCGTAGCGCAACCCTACATTCTGTAAAATGGGAATGCGAATCGCAAAAATTTTGTCGGAGCGCACCCACCTCTGAGGACGATACATGCGCACGATGCCCTTGATCCTAGGATTGTCAATCCTAGATAGACAAGTAAAGCAACAATGGAAGACTCTGCCACATGCAGCAAATATGATTTTTTGCGCAACATTGGTGACAACCGCAATTCCAGTGACCATAAAGATTGGAAAGTGCCACCAGTTAACCTGGGCACAGAATAGCAATTCCAAACAGAGACTGAGTCATTTCTAATTACGATCAAAAAGCGGAAGGCCCCAAGTGTGAGTGATATTTCTTTTTATTTCACTATAGAATGTTACAAGATGTAGAGCGCTTTCGGCAAGCGTCCACCAGCCATGATCACGAAAAATTAACGTAGACCTATGGAATAGAAAATTATCGTCAGCTTTGAGCAATTTAAGCACATAATTCTTTGGCAGCTGTAGACGATGCGGTTTTTCATACGAGGGCTCTTCAGTATGCTCGTAGTATAGCTCTAACTAGCCAATGACATCTAGGATGATTATTATGATTATCAGCCGCCCGGCAAAGCTCGGATAAATAAACTCAGAGCAGCTTGTTGTGTAGTCCTTCATGAACCATTCTAGATATTTTAGCAAGTTTGGGCTATTTACACCGCACGGACGAGCGAGCCCTTGTAGGGACGAAACATAGCATCTACGACTACCAAGAAATCATGTACTTAAATCGTTGTTCAAGTTAGGACAATTTTCTATTCAATTCCAGTGTGATTTATCAAGGAATATTGCTGCAACCGCCTATCCATTCATAGATTGAAATACAGTGTGTTGACAGTGGTTGTCTAAATGAATCCCACCAGCTTACTTAAATATTGCATTATCATAGAATGAGATGCTATTTTGTGCGAGCATAGTGAGGGTGTAATTGTATTATAAGCATCAACCCATATATTCAACATCACATCAAATTTCACGACCGCTGTGATATTGCTGCAAACAGACTTTGGCGGTTGAGTTTGACAACTTAAAGGTTTTGCAGTTTGCTTGTCGAGATCATCAATCTTACTTTTGGATATTTTTGAACAAAGAAACTTGATGATCGTGGTTTTTCGTTTTTGATTACAGCATTTTGTATTTTTTTATTGATAAACCTATGAATTGGATCGACAAGCTCAGATGCTATTTTTATGGGTGAATTATATCGATTCCACGATTACCGGTCAATTTTGCTCTTTTTCTGAAAAAATATTCTGAAAACTCTGAGTAAAGAAGATAGCGTCTGTCAACAAGCATCATGACAATCAATTACTTGGGTATTAATCGATATTTTTTAAAAAATGCCGTTTCAAAACAAGATTTAAGAAACAATTTTCACAATGTTTGCGAAAACATGCTTAAAAACACTGCTTTAATTGAAGTAATGTTTAAAACCCACCTTCGAAATGTGCTTCGATATCTGCTCTAAAAATGTTTCAAAACTATTTTTAAAACTGTTCTAAAGATTTTCATTCCACTGACCATTGATACGTAGGCTACTGGAAGCAATTTCTCATTTAGAAAAATGCAACCTTGCGGTAAAACAATTTGTCAATGCGTTGAAGTACTTCACGTTCATCAGGCAGTTAGTGACTATCGATTCCATCTGGGCATCAACGGAATGCACTTTTAAGTAATGTGTTATTAGATGCACTATCATCATTAGTACCAAAGCCAAAAAATCGTGTGCCGAATGTCAATCCATGATCATTTTTTGACAAAAGATTGGGTTAAAGCAATCTTTTGTTTACAGCGTCTGTGAACCTCTTCACTTAGTTTGTTGTCTGTACATGGGGGAGCACGTAGAAATTTATATTTAGTCGCAGATTACAATGTGAAATGGTATTTTTCTTTCATTATACCTGCATTGTTACTCATACTTTTCCTATTGTTGTATGCTTTCAAAATGGTTGGCTAATTGCGAGATTGATGTCTTTGCTATAATGGAGTAGCTTCATCTATTTATCCATGTTGAGCATTTGCGATGAGGTCAGAGAAGAGTTGTTTCAAATTGACTTGTAAAATTTGCAGAAGATTGACATGTGACATATGATTGACGTATCATTTTTTCAAGTAGACATTGTAAACTTTGCATGCTTACATGTTGACATTTATCTTTATGTCGAGCAGTGGTGCGCAATCTGCGATCTTAAGGCCTCACCTCGTGACTATCCATCTGCGGCATTATGTTTGCATAACATCACTGTGGCCTTCCATCAATACGCAGACTTTCCATAAATCAACATCTCTCCTTATTCGAGAAAAAATTCAGAATAAGCAAGTCATCAAATGTCCGACCAAAGAAGGGCTCAAAGACTCAGCAGATTGAGATAAATATTCTCTCTACTTTTGTCGCAAAACGTAGACGCAAACCAATTGCAGGGGCATGATTTTGCAAAAAGTGTGGATATAAATAACCATGTCCAATCGACCCATAGGATATCTCATCCACTCAAAAGAAGACTTCGAGTCAGATTTCAGAAAAACATCAGATTATCTCAGATTAAATCTCGCTGTGTGTCAGAATAAAGGCCTACATTCTTCAAGCTAAACAATCTTGCTGAACTGCAGGCAATTTTAAGAAACAAGTGAGCAAGACATAGTATAAGTCTACGTTGGGCGTGCTTGATAGATTTATATGGCATTTTCTGGTAATTTGCAGCTTGTTTTGTGTTTAAAATTGTCAATGATTGGATGCAGTTTTCATAGTGACTTTCATACCCACTATTCCCATTATGGGAACATCCTATAAAATTAAAAATTGTAATTGATATTTATGGATGAAATATTTTTCTTTTTCTTACACACAGTTAAATCAACGTGAGTCATTCGCGGGAAATAGACAATGTAGTGATATCAGACTCTGGTGAAACACGGGCAAGCGACATTGAGCTTTTAAATATTGGGGTCTTCAATTTAGGAATTCATACATTAATTAGCCACCAGTTCGTTACTATATCGATCAGTCACTCAGAGATAGATTTTCAAATCGGACGCGTAAATAATGCAAGTTTATTATGGAAGTAACATTAGAGATAATTCGACGAGATACTTTATGCACTTTGAAATCACTTCGTGCATTTTTCCCTGTAGCAAATCACCTTTATGTAAAAATAACACAACAAAAGGTCTAAAATTTCCCAACACATTGGGAAGTATTCAAACGTTTGAGAATCATCAAATAATGAGCATGACAAATTCTGACTTCCAAATGGAATTTGCATATTCCTTGAGAAAGCGATTTGGTATGCCATACTGCCCATAAATTTACAATATTTATTAGGACCACGGCACAACATTGTGATCATCAATAACTCTGCATTTGAGTTCCATATCACATCGCGTAATGAAGAGAAGTTAATGATTTGACAAATTGTGCTATGATGCATTATGGTAAAATGAATCAAATGAAATGAACGCTAGAAAAAATTGCCATGAGATATAGTTTGTATATAATGGACCATTGAAAATCTTAATGATACGCTACTTAGTTATCGTCCATTCATTCGAACGCAGTTTATAGACATCTATACAAACCATGAAAACTTAACTTGTGTCATGATTTTAGATAATCGTAAATTTCATGGACAAGTTTAAAGTAACTTTTATTAAATATGTGAAAATTGTCTAATTACAGTTAATAGACAATATGCAACACGTTTATGGACACTAATGCATACCAAATCGTTTTTTCAGGGAAAATGCAAATTCTTCTCGGAATTCAGAACTGTAATTTGTAGGTGAGTTCACAATAGCGATAATAAATCCTTGAATTAATCACTTGCAAAATAGTACGACTTGTAGCCTGTCATATATTACCAAGATGCTGAAAATATTAAATATCACATGGGTTATCTAGGTTTGTCTGTAATCGTAACATTCTTTATTTATGCCACTTCATGACATCAACTCTCAATCCCATCAACTTCCTATGCTCACCAGCAACTTACTGGGTGTGTATGATACTGTTCAATGAAGTACATCCTGTGAAGCATGTAACAAGCTGATGATATGAATTTTATCAATAAGAATTTGAATCACATGATAATGTGTGCATGAGTGTGTGTGGTCAGGACTTTGCTTAGTCGTTCGTGATGATATTCGTGTAAATTCTGCCCCATTATCAGATTATCATGGTAAAAGAAATAGAAACGTGCGCCAATTGTGGCTAAATAATTTCATATCATTGACGTCTACAGAATCGAAAATTGATTTACTTTTTCCACATATCCAAAACATTATATTTCTGTTATTCGGAAATTTATAGATAGTGACACACTGATTAGGACATGTCAAAATTTTTTCTACATGTCCATGTATTTTGTCTCAATATAACCCCTATAAATTAAGAAAAATATATATACTCGCGGCCAAAAAAACGAGGACATGAGCAGTCATCTTTATTGACGAATTAAAGTTTGATAAGATGTGTGGCCACCACACTTCTGAATGCGCTGTTGTAACCCGCTCGGGGCACTGTTCATCAGGGCCTGACTGACAGTTTTAGGTATCGTGTTCCACTCGTCCACTAGTCGCTGCACAAGTGTTCTCAAATCTGTTGTAGGATTTGGTTGATCTTCGTTGTTCCTCTTTTTCTTCACCACCTTTTGATCTTGTGCTTGTTGAATAAATAGCCGAAAGTTAGATCTAAAGCTAATAGTTGATAGTCGAAGTATGATCGGCAATGCAACGCATATCGGCATGATATGAGCAAAACTCAGTCTACTGTCAATATGTTTCTAATGATCACCACACAAGTTTATCTGCCTGAATACAAACAGTAAATAAAAGAGAAAAATCTGTTATTGTTTATATGGAGCTTTAAGTGTAATTTTTACTCATGTAGGCAACATGAAGATTTGAATGTGAATTGCAGGTAATTGTATTGATCTATCCCCTCATTGATATTTTAAGCGACGTTTGCAACGATGCAAATGCAAGTATCCAATTATCGCTGTTTTTCAATGCAGTGTAACATGTATGTAGCTTAATTAAGTGAGTGCACTGCAAGAAGTTATGCGTGCACGGATAATGGCCGCATATAGCATCTACGAATACACAAATTCATATTTCGATAGACTCTATTGACAGCATTTCAAACCAATTATGTAAGATGAAATCGATGCTCTCTTATACCTTCCATAAGGATAAATACAAGATCTTTAAAAGCAAGACTTCTCACTACTAACTAGACAAAAGTCTGCCGATAGACACTGACATAAATGACCTGACTGAGGTGATCACACAGAATTTTTCACAAACTGTTAAACAACAAATATCACATTTGTGCCTTGCAATTAATCATCACAAAAGTGTTCAACAACAGAGCAACAGTGTGTTTCTATCGATGCTCTTTATCAGTCGAAAATCAAAAGATATTTCAGGTTAACGGGTTTTTACCTCAAATAACTTTTGATTTTTGACCGATGAATATCATCGAGAATGATATTCTCTTTAGTTCTGTTTTTTGAGCAAACATCTATATTAACTATAACCAACCCCCTCGCCGGTTGGTCAATTACACGCAATTGTTACTAATATTGCAACGTTGTTAGGTAATTAGGTAGCAAGTGAAAAAAAGAAGAGCCTCAACTCACCATGTTTCTACAAACTTACCTTTCATCACATGTGCAGGGTTTCATAGTGTATGGTGAGGTGTTTTTAAAACCATTAAGCGATTCTTTGGCTCGAATGCCTCCTCGGCAGCGATCATGAAGATAGCAGCATGTATCTGCTTCAATTTCATAACCGAAGTCATAATCGTATTCTGCAATATCACCTGAAAGAAAGAAGCAACAAATCATCAGTAAATTAATCATCAGTAAATCAAGTGTCCTCAATTATTCACTGTTCAGCCTCTTCTGGGAAATCTAGCATAGAAATTTGATAATTACACTAAAATAATCACGTCAAAATATCTCACGGAATAATAGATATAGGTATTGAAAAATATTAGATACACTTCGCCTAATGCAACCTTGTTAAAGAAGTACGCCTAAAGTTGTATTACTAGAAACTAAACATGGGCGAAACTTGAGAGATCTGATTTCTTGTCTCGATCGAGAATTTCACATTTATTCTCGTCTTCATCTCGATTTTTTCAAGAAATTTCGCTTTCACAGAAATTCTCGAAGTTTTCTTGAAAATTTCTCGAATTTCTTATTTTGAGGTTCAGATGAACGTAAAACTTCACGTCTTGGCGCATTGCCCGTGTTTTCGTCAGTTCTCAGCAGATGTTAGTGCTATATAAGGCCCAGGTTCGTTCTGCAACTGAGTTTGCTCACACGCATGGTCATTAGGTTCTCAGAGCAGCTTAGATATAGTTGATCGTATTCAGCATTTATTGTAGTACTTGAATGTAATGCTTGCATGTTCAACTAGCACGAAGGATGCCGAAGTTATGCGATGTACAAAATGCGGAAAAAGATCCCCTTGAACTGATCATTCTCATACTGCAATGTGTAGGTAGATATATGTGGTATAATTTGTGAACTGCGTGTATATCTAAAATGTTATTGGCAGACATGGATCATGTGCTAATGGATGACATAATGCTTGACAGATGCACTAGAAATGTGCCTAGATTTATATTCATGTGGTATTGCAACTCCAATAAGCAGTTTAGTGTGTATAATTGTCAATACAAAAATTTAATTTCTGTGGTGGTGTGGACATTTCAATCTTGTCTTGAATAATATGTTTTACTTTTTGTTTCTGATCCTTCACAATGCAGGCCAACAATTTTTTAGTTTTTAAAAATGACAAAATGTAAGAGTAAATGGCCACAAATCTGAAAACAACATCAATAAAGACAGGATTGTTATCACTAATGTACTTGATGACTTCTATAGCAAAAGTTGATCGAATTATAAGGTAAAGTCGCACATTCTTGTCACTGCATGGGAGCAATTTGACATCCTAAGAATATAGAACAGAGTTATTAGATAAAGTTATTAAGAAGGTTTGATAAGATTTTGAGATGTAAGAAAATCGAACTTCAATTGAAAGGACATTTCCCGTCTTCTACTTTTTCTTCGAAAGTAGACAGAAATGCGAAATTCCAAGGTTTACAGTGAATGAGAGTATGTTAAATCATTCGCAGATGTGGATGAGATAGCACAAACAAATAAGCAGAATGTTTTGTACAGATTTAAATTTTCAGTACGTTGAAAACTATTGTAAAAACTTGACTGTTTCTCCTATCAATCAACAGCTCGCAAAACTCAGCTTTAATGAAAATATAGACGCAAATTTTTGAAAAAGCTTACCTATTCCACACCACTTCGTGCCTGGATAAATCAAGTTGGAAGAAGATATGAACCTTTTGAAGCGATGACGCTGCACACTCGATTTCAACGATTTCGTGATACCCTTGCACTTTTGCATCAGTTTCTTGGTATTCAAGATCTCGAAAGCACTGGAAAGTAAAGAAAAAAAATTGACATAATATGCAGCTGCATTGCAGTAAATTTTGGTTTCGCATCAAATATTCGTTCTTCACATTTCTCTATTCAGTAATGAAGTGGTTATCATTGGTGTTTATTTTTTAAGGATTAATTGCTCTCTTCGTCTTTTGCTTCTAATTTAGAAAATGAAAGGTATAAATGGGTTGCAGCGATAGGATGTGTTACTGGATTCGTTGCAATGCATTACGAGATTGCAAACGATTGCATTACGATTGCATTACGACAGTGCTATTTAACCTTTTTCAAGCCACGGTACCCCTTCTAATCAATACATGCACTCACGGCACCCCAGTGGCAAACCGCAGTTTTGTGCCTCTATCATCCACTAAAAAACGTGGCCGCATTATTTTCCAAGAACTGATTTGTGATCACAATTTATTGCTGACTTCTTCTCTAGACTTCATTTCTCAGCCGTTGAAATGCATCTAGAAATTAGAACAAGTCGTGCATTATGTCAATATCAGTATATCTCTATTATATCACAGCAATTCAATGAAGAACACTTTGTTTTCATCTTTTTGAAATCAGGGGCAAGAAAGCGCAAGAAATTCCAGTCATGGTAATCAAATTTAAGTTTGAATTCGCTTTGTCAATTTGCTAAGCATGGACATGTATTTTTGATTTAACAGCAGTAATGCTAGAATTATGATGTAAATCCTTGACCATGCTAGACGAACAGTGATCAAATACTATGTCAAAATGCATGTCCAGCTCTTCTATATATGTTCGTGCGTCAAACTCGGTCGCTGCAGGAGATCCTACTCTGGGTCCTCCTTGCAGAAGACAATGCTTCCAGCTTGTCTAATGGAAATCTCCCTGACGTGATTCCTTAGATCTGACCACGCCAGGATTAAGTGAGAGATTTGTGGAGAAGGGCATGTAGACTGAAAGCTATTACACCGCTACAGCTGAAGTCCAACTAATTAGTCTATCAAAGTTAGCACCACCCAGAACCTGAGAAGGGAAACGGTGACACAAAATTCATTCACTCAATTATGAAATTCTCTGCACTTTCTTTATATTGGAGATCACTGGGAAAAACTATGCCAATTTCAACAAATCAGAAGTTGCACTTCAAAAACAAAACATCAATGTGAGCGTTGCTGTTGCATGCTATCGGCCAACAAACCGAATCGTGGGGTTATGTCTGTTTCCAATGCTCCGCGCATCAACTCGTCGATGTCTCTTAAGCAGTTTCTTTTACTTGTTTTGATCGAAACAAGAGTGGAGAAGCCTTTCTCGCAGAGGTATGAGGTCGGGATTGCTACCAATAGACTTAGGGCTCCCACAGCAGCGTCTTCATATTCCGGAATTCGAAGGAGACCAACCCAGAAATTTCCATAATAATCGCAAGCCTTGAAGTTCACCCTCTGCTCCAAATCTTCTCGCAGATCAGTGAGGAACTCTTCTTCGGCAAGAAATGGATTAATGATCGAAAGATTCTCCTCCAGATGCTGATGTTCTTGGGACGGAAAATACTTTTCTATGTTGCCTCGAAGGACATCCAGGTGCTGAAGTATCGATTCAGACATTTGTTGCTCGAGGCTAGCATCCGTGAGCTCCCATTTTGAGCTCAGCATGAATTGATGGAATTCAGGGAAGTCGATGAAGTCCTTTCTCTCTACTTGTTTCATCCAAGACGAAATTTTCCTATGGAATGCCTTTATTCTCGGCAAAGTCGTGAAGATGTCGCCTCCCTTCCCTTGTAGGCTGAGATTCAAGGTGTTCAGACAGTGGAAAATGGAGCTCAAATATGACAGTTTTCCAAGCCAATTCAAGTTTTTCAGGTTGACGGCGCTGGAATCACCAAGCTCTGTGAAGAAAACTGCCAACTCCTCTCTCAACAGGAGCACCCGTTCAAGGACTTTCCCTCTTGAAAGCCATCTTACTCTTGAATGGTACAATAGCTTCGTCACTTCTGAGTCCATCTCCTCACCAAGTTGAGCGAACAGTCTGCTCTTCTTCGTATTAGCCTTAACTGTGTTCACCATTTTCACAACATCATCAAGTACAAGTTCCAGATCTGATTTGCCCTCATCACCTAGCTTCTTCGCTGCCATCATCTCACGATGAATGATGCAGTGAATTGAGCGACACTCAGGTGAGACAGTCTGGATCTTCTTTACTACACCATTTACACGACCAACCATGGCGGCAGCTCCATCGGTTGTGACGGCCTTACACTTAATCCACTCGATTCCTTCCTCACACATGAAAGAGTCCAATCGGTCAAAAATTGCTTGTGCCGTGGCTTCAATTCCCACTGTTAAACAAAACAAGAAACGGTCAACAATTTTCAACTCTTCAATGAACCGGGTGTACACGATCAGCTGTGCTTCTCCTCCAATGTCGGTCGTCTCGTCCAACTGAATTCCGAAGACGGGGGATGCTTTCAGCCAGAGCTGGAAAAATTCCACTGAAATCTTTTAATTCCAATTCCAGAGCAGAAATTTCAATTCCAATTCCAATTCCATAATGAGATTCAATTCCGATAATAGCATGACGCGTATACGTTAATGTATCTAAAGTTTCCTCGCGTCAATCTAACCCATGTGCCCGTATCCTATCCTTGTTATTTCTGTGTGCCGTTCCCTGCGTCGTTCCTATGTGCGTTCTCATGTTCATAGTTCATATTTCTTGTGTACATGTACATGTATATATGTAGCCGGTCAGCATACGCCATTTTCGTTTCGTAAACGAGATATTCAACATCTTGTGAAAAAGAGAAAGGAAAATTAACGGTCAGCAAAGAATCAAACGCTGAGAGAGAGAGCATAGAAATTAACAGTACCATAGAAAGTCCTAGAATGGAAATTGCATGAAAATTATGGCACACGCCGGGGGAACTAAGTTGAGGCAAAACGCAAATTGTGCGAGCTGGTTTCCATGTTTTCTTATTTGTACTTATATTTATCAAGCCAAATTGTGATCTGGATTGCTGCCCCTTGTCCAAAGATCATACACAAAAGCAATAGTGAATTTACAAAATACTGCGGCGACAGGATGACAAAGAAAGAAATCCTTTAAAACGTTCTGTACGTTCATCATTTTGAAATATCGCTCCTATAATCTATCAAGAGTATTATCAGTCACATATGCAACTTGCAATGTCGATTTACAGAACATACATTCCTCCAGCTTGAAATCAGAGGTCAAGAAATCTCAGAGTATTCATTTTACTTGAAAGGGCTCCCCTGTTCACTATATTTGAACAATTTTCAAAATCTTTACATGCTTTCGAATATCAGCTTCCAAAATATCATCACACTATATCACATGTGTCATTTAATGATTAATTGAAAAGTTCCAGCGACTATTCACTTATCTGAGAAATTATTGTCAGTGAAGAAGCTTTCAATGTGTTTATTCGACAAAAGCGCTAGGTTTCTTAACCGTATGAAGGAGAAATCATCATATGGTTAGAATTTTTTCTATTGAATTCTTGAGATATTCTTACAACCAGTGCACCGCCCAATTTCAATTATGACTTTGTGGACCAATTTTTAATACGAATTTTGAAAAATAGTTGTTAATGACTGCTGCAAATCGACACAATATACCAACCTAGGGAATAGTAGGCTATACCACATGAAACAATGCCACCATCTCACTTAATATTATCTTTATAAGAATCCTGCATGAATTTGCTGCCAACAACTTCCACAACCAACTTGGCAAATAGTTTGATAGTCCGGCAGCCAGAACGAGTTTCTGCAGGGAACGAGGCCGAAAATAAGACTTTCACAGAATGATGTACACCCTATGACTACTTCGAATCCGCACGTCTGCCGAGTTCTAGTGAGTTCCTCTTCTTGTCAGACAGGATCAAAGAAAAACACGTGTAAATCCAATGGGACGCAAATTGCAGTTTTTGGCTAAAATGAAATTTTGTATGTTTTCTCTGATTAAACAAAAAGTACTAAGCCCAGAGTCATAATTTTTGGCATGGAATGTCTTCAGATAATTTCCTTTCATGTTCATGCACCCCTGTCTATAAAGGTATTCACATTTGGATTTGGCGAGCATCTTAATGTCGGCAAACGCAAACATTATGAGCTACTTTATCCACATTCAACCACATTCTCACATACATTGCCGATTAGATGCATGATAATAACACATGCACATCATAGGAAATTATCTGAAGATATTTCATGCCAAAAATTATGACTCTGGGCTTAGTACTTTTTGTTTAATCAGAGAAAGCATGCAAAATTTCATTTTAGCCAAAAACTGCAATTTGCGTCCCATTGGATTTACATGTGTTTTTCTTTGATCCTGTCTGACAAGAAGAGGAACTCACTAGAACTCGGCAGACATGCCGATTCGAAGTAGTCATAGGGTGTACATCATTCTGTGAAAGTCTTATTTTCGGCCTCGTTCCCTGCAGAAACTCGTTCTGGCTGCCGGACTATGACTATGATACAATGTTTTAGATCGAATCTGATCTACAAACCATAGATTTTTCCATGTGCTATCATTGTACATAGGCAAGATATCAAACTTCCATTCTAGTGCACTATTATCTACTTCTATGAGAGAGAGAGATGCGAATAAATCTATTAATAAACTGACAGAAGAAAGAAATTCAATGTGCGAATAACGTGATTGTTGATGAAAGAAAAAACGACGATAAAAATGATATCATGAAAACTGATTAATGGTCCATGTTAAAAAAGGAGATTAAAAATTCCGTGATAAGAACGAAATGTGGTCGGGTCGAAAGCTAACGAGCAGAGATTAAAGGAAGCTTTCAATTTTCAAAAGAAAGTGGATTTATCGTCAAGTGTCAAAAATTTGCATAAATTAGAGACGATGAGAAATTGAAACAACAACAACTACCAACAACAACACATACGACATCTTCAGTAGGTGTTAGAAGAACTCCGTGCTCTCGCGGTGTAACTTGACTACAGAAGTAACAACTGCAACTGCCTACCAGCGAACAACAACACAGTAGCGTATGCGGCAACATGTACATCAACGAGCGCGATTGAAGATTGACGGTATAAGTGACACTGATATTCATGATATTTATGATATTATTTTGGTATAAGTGAGTCCGATCGAATTGAAGTGAATTCAACATCAAGAAGTGAACTGCAAGTTTAAAGTTTTTCTTTTATCGTTGAGTATCGTATTTGTATAATTATAGTCTTGAAAGTTAATATTGTCAATTGTTGTGATTGGAAGTTGAATAATATTTCATGTCATTGCCATTTTAATTGAATCATTAATTATCAGAATAATTTGTTGACACTGTCTATATTGTGGTTTGAACTGACAGGCTGCCCTTTAATGCAGGGTTAATTTTCATCTTTCCAAACCAATTTTTTTTCGTGTGTTCAACAATTATAGTCCGGGAGCCAGCGTGAAGTTGTGCAGGGAACGAGGTAGTACATAAAACTTTCACATAGCATAGTACACCTCTAACCTACTGCAAAACTTCGCGTCTGCCGGATCAGATCATTTGCTTTTCAGAAATAGAGAGGATAACAAAATCCTATGTATTTCCAGTGGAAAAATTGTGACATTTAAGGTGTTGACTCCATTTTTTCGAATTTTTGCTCATAAAAGTTACACAAATTGGTATTTTGTTGAACTGGTTATTATAGAAATCATCTACAGATCATGATCTTTCAAATGAGTTATCATTCAGTGACAGAGGATGAAGTAAAGTGTACAAACAGACACTTTTCGTTAAAGTATATCAACAATTTTCCTGAAATTTCTATGTTAAAATTTGCAGTTACACCAACGAAAAGTGTCTGTTTGTACACTTTACTTCATCCTCTGTCACTGAATGATAACTCATTTGAAAGATCATGATCTGTAGATGATTTCTATAATAACCAGTTCAACAAAATACCAATTTGTGTAACTTTTATGAGCAAAAATTCGAAAAAATGGAGTCAACACCTTAAATGTCACAATTTTTCCACTGGAAATACATAGGATTTTGTTATCCTCTCTATTTCTGAAAAGCAAATGATCTGATCCGGCAGACGCGAAGTTTTGCAGTAGGTTAGAGGTGTACTATGCTATGTGAAAGTTTTATGTACTACCTCGTTCCCTGCACAACTTCACGCTGGCTCCCGGACTATTAAGTTAATCTCCAATTTTTGTGCTTATCCAATCAAGAACTAAATTCAACAATTGTTTTATTTTGATTAATTATCTTACATGATAAATAACTAAATAACAGATTGAACAAAGATGATTATCTTTTCATTGTTTGCTTAATTGCTGAATTAACATTGTCCGGGGGCTGTAGGCCCATTAAAGTCACAATTAGCACCCTTTATTCAACAATAGAATAAAACTAGCTCTGTCGATTTTTCTCTCTCTTATCTCTGTGTGCAGTTAACAGAACGGCCGAATACTGTGATTTCAATTTTTGTACAAATAGATTTATCACAGGTCTATCGAAACAGTGGAATTGACGTTTATCAAGGTCAATTCCAATTCCAATTCCAGTAGATTTAAATATTGTCAATTCCAATTCCAATTCCGACGAAAAATGGAATTAATTCCGGGTCGGAATTGATTCCAATTCCGACTTTTCCAACTCTGCTTTCAGCTTCTCCACAAGTTGTGCTTTCAAATCTGTAGCAATCAGGAGACATCGACTGCGAATGGTGGTGTCGGACAAGGGAATGGAAGTCACTCTTTCAACTGCTCTGCTTCCACCATGGAGACATTCAGCAGCAATTGATAGGCATGGCTTTACTATTTTCTCCATGTCCATGTATGAGCGCTTTTCACGAAGGATAACATGAGTCATTTTTAGTGAGGCAATCACCAGTGGCTTGTCATGAGCTCCAGTCTTCACGATGTTTTGCAATGACGATTGTTGGGCAAATAGAGATTTCAACTTCTCTGAGAAGAATTGCTTTGACTTGTTCTTGTGCTCCGGATGGTGGGTTTGCAAATGTCTCTCTAATTTAGAAGGTACCAAACTTGCATTCGGGAGCGTAGCCCCACAAAAAAACATTTTACAGAGGGAAAAGGATTACGAGATTCATCCTGGTACAAGTAAAACCAAACCTGATATAGTCACTATTCCATTTTCTCCTCTTTTTCGGATTGGAGCCCGAAGACATTTGCGCTCTTTTCCGTCCGCTTTTTTCTAGTTCGACGCATTCTTCCTCAGATTCTCCCTCGCCCTCTTCGCTGCTTTTGCTAGCAGTGGGGGCAGGAGCAGCATCCTCACGGCATTCACTCTCTTGATTCATTTCATTAAGTTCGACATCTTCCTCGACTGCCTCGGTTGCTATGGCTTTCTTTTTGAAATACTTGAGAAGGGATACTCCATTGCATACCTGAAAATGGAAAATGACGTGTTTGGAACAATGGCGATCAAGTCATAGAATGAGGCCTAATGAGGATGTATCAACTATTTCAGGAAGGATGCTAGAATTAAGAATGGTCAACAATTAGCTTGGCTGGAAATGGAGCATGTGTTTAGAGGAGAATTGAAAATTTCGGTAGGGGTCCGTTGCCCTGTCAGGGGGACCAATCCCTGACGTTTGTCTCATTCGAAATGAGAATGGTCAACAATTAGCTTGGCTGGAAATGGAGAATGTGTCTAGAGAATAATTGAAAATTTGAAAAAATGCGAATGATGAAGTCAGCAAAATGATTGATTGGAGGATGAACATGTTTAATTAATATGACTCAATCAATTGAGTGCGATATGTTTTTGACAAATAGCCTAGTTCAAATCTCCAACTGCATGCAACCATTATCATTTTATATGCCGACAACTTTGTTGCCTATGAAGTAGCCTGACCATGGATTTCTATTGCAAATCGATCATTTACATGAAAGTGCTACAAACTCGATAATAATCCAAAAATGAAATTCTCTCCTCTTTTCCCAAGACTTTCGACTCTAGCTCCTCTCTCACACTGAAGAATCTGGGAGCTCTAGTGATCAGCATCACATGAATTTATATTGTATAGGTTCATTAGCTATTTCTACAAGTCTGGTAAATGCCTGATACTTTTCAGTTGGCTTGCTTAAAATTCATTCAGTTATCTCAAGCATGTCAATTATCACTGATAATCAAGCTTCGACATTCAAATTTAATGAAGTTTCGGACTTTTGCAAATACAAGTATAGTGAATGACATCAACCTTTGGTGACCATGAGGACAAATGACGCTGCAACAATATTCAATTTGAAGCAGAGTTTGGGGAACAAGTAAAGTGACACGCAATCTCTGAGAGGCTCTACAATTTACATGATTAAAGTAATCAAGATCATAATCGCATGCTACATGTTGAAATGGACACTATTAGCAAATGTTCGAAGCGCATGTAGAGCCATTGTAGGCCAAACACTGATGTTGAAGCAAAATATAGAACACAGATCACTGAAAGACAACGGTCGACGAACGAGGACACGCTGTACGCTTGCCGAATGGCAACATTGCGATGATGATTCTTATTGGCTTCATTGCCTTGCCTCAGATTCATCTATTCATGACATTGATTCATTCATTCACACACAAAAAATAGACAATGGAAGTTGACTTACCCAAGCAATAGCATTTGTGTCGAAGTCGGCATAGATATGCATGTGTAGGTGGTTGAGATCAGCAGCAGCAGAGCGGATGAACAGTGTTAGAAAACTGCAAGGAATCACGCGCACGCAACAAGCACGAGCTCATCTCGTAAAAATTGGAAATGCTGCCGAGTGCTTATGATGGAAAGAGACAGGGTTCGCTGTCTCTGTGCAAGGAGCGCCTATAGCTTTGTGTGAAATCGGAGTCAATTCAAATATAACTCATGGACTTGGGATGGTCAACATTTCTACCTCGATCGGTCGAATGGGACGCCTCACCGATATCTCATGAGCTGCGGCACCCCTCTCTCCCACGGCACCTCTTTCTCTTCACGGCACCCTTGCGACACCCCTCCTCTCCACGGCACCCTAAAAATTTCTCACGGCACCCCAGGGTGCCGCGGCACCCCGGTTGAATAGCACTGCATTACGAGATTACGAGATTGCAATGCAATGCTCTCATTTGTGAAATTCTTTTCATAAATAAACATAGATAAATAAATTACCTAAGGGAGTCATGACTTCATTTGGCATGATCCTTTGATGAGAGACTGTTGGCATTTACGAGCTGCAGTAAGATATTTACACGTGTACGAAAGTGGTAATTCTCTTAGTTAATCAGAATGTGGTTAAACAATGATCACCTACAATTTCAGAAATGTTTTGCGAATCGTTAAACATCTGTTTTCAGAGATAGATTTGAACGGGTGTGACTTTGTACTGTTGAAAAAGTTTTGTTGCAAAATAGGTGAGTTGAAGAAAATTGATTCAAAGCGAAAATGGTTCTTAGACATGTTTCTGTTTTAGGGCTGCACTTAATCAAAAATAATTTTTAAATAGATTATCGAGAAATTGTTCCCATAAGTGAGTGTTTTTAGATTTTCATGATCTTAATTTATATAAATTTCAAACATTATTTTCAAAGTGATTCACCGCACAATGAAAGCAAGTTTATCAGAATGTAATTTTCAGGTATATTGCGCATTGTAATAGAGTGCGCGGGTGTGAAAGTTCTTTTCCACTTACTTAAGTAGATTGCTATATCAACGTTTGACCAACGATAAGCACATCAAACTTGTTACACAAAAGAAGTTGATTAAGTTCTACAAAAATAAGTATGAAGTAAATCGTTGAAGTATTTTCTACATCAAGTGATGCTGCAGCTTATCTGAAACATAAGGAGGTAAACAGACAATACAGACTGTTGTCCATTAGGTCACTTATCATTGATCTGGAAGGTCGAAGGGCATGTTGTCGAATGCTACTGAAAAGATCATGCAGCTCTTTACTTACTGCTTACTGTAGTCGTTTTCATCCGTTCAGGAAAATGGCCTCCCTCCTCGTTCTGGACCACAGACTTCTGTCCCTCGCAATTCTCGAGAAGATCTTGGGCAGCTCGTCTCTCCACCTTCGTTTTTTCTTCCTCATTTTCTTCCGCCGTCCCTCGGTGTCCACTCCGTTACGCGTATAGTTCATCGATTGTCAGTTTTCCTTGAGAGGTGACCGGCCCAACTCCACTTTGAATTTCTTGCCGTTTGTATTACATCCTTCACGCCAGTCCATCTTCTTATCTCCTCATTTCTGATCTTTTCCCTTCTCGTTACTCCCCAAATTCTCCTCTCCATTCCTCTCTGTGTGACTCTTAGTCTCTCCTGTTGGTTTGCTGTTAATGACCATGTTTGTGCTCCGTATAATATCACAGGAAGAACACACATATTGAATCATCGTCGTCGGTGTACCAATTTGATCTGTCTCGAGGTCAGATAGTGTCGAAGTTGCCAAAATGCTTTCCACGCGTTCTGCATACGGTCTTCGAAAGCGATGATCTGTCCAAGGTATGTATATTCAGCTACATATTCAATTTCTTCCTGTTAAATTCTGATTGGAGTTTGAGCTACATTCGCTATTATTTTTGTTTTATTGATTTTGATCCTGAGTCCAACTTTATTGCTGTCAGTGTTTAGTTGGTGAACAATCTCTTGCAAATCAGTCGGGCTTGAGATAAGTAACACTAAGTCATCGGTGAATCGTAACGCACCAAGATGTTCACCATCAATTCGCATACCAGCCTTGTTTGGGAAATTACATGGACGAAAGACTTCCTCTAAGAATGCCGAGAACAGTTTTGGTGATAGTGGGTCATCCTGCTTTACTCCTTTACGAACATGAAATGTCTTTCCCTCAGTTTTCTAACATTGCTCTTGCTGTTGCTCTTTGGTAAGGAAGTTTGAGAATACAGTGTCTCTTCCCTTGGACGTCTTGCTCTTTTAATATACTAAACAATGCAGCTCTTTAATACGATTTATTATAAGATTTTCATCTCTTGCTTTGCACGTTTATGCATAGCACAGTCATTTTATGTCAACATTTCTCCACATCTTAATTCAAATATTATTCGCGAAATCACGGAGCTAACTATCGTTCGAAACAAATGCTCTTTCTGAATTATTCCGTCGCAGAAAAAGGGGTGTGAAATCATTTTGAACTCACAATTTTTGTGTTTAGGATGCAAGCAGGCTAGAAGAGGTTGCACAGTTCCTCAATCCACTCCAAAAACACAGCATATTGTACATGCCGTCCACGCACACACTCTTTGTCACCGTTGACTGAATTCCCGCGAAAATGACGGGAAGTTAGTACTCTTGAGGTCATGATACTCTATGGTTCATAACGCGTGCCATTTGCTCTTTTATATACATCAACTTTTCTCTATCAATGCAGAGATATTTGTTGCTATATTGTTGATACCCATTGCCTATGCAAATGATATTTATTAATCAACATGCTGTAATAACATGCAGACTACAAATCTTGACAAGAATCATTCATGAAAATCACCTCATAACTTAAAATGATGATCATGGTTGTTAGAATAATTTGTAAGAGCAACAAAATTTCCCATGGAGATAAGTAATTATATAGATGTAACGTTGGGTTTACTTGGAATACTTATTCAATATCTACATGTACAACACAGTAAGCATGCATGGATGGTTGATAACCACATGCGTCGCTTATAACAATTCAAACAATGCTGATGTTACGTTGTTGTTAAAAAAACCTATATTAATAAATGCAAATACTTTTCTAACAGCATTTTTACGCGGTTGTAGCTGATTTACATTTCTCTAACCTATCATTTTGACATCAAATTTTTCTCATGAAATTTTCGCATTTTTCGCAATATTGAAATGAATGCATCAAGGACTGCACGTACGGTGGGTAGAGAAGAGATTCTAAGGTGTAGTCATTTAACATTGAGCATCTTCAAGAGAAGATTATTACCTTTCAGATGGTATTTAATATGTGGGTTATCATATAACAGAATACAGCGGAATTATGGATAAACGACGACACTCCTAGAATAATTCAAAAAAGTAGAGAAGCACGACGCATTTAGGACACCGATGAAATCCATAAGATCAATTGAAGGATCAAGAAGATTCTACGGAAGGACAATAAGACTTGACTAGAGCAACAATGCTGATATTGACGAGCTTGACAAATGCACAAAGGAAAAGCACTTTACTGAAATATTTCCACACTCACTCAAAAAGGAATGATAGGAAAACTAAGCGTAATAAATGCTAGACACTATTTTCCATAATGCACAACAGCCAAGGCATATTTCCTCAGTAATCAATAATGTTGCAAGCATAACACTCACAGAACCAATCCATGTCCTAAAGCGATGGCAAGAATACGGCGAACAGCTCTTTCGAGCAAGCCCAAGGACAACCAGCAAGATCTAGCTGCGCCGCCTTCAATAGAAAAGAAACTTGCTGCAACTTGCTGTTAGAGGTACAAAACGCTATCAAGAAACTAAAAAGCGGCAAGTCGGCTGGTCATGACGGTGTACTTGCATAACTCGTCAAATATGCTGGAGACCTTGCTGTAAAATGTCTTCATTAGATTTGTGATCGGATATGGGAAGCAGAACGTTGGCAAGAAGCGAGGAAAGAACAAGAACTCATTGAATTGCTTCTTGTCGGTTATCCCAAAGAATGTAGCATTTATCGCACTATTGCTCTCGCATCAAGTGCCAGCAAAATTCTATTCAAGATCTTGATGGACTGCTTGCAACGATCGAAGTGGAACTCCTTGACAAACAAGCAGGTTTCTGAGTGGGTGGAGGCAACGGCAACTCAATATAATATTTTCAATTTTTCATTTCACATGTGTTAATTATATTAATTAATTATGTTTTCGAAGTTTAATTACGTTGTTTCTATTATGATTTTCTCCGAAAAAAGGAAAAAAGTCCCTTTAAATGACTAAAATTTAGCCGGCAGAATATCAGTGGAGATCTTGTATGATTGTGTGACACAGAAACCGACTGATTTTTTGGCATGAAAATGCAATTCCGACGGAATGTTGTGTGCAATTTATTATTGATAAAATGCATAAATTGTTTATATATCTGTTTTGCAATCAAAGCATATTAGGTGAATTTCTATAATATATATGTACAGTAAATGTTATTATATATCATAATAATGTATAATTGAATTATTGAGCTAATAAAAAAGCATGCTGGTAATGGCAATCATGTTTCCAAATTAATCTGAAACATCGTACTAAATAATTAATCAACACAAATTAATATGACACCATATTGTCAATATGGTACAAACTGAAGTTATGAACCATTTCATGATTTGTCAATTGACAGAATTGCAAGCAAAAATTTTCACTATATTTCTATAAGCAATACAAGTTACGTGCTATGTTTCGCGAATTGTTTATAGAAGCAACAATTAAGATTGATTTTGTATTGATGAAAACAAAATATCGCTCCTTGCGGCCTGCGAGGAGGTTAAATCTGATCCAGTGACCCGTGGATTGGCTTGGGTTGCCGACCCCTTTTATTATATTACTTGTCTTGCTTTTTGCTGTCAAGATTATTGATCCAATGTGAGTTTTCAAATTTAATGGTTGAGGAAGAGCCAAGGTTCTAACGATGTTGTAATTTAATTAAGGTATAATTAATTTCGGTTGCTATTCGACAACCATCATCAGATAGAAGTAATTAAACAGACATTCTATGTTTAACAATGTTTCTATGTTTCACAAAGTCAATTAAAGCTCTAAGCTTACATATCACACTGTAGCATCGTAATAATCATGTATACTGTTAAATGTTAGTTTAAACTGTCATAGGTGACATCTCAATCAAGTCAGGATGCGACTTGACCCGTGCTCCTTAAAATCCAGGCCCGATCGGGGCCCGGAACTGCGTGGGAGCCTGGCTGGGTCGGTTCCAACTCTGCTCCGGATAACGTACCTTCTTGTGTTGAATCCAAGCCTTTGTAGCTCCTGTACAGTTATCGATGTTCTATTTACGTGGTAATTGAATCCTTTTGATCGCTGAGAACTCACATGCTGTGTCATACAATTTATGATTTTGCCATCAACAGAAATGTCAACACCAAATAATAAATTTGGAAATTCAAACAGCAGGCGATACTTTTCATGTGAAATGAATATTGATAGACGAGCATCTTGATGACGAAATACTTTCATTGTTCCAACAGTCAGAAATATACAGATTACAACATAAATAAAAACGGTAAATTTCTTCATTCCAACAAGTGTGCTTCAGCGTTGCGAATAAATGGATATCACAATCGAAATGGAGTAGCGAGCTGCAACTGTTGAACTTATACCGTAGCAACAATTAAGTTGACTTTGCACTTAAATATCACATGAGAATTAGATTTATCATACGATGTATTTTTGTTATTTCCATCACCCTTCAAGATAGCTGCGTGCGGATTTGTCGGTAAATTCTTTCCTATTTTAACATCAAAAGTGCGTGGGAAATCAAATCACATCCGTTCTGATAACCACTGGTCAGGAGATTATGGCATCACACCACCATTATCATCATCCGATTTGTTATAAAGGCGTGAAATTCCACACCTCTACCTTCATGACTGCTTGCTGCATCATGTGAGCCACATCACTTGAACTTCCATGTCATTATGAAAATATGCAAGCACATGAACAAACATGTGGATTTTATCTTACCATAAATATTCAAAAGTACTTTCATAACGTACTTTTCTATCGTTTGAGGGCAAATTTGCGGAGGCGACTTCCAAGAGACGCATTATCAGGACTACGGAACTTGCGAGGCTTGGTGAGATTTATTGATGGCAAAACACACCAGTAGAACTGGGTAATTGCGATTGTCTTGACTGAATATTTTCGGATGCACTCATTTATATGTAACCGTAATTACTTTTTCTAATAATTTTGTTCATGGTCGATAACAGATTAATTAATTACACATAAAATCCCACTTTTGCATGTGATGGCATTGCATTTACTACAAGTAGGGGAGAGTGGAGCACAGTGAACCACAGCCTCTTCTCCGAAGCTATAAATGGTGGAAACTTTAGGCTTTAAGACATTGTTTATTGTAACAAATAGACATGATTCCTCTGATAATTTCAATTATCTATATGCTCTTCATCATTATTTTCTCAGGAGTTCCCAAAATTTCATTAAAAAAGTAAATTTTCAGAAATTCTGAACTTTTGTTTTTATGTAGCCAAACCCTTGTGCATATTTTCATTAGACAGCATTTTTCTCAAGTATTCTTTATCAGTTTCATTAATCTATTAGCTAAAAACTATTTGAGTGCAGCCTTATTTACACGCGAGCACGTTTTTGAAAAGTAAATGATGTGGTGCACATTGAACCACCCGAGATGGGACACTTTGAACATGGCTCATAGTGCCCCACTTCGTGACTCAATTTTTCTTTTACTGAGTGAACGAAGTGATTTATAAGTTTTGATATATGATTGTGCTAATCACTGGTCTGCAACGCTATAACATTGACTATATAGAAATATTTGAGCATTTATGGTATTCGTTTTTGTGCACTGTAACTCTTTTCGAAAACGAAGCAGCAGGGCCGAATGGCGAAGAATAAATATATGAGACAATTGACTGGTAAATTGATATAAATCAGTGATCTTAATCAAAATGATGTAGTTATGAATCTGGAACCTCCCTTGCTGGTCAAACAAATTGGAACGTTAATGCATCTTGTTTTGTTTTTTGATAATTTCTCAACTTTTTTGCCTAGGCCTACTCGTGTCTCACATGTCTACATGTAATGCGTAATGCTTACGCATACTTGAATTGATGATCACAGATTGATGATATAAATGTAGTTGTATATATATTCAGCACTAATGCTCCTACCAAGATTCTTCTAGCGATGAATAATGCTATTAATCTGAACATTAATCTGCTTTAATTAACGCTATTATTATTACATTATTATTATATTATATCATTTTTAATTAATCTGGTATTTGCTATTAATCTGGTCTATGAACATTTTGCTTTCAGAAATGAGCATGCATTACTTTCACATCAAACATTTGCTATCATTTTTGCTCAATCTATGAATTTCGTTGCTTGATTTTGATTATTCATGAACTGAAGCTATGGATGAGATACATAAAGTCCAACAAAGTTGCATAAGAGAGTAATAAACAAAAGTGGTTCAATGTAACTTCGGTAAAAACTTTGGTAAAAATTATTAAATTTAAATTGTGAGGAGATGCAGTGTAGCAGAAATGTCTAACAACTCAGAGATTACTTTGCATGCCATCAACTTTTCATCCGAGTATGATTTTGGTTCATTTGATTTAGTATGTTCAAAATATCGAGAAAAGTTGAAAAAACATGTTCAATGCGCCCCACCCTCCCCTACCTAATTATCGTGCTTTTCCAATGCAGGAGTTTGGATATTTCGCCGATGTGATCGGTATTAAATCAGACAGAAATCACATTTACAGAAATCCTCCAATATACACGGTATGACAACATCCGCTTTATGTCTTAATTTTCACTATTTGAACCCTTATGTAAACTGAATTTTTTCATAACTCAGGAATGAAGAATTGTGCATGAGAACCAGCTTTCAACATTGTCACAATCATATCATACCTGCCGATTTAACAAAAGCAAAAGTGACACATGATTGAAGAAAAATTCACATACTTAGCAAAGCAAAGTCAGCTTTGCCATGATGTCGTATAATCCGTAAAAAAACTTCGTATTCAATAGTTGCAACAATGTAGCCTATTGTGCAATCACGCCTTCCACTTTAATACGGATGCCTGTGTTCAAGTTCTTCAAACAGAAATTTCTAGCCTATGAACCACTTTGGAATCCCATCGAGCCTTGTGTAGAGACCTTGCCTTCGACTTCCCTGTTAGTTCTCTAATCAGCAACTTCTTTTGCTTTGGTAAGTAGCTATGTCAGCATGATTGAAATTTCGGATTTTGCTTTATGCTGCTTCCTGACGGTTTCTGCACTTGAAATCTGAATATTACTTTTATTTGACTCTTCCTTTCCACCATTGCTCTCCATCAATTATATTTCGATGTTGATGTGTTTTCTCTAATGTGAGACTTTTTCGCCCATTTAGGCCAGCTAAATGCTGATTGAATTTATGAGGGGCAGACTTCATCGGCGAGGACATAAAATCAAACTCATTCGGGCTCTCCCGCTTGAGCTTGATCCAGTTCTGGCGACATTTTTGAGCAGCAATGCTTATATTCAGATCCATAATTGTTAAAAAAATGAAAAAATAAGAGAAGTTCGGCGGCAAAGAAATGTAAAATGACGAAAAGTGAGAAATCCGGCGATGAAGTATTTGCAGATGCAATGCCACCATCCATTTCTGCGAAAGGTGGAAGAAAATTTCCAAGAACGCTGGAAAGTTGGAATACAATTGATATCAGTTCTTCGCTTTCATTGTTTGTCGATGGATGGTCTGTGTATCTCATGATTACGAATTGAATTAACTACGATTTGAAAGTCCCGCCTTGTCGATACCAGCCGCGGTTATTTTGAAGATCCGGATCATAATAGCCTCCAAGTCATCACAGAATTCTGACACTCCTTCTGAAATGAAAGCTTGCAAGTGCTCTCACAGCCTGGTCTGGACCTTCTTGCTTTTTAAATGGCAAGTTTGGATAATGGAGTCTGGTGAAATTGATAAAATGCCGTCAATCACAGCAATCACTGACCAGTCTTCCTATTCATGTCGGTTGATCACTATCCATGACTATTCATGACTGTTCGCCATATGGAAAGACCGCGACGTGTCCGCGAGCACAAAATCTTGGCTGGTGAGAGTCCTAGTGTTCCCAGTCATGCTCTACGACAGCGAAACGTGGACGTTGAGAGCAGAAGCAAGAGAAGAGTAAACGTCTTTGAAATGTGGTGCTGGCTAGAATGTTGAGAATAAGCTGGACAGAAATGGTCACAAATGCAAGGATTTTGGAGATGGTGAAACCGAAGGAGAGTTTGTTATCGACAATTCAAAGGTTCGAACTCCGTTTCCTTGGACACTCTATGGACACATCATGCGAGCAGACGGAATGGAAATGGAGATCATGCTGGGCATAAGCAGTGGCAGTCGAGGCAGAGGAAGATCGAGAACTCCCTGGATCGAAAAGATCAAAGCAGCAGCCGGCCTACCCTCAGCACACTTCGCGAAAAGATTTAACCATAGAGTAGATTTAACTTCAACACGAATGGTGGAAATTTATTCTGGAAGTCACCAGAGATCAGCAACAGACCTGACGGGACAAGGCAGCATGTTTAATAACTTTGAATGCCTACCGTAATGTCTACCCAGTGGGGCGAAGTTTATCGGTAGGCCTAATAAGTTGAATGCCTACCGGTAAGCGACCCTAAAATATGGAAATTTTCGTGTTTTCGGCATTGACAAATCAAGGGATATATTGTAATCAGTCCCGGATATTTACAATAATCAGTCTCTGATACAATCAGATATATTGTGATGTTTGATGCTTTGTGATAGAGCTACAAGTTGGTGCGTAATGTCATTTGGTGAAAACGTTCCGACGTCTCTATTAATAATGGTCTGATAAATATTTCCATATACATGTAAGCTTCCTTGCATTTTAGGAATCTGTGATGACATTAATCATGAGGAAATATATTAATTAAGCGTGATGCATGCCTACCTACAGGATAACACGAATAAAGTTAAGGAATAAAGTAAAACAGGAATACAGAAATACAGGAACACATGCAGGAATACAGCAATAAAGTTAAGGCCAACGTTAATCAAGTTCACTAACATGGACAAAAGAATTTTGTTTGAATAAAGCATCCTACCAGGGTTGCCACACAACAAAATCTCATTTTTTGCTCAGTCACACTAAATTTTCGCAGCTGTATTGACGCAACATAAACCAAACAATTTAAGAATATGCATGCATAGTAGGAAAAAACGCACACTCAAGTATCTGAGATTAAATGAATCTATAAATTGCCGTACATAATGTTCTCGTTTCTGGGGCTGTTAATAGGGCTACAATCGTAAATTGTATTTGAGCATATTGTACATGTATACCACAACGCAGTTATTTCACGATTATTTGCTGCTTTGTGAAGTGAGATGAAAACTACATGTACGTCTTTGGGCTTCTTAACTTAGGCAATGTTTACATCTATCCGTCAAGTGCATCCAATAAGCTCGTTTTGGATTATGCACAACTCGTGTAACTTATGTACACTGTCAATGTGTCACAAAAAGGTTACGATTGATAGCTCAGTGATTTTTAACCAGGGAGAAAGATCTAAGAGTGCGCAAAGGGTGAAAAAATGAAGATAATTGGTAAAATTCGGATGAGAATGTATCAGCATCATGATGCAGGATTCCGACAGTTACCAATATAACATGTTTTCGGCTTCATAATGTACCGTCATAGGAAGATCCATGATAATTAACGTAGATATACGTGAAGTTAATGGAGCAACTCTTATCTTTAAACTTGAATTTCTCAAAAACGACTGAGAATATGTGGAACATGAGTCCAGATTATAATCAAGAGGCTGAAATTGATAGAGCAGAAGTTGCTTCGAATAGAATCACGCTTTAATAAAAAAAATGGGTCCGCAGGATACTTCCGCTAGATTCACACACGTGTGACTATGTTGCGATGTTGCCGTTTCTAGCTGCATTGCTGTGAAAAAAGAAGCATATCTTTTTGAACAGCGCAACAAATTGGATTAGGTAGTGACAAAATAAAATTGATTTACTGCGCCTATCAGCGAGACCAAGAAATTGACTACGCTTGGAGGTTCCGAATAACTTCATACGTGTATTCGTGCACAATACTGCGTCTTACTGTCGACAGATGGGAACGCGATAGTCGCAATGCATATTCTGTAGAGTTTTCTAAGCACTGAAACTCCAAAAGTTTTGAATTTTTGTGCCACAAGAACAAAACGCATAATTCAAAATAGTGACACATTGTATATGAAAGCGACATTACGGAATCAAGGCATCTCGAACGACTTATCGGCAATTTTAATCGAACATCAATCGACTTTTTGTTATTGTTAATTGATATTGTCGTCGATTATTGTCGTTGTTTATTTCAATCTTTTTTGTTTATTGTAGCGATTCCTTCAGCAATCTGAAGTGATATTCATATAAAGCAGAATGTGATAAATTACCTGTCATTGAAGAGACAACTATTCAAATCCAAAGATAGCTATGTAAATTCGTTGCAGTGCTAAGTATTTCAGTCACAAGGTGACTAGTTCAGTTTTTAAAGTACAATTCTGCATCACACTTTGCTAAAGCATACTTAGAAAAAACTTATTTGTATGAATAGCTTGAGTGAAAATGACAGCGTAATAGTGATCATGTCGACTATGTCTATAAAGGGAAAATGACTATGAAAAAATCGCCAACTTCTTCGCAAATCGTTCGATGAATCGTAGAATCTCTAGGCTTCGCACTAAAACGTCTATGTAATCACGTTTTCTGGACCGAGGTCAAATTCGAAATATTAAATAGAAATTATATATTTGTATGAATAAGATTCAGATGATGGCAAACAATAAAAGAATGTGCACTATGAAAGTCATTACACAGCTCAAATTGATATGTTGATGAATCTATTGCAGTACAGAGACATATATACGATGAAAGAGTTCCTCCGCCGTTCTGTTGCAAATTGTTCCATAATTGTTCTTTCAGATCTCCCACTTGTTGGCAGCGTGATTGGATGCAAAATATGGTTGTCAGACATACACTGTTTAAACAGTTCCGTTGAGGTTTTGAGACGCCTTTCAGACAGATCGGGAAGACAGATACAGTCATGTTCAAAACCACAAATTATGCGGTGGGCGCGACGCTGCATCTTCTCTAGTTCTTTACAGATATATTGTGGCATTTCAACAGAAAGCGGAGAACAATACTCGAGTAGTGAACGTAACAAAAAATTATACACAGTTATGAGGTCATCTTTACTTAACATAAATTTCAAAACTCTAAGACTATGGAGTCTTCGCACAAACACTTTCGATACATATTCAAAATGCTTCTGCCACTTCGTCGCTGCTCCAAAAAATTCCCAGAATCTTATGCTCCTGAACAACTTCAATACCAGGAACAGAAATAGGACAGCATGCAGTTGACTTGCTAAATAAGATGCATTTAGATTTGCTCGTGTTCATCGGTAATTCATTTTGGTTGCCCAATTGCAGATGTTCTGATTCTCATTTAGAATGTGACCATTATTTGAATTTTTGAAAATAGGAGTGCAGATAGTTGTGTCGTCAATGTATCTCATCAGTAATGTAAACGAATTGATTGGTTTAAGGTTGCCAGTGGCTGCATTAAAAATCATTGATCCGAAAACCGAACCTTGTGAAACACCAGAAGTCATGGCCATAGGATTACTGACAACGGAATCTATACGAGCACTCTGCTTTCGCTGTGATAGGTAGGAAAAAATCAATCTGATGAAATTTGGCGGAAAATTGCATTCAATTAAACGACTCAAAATTATATCGTGATCGATTTTATCATAGGCTATGGCTAGGTCATGAGCAACGACTTGGACACCGGAAACTTCGTTCAAATCCAACAGTTTTGTTATTCGATCATGTAGAAAAATAGAAGCAGTGGTAGCTGATGCTCCACGCATCCCACCATGTTGAAAGGATCCGGCAGGATTTTCAAGTTGACTTCGGTATTCTTTCATTATCAGTTTCTCGAAGATCTTTCCGGAATCGGAAGAAGGGAAATTGGACGCAAATCATGGATTGATAGCCTATAGTCCGGGAGCTAGCGTGAAGTTGTGCAGGGAACGAGATAGTACATAAAACTTTCACATAGCATAGTACACCTCTAACCTACTGCAAAACTTCGCGTCTGCCGGATCAGATCATTTGCTTTTAAGAAATAGAGAGGATAACAAAATCCTATGTATTTCCAATGGTAAAATTGTGACATTTAAGGTGTTGACTCCATTTTTTCGAATTTTTGCTCATAAAAGTTACACAAATTGGTATTTTGTTGAACTGGTTATTATAGAAATCATCTACAGATCTTGATCTTTCAAATGAGTTATCATTCAGTGACAGAGGATGAAGTAAAGTGTACAAACAGACACTTTTCGTTGAAGTATATCAACAATTTTCCTGAAAATTCTATGTTAAAATTTGCAGTTACACCAACGAAAAGTGTCTGTTTGTACACTTTACTTCATCCTCTGTCACTGAATGATAACTCATTTGAAAGATCATGATCTGTAGATGATTTCTATAATAACCAGTTCAACAAAATACCAATTTGTGTAACTTTTATGAGCAAAAATTCGAAAAAATGGAGTCAACACCTTAAATGTCACAATTTTACCATTGGAAATACATAGGATTTTGTTATCCTCTCTATTTCTTAAAAGCAAATGATCTGATCCGGCAGACGCGAAGTTTTGCAGTAGGTTAGAGGTGTACTATGCTATGTGAAAGTTTTATGTACTACCTCGTTCCCTGCACAACTTCACGCTAGCTCCCGGACTACCTAGTAACTTTAGGAAGTGAGTGTTTCCAAAGACGTGTAAAATGGTCTGCCTTGATACATGCGTTAAAAAGGTGTGATAATGGTTTGGCCAATACATGGGCTGCCTCCCTGTAGACCTTGGACGGAATGAAATCAGATCCAAGGGCTTTGTGTATCAAATGGAACATCTCGTTTTCGACTTCTTCTGTTGATATAATTAGTTTGTCAACTTGTGGTGTGTCAACTAGTGCCAATTAGTGTGTCAACTTTGCAAAACTTGGTTGATGCTATTTGCTACTTGAGTAGTTGATGTGAAAATTTGAAGGACACACTTTAAAGGATCGGCCTTGCTTTTGGACCGGCCAATCACGTCATTGGTAACATTCCATAGGTCTTTGTTTGATCTACTGGCTCTTTGGCCCCAATTTTTCCTTGATCTGCTGATCTCCGATTTGACTTCATCTTTCAGTCGGTTGTACAAGGAGAAATTTCCTGTTCTAATGGCCAACCATCACTCGTTAATCAAAGTCTTAATCTTAGGAGTGTTCCAATCTTAGTCTGTATCTACTAAGACTTGATACTCAATGGGTATGCAATCACACAGACATAGATACAAAATATCATGGAAGATAACACATTTTTCTTCAGGACGGCATGACATACAATAAAATTCATTCCGATTAACATTTTGGAGAGCATGTACAAAATTACTCACATACTGTGGGCGCAAATCATATGACGGTTTGTTTTCTTGGGTCTCAGATTCTAACTTTGACAATCTTGCAGATTCTATGTTATCAACATTGTCAAAAGGAGCACCGAAAATATTGTTGTGGTCTGATGAAGAAACTGGGGAGCCGACAACACACGAGCACACCACGGACAACTCCTGGCTGACCAGTACTTGATCAAGAATTTTTGATCCTCTCGTTGGCACACTCTCAATATTAGATAGGAGCTCACTTCCAAAACATAGGTAAAACTAGCAGCAGGTTTTGAAGGAAAGCAGCAGATGTTTGCATTGATCAGAAAAAAATTTAGCTGATGAATTGGTAGAAAAAAATAGAGATCATCTAAATTTTGCTATTTAGGCCTACATCATTCTCGGAAATTTCATCAAGATTTCGCAAGCGCGACTTCTTCAGGCTACATAGAGTGAATGTCTATAGACATTGGTGCATAGAGTGAGTATATTAGGTAGAGTAGCAACTCAGCATTTATTAACTCCCCAGTGTGTATTCGATTTCATTAAATGAACATGAGTCGAGACCCAGTATCACCTGTGAGATATGCAAATTTCTACACTTTTGGAGAAATTAACACGAATCTGACTGATCATGATAGCAATACAGAAGAAGGAAAAGTATTCCACAAATCCTCCATGTCATGTCAATTTGGAGAGGCAATATAGTTTGTTAAAATAGCAATTCGATGGGTTGCCATGACTAAAAGGTCAACTTTATTATAATAAGATTATTTTCTTAAGTGTGTTCATGTCACAAACTGCCACTGAAAGAACAAAACATCGCAATAAAAGAAACTGATTACAATTCTGAACTTCTAAAGGTGCAGAAGATTCAAAACATGGGTCCACATTATTATTCAGATTCAAGAAATGACGCCTTGTGAATCATTAATTCATGCCGCTGAAAATTGAATTAAAAACATGACATCTGAGCCAAGAAGTTCTCAACTTTTCCTTGAAGACTTGCAGGAACTTGAAATAATAATAGGCACAGCTCATGAAATTCCCTTGATAATCAGCTTAATTTGCGCTTAGTTAGGATGCTTATTAGCAAATATTCATTCCTTTTGATATCCAACGTGTTTCATACCATAAGGTAAATATATTTAGGTAGAGTGGTAACTCAGCATTTATAAAATTCCCAATGTGTATACCAAAGATATTTAATATTATAAAGGGCTAGATAGGAAATAGACGTGTTTTTACCTTGTGTGCAACGAAACCAGTGAAAATCAGCTGATGTTGCATGAATTTGAAGATATTTGTAAGCGAGCAACAAATATTCCTTTTCATTACCTCTTTTTAGTAATTACAGAACCAAAACGCATTTTAATAATAAATCAAGGATTTTTTATATATGTCTGAAGACAGCGTCCAAATTGCAACAAATAATAGTCTATTCTACTTTTTCAGATGTCTTGCAAAACCCATTTGTAAATAAGAGCACCCTGTTGATACAATTCTTTCAATTAGACTTCATTGCATTATTTTGTGTGAGTTGATTATTAAATCTGAAGAGTGCATGTTATAGCACAAATGAAAACCAATTGTTTCATTCTTAGATAAAAGCAGAGTGAAGTTCACTTACAATTCACCTAATACATGACTAAATGACCTTTCTGAACAGAAAAATGAGTCACGTCTTTACTTCTGATCATGCAGATTGTTTCTTTGTATAATAAGTACGAAGCCTGGCCTATGGTTGTACATGTACATCGCTGCTGTCCCCACCGTTGCCCGGCCACGCCAAACGCGATTGAGAAGCTTGGCAGTAATCTAACGTTTAAATGCATCCTAATTTTGCGGTTAGAAATTACCTGATACAACAGAAAAAATATATATGAATTATCAGAAAATTTGATATAAAATTGGTTTAAGCAAATAAAAACAAACACCATATATTACGCATGTTATACAATGCACATTGACAACATCTTTGACATTGACAGACATCCGATGATCGATTCCACTTGGACCTAAAATGCCCTCTGTTAATTATTTGCAATACATGTATCCATGTTGTAGTTTCAGCCTGGTGAATAGCTCGAAGAGCGTTGTTGACATGGTTGAGCCTTTTTAATAGCCAATTCCTCAGTGTAATATTCGGATTCTCACTGACTTTGTCAATAGTCGTCATGAATTCTTCAGAGGGAGTTGTGTGTTTATCAATACTCATCAGTCTTCATGTGAATATTTTTTCTTCCAAATTGATAGTACTGCACTAAATTGGTGTATTACCGCTCTCATCTTTAAAAATTTTTTTCAGAGAAACTACTGAACGAATATTTAGACAGCACTGCATTGACTGCACCGTCAGAAAAATTCCTCCATTTACGAGATAATTTACTAGAGCTGCATGACGCTGTATTTCCATTAAAACGGATTTCCAGGAAAATGTTTAAAGAAAAGGAATGGTTCTCTGAGAATTTAAAAAACTGTCACAGGAAGAAAATGAGGCTATACTACAAGTGGAAAAAATCAAAACTTGAGGTGGATGAGATAAGTTATAAAAATTATATGAAGTATTTTAAGAAGATAGCTAGGGCTGAAGAAAGACAATATCATAGCAGCAAATTTCTAACAATAAAAAAAGACACAAAGGAATTATGGAAACATATCAACAGCATAAGAGGTAAAATCAAGACTGATAATTACATAGCAGAAATTCATACGGAAGAACATGTTAAGTATGATCCCGTTGACATTGCAAACGTTTTGAATGAGCATTTTGTCAATGTAGCAGACAAGTTGACAAACAGCTCAATTAACGAAAAATATGATGAAAAACACGGTGATAGATGTAATCAAACTTTCAAGTTTGATGACTTTACACTCACAGAACTTACTGAAACTATAAGTACTATGAATGCCAACAGATCTACGTATGACAAGTTACCTTTGAAAATATTTAAACAATGCTCATCAGAATTTTTTTCACATCTGTGCCGTGTATATAATGAATCAGTGAAAAGAGGAATCTATCCCGAATGCTTGAAAGAATCGGTGGTATTACCAATATATAAAAAAAGTGACAGAAGGAAACCATCAAATTATAGACCAATCTGTCTATTAAGCTATCTAACAAAAACTTTTGAAAAGATGATCCATAAGCGAGTATTTAATTTCTTAGAGAAAAACCAAATACTATTTGAGAATCAATATGGTTTCCGGAAGAATCACTCTACAAATTTGGCACTCTTAAAAATGACGGATAAAATATACTACGCAAAAGCCAATAATTTATTTACAATAGCATTAAATCTCGATATATCGAAGGCTTTTGACACTGTTCAAACGGACATACTGCTAGGAAAATTATACAGGGTAGGGATTCGTGGCTTTGTACATGAATGGTTTGCTTCGTATGTGAGAGACAGACCACATAAAGTCCTCGTCAATAAGGTACAATCAAAGGTGTTAACGGTAAAGACAGGAGTGCCACAAGGCTCATCTTTAGGACCACTATTATTTTTGATCTACATTAATGACATGAAAAATATAGACGTCTGTGGTGATCTCAGTCTGTTTGCGGATGACACCAATCTAATCGTAAGTGATGGGACTCTTGAATGTGCCATAGAAAAAGCCCAAATGACATTGGACAAAATTCAAGCATGGATGAAAAATAATAGACTAAAGCTAAACTTAGGAAAATGTGAATATTTGTTCATTCCTCCCAAGCTCCAAACCAAAAATGTCCATTTTGATTGGACAATAGAAAACTGCAAGTTATCTCAAGTAGACAGCACTAAATTTCTTGAAATCAAATTCGATAATAACTTTAAATTTGACAATCATATCTCATCGATAATCAATAAATTGAAAACATTTATACCGACATTATACAAGCTAAGAGATATCATGCCATTAAAAACATTACGCGTACTACACGAACAACTATGTCTCCCTTCTATTCAATACTGCTTAACAGCATATGGTAGTGGCAACAAACGGTCACTTAACAAAATACAGCGTTTACATAAGACCTTGATCAAGATAATATACCGCAAGGAAAAACAGTCATTGGATATATCGTTTTACAAAAGTGAACAGTATATGAATGTAGAAACTATGCATGAATTCGAGCTACTGACTCTCGCATATAAAATAAAATACAATGATAGCAGCTTGCCAGCATACTACAAAACCCATTTAGAAGACTCAACTAGGCGTTGTGAAAACTTTAAAATCCCATATTTTAGTACATCACTAGAGCAAAAGAGTAGTAAATTTAGAATACCATTTTTGTGGAATGGTCTTCCGAGCAACATTAAAAAAGCTAAAACAACAAAAGAATTCAAGCAAAAATTAAAATCACTAATGATAGATAAAATGAATTACTTTTGATGTGATGTGCATAGATCTGCATGAATAGGTCAAATATCCTTCTATGTGCTTTATAATTATGCGTGCACTCATAATGTACATACCCGTATTATATATTCTAATAAACACGTGCTCTTGTATTATTCTGTACTCGTATTATACATTTTCTTTCTTGTAAGCAAAAAATAGGGCCAGGCCTTATACCCCATGTGCGGGTCATCTGGTCCTTTTCTCCAATTGACAGTCTTTACGTTATGTCATGAAAAATTTGTATTCACATTTGTAAAAGATGCATGAAACTCATTTTGTTTGGGGAATAAATATATTTTCTATTCTATTCTATATTCTTGAAACTATCAGTGAATTGTGCTTTACATCATGTGCATTTCCAAGACTTTTTGTCGCATTTCACACCGTACAGCCGACAAAACAGCAATTTCGCCCCATTGCCGTAATGCTTTTTTTGCAACGATAAGGACCGTACCGGTACTAAAATGGGTTCAAATTTAGGCATCTATCTCTCATCTAATCCTTTTAAACAATTAAATATCTTTGGTGTATACCCTTTCGATTTTATTTAATGAACTCGTGGGTGATACAGGTGGTATTGTCACCAAATGTGAGATATGCAAACTTTTGCAGTTTTGAAGAAATAACAACGAAATTGCCTGATCATGATAGCATAAAGTAGAAGGAAATGACATTATTTTAAGGATCGTCCATGTCATGACAGTCTTGGAAGCACAGAGTAGGGATCATAGACTATGGTTGGGATATATATAGGTAGAGTGTCGACTCAAAAAGTATCTTGTTTACAGTGAAAATTTTTATATGAAGAGATCAGTTTCTTGCGGAGATTACGTTCCCGTGGTCCAGAAAATTATTTGAGCAGTTCTAAAAAAGTCAAAATTTTGCCAATTTATGTACTACAGAGATGACTCCTCTATATCGACTCATAAAGTATCTGCATACAGTAAAATATTTTACATCAAAGGATTCAGTTTTTTCCGGAGACTACGTTCCCATGGTCCAAAAATTATTTGAGCACTTTTGAAAAAAGTCAAAATTTGCGAATCTATATACTACCGAGATGACTCTCCTATATAAGTAGTATGCAACAAGTTGGATATCAAAAGCAATGAATATATATGCTAAAGTATCCTAACTGCGGAAATGGAGCTGATTATCAACGGAATTTCATGATCCATTTTATAATGGAAGATGAAAAACTCGACATCTTATTGTGCTTTCTTGGCTGAAATTTCAAACTTCTAATTCATGAAAGCAGTATAGTAGGTCATCGAGTTGCCAATTTAACAAATATTACCTCTCCAAGGCTACACAGATGACACGCACAATCTGTAATATTATATTATTTCCTTTTGCTTTGCTATCATGATTAGTCAATTCCGTTGTAATTTCTGCAAAACTGCATAAATGTGTATATCTCACATTTTGAAACAATTCCGACTGAATCTCCCTTGAGTTCATTTAATAAAATCGAAAGTGTATATTGGGGATTTAATAAATGTGGAGTTACCACTCTACCTAGCATACTTACTCTATGCTTGACAATTCAGCCAAGAACATGGCCAAGAAAGCACGGATAATATCGCGACTTTTTCATGAAGCCTTTCATTATAATACGGAGCATGAAATTCCCTTGATAATCAGCTTGATTTCCGCTTAGTTGAGATGATTGCTATCAAATATTCATTCCTTTTGATATCCAACGTGTATCATACCACTTACAACGGAGAGTCATCTCGGTGGTATTTATATTAGCAAAATTTTGACATTTTTAAATCTGCTCAAATAACTTTTTGGACCACGGGAACGTAATCTCCGTGAAAAATTTTTCTTTTGATATAAAAATTTTCACGTATGCAGATACTTTTTTGAGTTGACACTTTTTTGAGAGTAGGGATAGATAGGTAGAGTGTGGGATAGTTCTGTATACAGTAAAAATTTTTATATCAAAAGATTCAGTTTTTTGCGGAGATCACGCTCCCGTGGTCCAAGAAATTATTTGAGCAGTTCTAAAAAAGTCAAAATTTGCCAATTTATATACTGCCGAGATCTCTCATATATAAGTAGCATGAAGCAGGTTGGATATCAAAAGGAATGAATATTTGCTAATAGGCATCCTAACTAAGCGGAAATCAAGCTGATTATCAAGGGAATTTCATGAATTGTATTATAATGAAAGTCCATGAAAAAATCACGATATTATTCGTTCTTTCTTGGCCGAAATTTCAAGTTTTTAATTCAATTTTCAACGACATGATTTTGTGATTCAATAAATTCATGCATGTTTCATTTCTAGAATCTGAATAATGATGTGGAACCATTTACATCTTACAAAATTAAATGAAGTCATTGTCTTTGATTATGTGGTTTTGCTTTACCGGTGGCATGTTGCCTGTGATATGATCACGCTTAAGAAAATACTTTTGAGGTTAAGCATGGAAGTAATCGGAACCCATCGAATTTCTCATTCAACAAACATCACCTCTGCAAGGCTGTCATGACACTGAGAATCTGTGAAATACCATCATTCCGTCTGCATTGCAATCATGACCACTCAATTCCATTGTCATTTCTGCAAAACTGCAAAACTTTGCATATCTCAGATTTGGTGACAATACCACCTGTATCTCCCTTGAGTTCATTTAATAAAATCGAAGTGTATACACATTGGGGATTTAATAAATGCGGTGTTGCCACTCTACCTAACATACTTACTCTATGACACGGATCATGAAATTCCCTTGATAATCAGCTTGATTTCCGTTTAGTTGGGATACTTATTAGCAGGCATTCATTACTTTTGATATTCAACTTGTTTCATGCTACTTTTATAGGGGAGTCATCGCGGTAGTATATAAATTGGCAAAATTTTGACTTTTTTCATACTGTTCAAATAATTTTTTGGACCACGGGAGCGCAATCTCCGCAAAAAACTGAATCTTTTGATATAAACATTTTCACTGTATACAGATACTTTTTTGAGTTGACACTCTAACTATATATCCCTACTTTTTGGTATTACATTATTGGGGCTATGATCATAGACAGACATCGAACATTAATCATTAACCTTAATGCTTAATGTTCGATGTCTGTGATCATAGATATGAGTTCTGGCAAAATATTTGGTCAGCCTTGGAGTGCGAGCCCTTTTAACAGCAACAATATGAAGTGTTGGATTTCGGAATATACTGCAGAGGAGGTGTGCAGTGTCGCACTTTCTTGGACATTCCTATGTGAGTTATCAAATATGGTGAAATGTGAATCGATTAGGAAGAAAAGAGAGTCTAGAAGTGCATCAGTGAACCCATTGATTCAAATCATTGATGTTTGGAAGGCAAATGTAGGACATAAAACGCCTTGATATCGTTTTTACTGAACATTTCAGCGCATAATAGTAACTAAAGAGTGACCTTGGGGAAACAAATAAAATTGTGTTTTAAATTTGATCATATTTAATTAGTTAGCAACTGTACACAACTTTGCACGGCATGGCGGCAACCGCAGCTAAAGGCTGCTACCAAAATCCAGGAGAAAAATTATACAACTCTAAGGGCTTTAACGACATGGGAAGTAATGGAGTATCACAAGAAATGCATTTAAAAATGTCGAAAAAGATAGCTCAACTGACTAAGGTAGGTTTTGAGGTTCATGCCATTTTACTTGAGTGGCATCCTACTTTCATAAATTGTGAAACCAATTCGAGTAATCAAGTGAATGTAGGTACATCAAAAGCTAAATAGAGAAGCACAATGATTCAAATTTCGGGTGAAATTTTCATTGCATTAGGTTTCTATTTGACACCTTGTCTTAGAATCATCATACAATCTGTCGGGAAGTCTTTTTCACATAGATCTTTTGGAGGGATAGTCGTTTATTGAATGATGTGACCGTATTTACATGTGCCCTTCAAAATGTAAGTGACGATAATAAACATTGGCTCTCAATATGAAGAACCACATTAAGGAATGTCATATCCTAATTGAAATTTGCTGGCTTCTGTCTTCTCAATGCAATGAAAACGATACTTAGTTGTATCCGTGGGAAGTCTTCATTGGACATAAGAAGGAAAGACGTATGTAAGAGCACTTGCTGTCATTATTAACCCCTTTTCCAATGAAGGTGGGAACTCCTTTAATTTGTGTAGACTGTGGTAGGCCTACATTTAAGCCTGTTGGAGTTGACTATTACTTCTGACCAATTGACAAGCCATTTATGTGTATGGCTTGTATCAGCAGACTCGTGGCAAACTCAGTTGATGGTCTGTGCCTTTTAAGTCAACTTTCATTTTATGATATAAATTTGTCAAAATGACATGGATCTGCTCGAAGTTTCTCTTCCGCAAGTAATGATTCAAATTAACACAATATTTAGTGATAGAAAAACCGGTAGAGGTATCATTTTTACTTCAGGACATTTTAGTTTTTCAGAATTTTTACATATAGCATAACTAGGAGCCACAAATTACGCCAGTTTTGATCAATGAAAAAATATTAAATTATATTGCTTTAGATATGCAAAATGGTAAACAAAATGTTCCATGATTATTGAATTAGCTCCGGCAGTCCTCACAAACCTGTTCATGTGCCTCTTGAACGTGCTACTATTGTCTATGTTTGGGAAAATGGTGTGGGGAGTTGATTTCAAAGCTGTCGTGCGAACAAAGGAAGTTTTCCTGCGCTTCACAGTATACTCATGTACATTCTAAACCTTCATAGCAGCCTGTGAGTGTGCTAGCTCGCGTATGCTTCCGACTAGAACTTTTAGGTGCGTATTCATATACTGCACAGCTGATTCTACCAACTTATAAAACTACAAAAAATGAAACAAAGTTTTTAGTGCTGAGGATCTACCGAGTTATCCTTTTATAAAAAATCGGCTAAGCAGGTATATGGTGCATGTGCGGAGAAAAGAACAAAATGTGCAATTGCAACTTAATTTCTTTCAATCTACGAGTGAATTCATAGCGATAAATGTTTGATGAAATGCGACTGAAAAATGTGTGGGCAATGCTCTTCTCGTGTTTCTTCTTTCAGTAAGCAAGAAAAACATTTCTACTCGTCAATCTGATTCTTTAGAAAGAGAACTAAGCCCGCAAGTTATGCGAGAAAAACGATTTACCGGCTACTTCTCATTTTTCGAGGGAACATGAAGCTTATCCTAGCTTTCCTGTTAAGGAGCAACATTCTGCACGATGTTTACACAATTTTCGATTCGTTTTTGGATTGCCACGACCACAAGTAGTGTCGCAAAGCGTGGTAAGAAGCGTCTAAGAAGGCAATCTATCATCTGAGGAATGATTGCAGCTGTTCCCCGTGATGAGTCGATCGCCTGTTTCTGAAAACGTTGACTTTGGCTATGTCAGAGTTATTGCCGTTATCACTTAATAGTCGGAGTTGGGAATTTGCTTGTTGCGGACTCTTTATTGAAACACAGGCATTTATTGCGAGATGGGCTTAGAACAGATCAGAGAGCAACGTCGTGATTTCGACCATCTTTCTCGAAACGGGCGACGACTAGCATAGTCAACAATTAAAAATGCCTTCGGTATGTTATCAAGCGTCTCATCAATGGTCTGATGCTCTCAATGGTCTTGAAACTAGTCTTGGTGACATCAGTAGTCGGTCAAATTGATGGAGATCGGAAGTGTTGGTAAAAATTTGTAAAAACATTATCGTCGTCTGACTTGCTAAGAATGCTAAACAATTTAGTGACATGTCTCAATCGATGACATAATCTGCTGAATATCAACTACTGTAGCGCCATCATGGGCAACTATCCAGTCGGTCAAGCATGTGTGACATCCTATCCATTCAAAGGTATTTGTAGCAGTTATCTTAATTCCAAATGACAACTTGAAACGAGTGTCATTCCATCGTAAATAATCTAACATTTCATTCCACTGGCTAGAGCGGCTATCGTACATTGTTTTACAGAAAAGCTAGTAAAATCTACAACAAAACTCACTATTTTCAGTGCTTGGTGATTCATCGCAGTCCAAAGCGGATTTGATTGATTGTATGTAGTTTGTAATGTAATGCGTTATGTTTGCAAAGCATTCAGTATTTACTACCCTGTTTAAGTGATGATTTTACTTTTCAGGTGATTTACGCACTCAATACTCGAAATGATGAACACGAAACGATGGTCGAATCATTGAAGGATGAGCATGAATCTCAAATGTCACAAATGTTATCTGAGACGAAAGAGAAAGTGTCAAAATATCAAAGCATGATAGGAAATGAATTAGAGTACAAACGGAAAATTACCAGACTAGAATCGTGCATTGCAGAATACGAGAAGTATAAAAAAGAAGCCGTTGAGGAATTTGATAAATTCAAAGAAACATGCGCTGTTAGAGAAAAGGAACTGCTAGAAGGTCACAATAAAGCTGTGTCAGGGCTTTCTAAGAAATTAGAGACCATTAGAGGAAATTACGAAAAGGTTGTTGCTAGACTTGAGTCGCTAACAACAGAATTCGAGATGAAAAATAAAATTTTGTTAGAGGATCAAAAACTTAGCTATCAGAAGCGAATTGATGAATTGATGAAGAATCAGACAGATATTCAAGCAAATCTTTCTGGTGCAACGGAGCAACTTCACGATCGTTACAAGTCAGAAATAAGTAGTCTGAGTGAAAGGCTGCAAGAATTAGAACTAGCCAAATCAAAAATGGCAGAAGATTATGAGTCCAAGTTGAAAAAGGCTCAACAGTTCTATGAAAAGGAACTTAATGCATTTTCTTCTAAACAGAATAGGGGTCTAGAAGAAGAAGTTGCTAAGCACAAGAAAATGTATGAAGAAACAAAGAAGGATTATTATGAAGCACAAGCATCGAATAAGAAGAGAGTGGATGATCTTCTTTCTAAAATAGCAGCTAGTGAGGAAGTCATCGATGATTTAAAGAGGGAAGTGTTTTCGAAATCTCAAAGAATGACATCTAATGAGGATGAAAAGAAAAGTGCAACGAAAGAGGTAAGTGAGACAAATGATGATTTTTAATAGTATTTGCCAAAGATGAAGGTTGGTTTTATGAAATTTGAAATCCAACTCTAACTGAAAGCCAGCCCGAACTTGTGGTTGGGTTGGGTCCAAAAATTTTACCTGAACCCTAATAAGAAAATTGCAGAACTCGACCCGATTCGACCATTTATATCCGAAATGACATGGTGCTAATGCTCATGTGACCTGAAGGATTCATTAGAGAAGTTCGGGTAATTTCAGAGTTGTGTAAGAGCCTCATCCCATGTTCAAATCGACCTATTTAAATATCGCAGGTAGCTTTCAGAAAGGGCATTCAGTCAGATTTTATTGCATTCTCCTCTGGGCGTGGGGATGAGCACTGCACCGTCGAATACTGTACACTATAAATGATGACAAAACCGTAAAATATAAGAAAAATTTCGAAAAAAGATATTCAATGAATTTGCTACAAATTTCTGAGAAATTTCGCTCAGATATATCAGATGCACTCAATATTTCCAACTTTCAAGCTATATGTAGCAGAAAATTAAGTTAAGCTGATAAATTTCCATCGTTTTGAAATACAATGATGGAGAAGCATATGAGTTATGATTTGCTGTATTTCACAATGAGAATCGAATAGGAATTGGACCAGTGTTTATACCAGTGGTCCTGAAAGGTCGGAGCTTTGCCGCTCCTCTCAAATCTAAGATTTATCCCCATTCCGCTCCAGAAATCTCTGCCTCCCACTGCTCTACTCGACCGCTCAAACGTGCTGCGCACCATTCATGATCTCCTTCCCATGCCCAAGTTACTTCCTCAAGCTAATAGCAGAAAGAAGAGACATATCTTACATAAATGGTAGTTATCACTTCATTTCCATTGTTACAACTCTGAGTAGCATTGTAGGAAAAAAGTTTTAGTTAAGGGGAGCTGTAATAAAAGTTGTGTTTACAGTCATCAGGAATCTGAGACCGGACTATTTCATTCGCCTTGTGTGATCTTCTGTTTGTATGATCAAGTCCGAGTCTGATATCGGTAAGAAAAACGTCCTTACTGTTGGTAGTGACGCTAAAGAGCAATTTATTTATTTCCATCAGCCCTGAGTTCGCTACCCGTCGGAGAAAGTACTGAAATACATTTCGTAAGTTGTTGGCAATAAAGTACACAATGTTGTTGAATCTCATCATTTAAATTTGCAGCAAATAAAGTTTTAATGAATTCTTAATTTTAAGTTTTAATTTCGGGATATCCGTGTCGGTTTAAAGTGTTTATTGTTCACTTGATTCATCACATATGTTCTGGAATATAGATTTTCATTTACATTCGAGGTGTTCCTTTTTCAGATCGAAAAGTTGACAGCGGAACTATTCGAAATAAAAGATGAATTGAAATCTACTCGCTCTGAGCTTTCCACAAGTCAATTACAAGAAAAAGAACAAATGGAAGACATTATTAAGAAATCGGGTAAGCCAATATGTCATAGCTCGATATCCTTACTCACATCTCGGTGCATAGGGCAGCGCTCATGCAGATATTTAACCGGAAGATTACTGAACGCGACGAGTGCTACACAATATGTGTTCACTTGGGTTGGTCATTATTTATAACTTCTTAGCTCATTGCCTTACGATTTCTCTGTGAACCTGTGCGAAGTCTTGGATCGATCTGGGTATCAAGTTCAGCTCAGGTCTCTGGGAGACAGCGAGTACTACCACAAAGCCATGGCGCCTATAGGTTATCCAATATGTTCTCACTGTCTTACATCATGAACTGATTGTACCATCCTTAGAATTCTGTAATGCCCATACTATAAGAGAAGCATGAAATTTCTAGGCGCACATAAGCAGGCGTGAAAACAGTGGGATAATTTACAAACTAACAAGATGATTGAAATATATATATTTTTTAACCAAATGCGTGCGCATTAAGAAGAAATTTTGATTCAAATTGACCGAAAGTGAACGTGCCTCAGACGTCAGAGTGGCTGTGAACCACTGACCCTTGCCAATCAAGTCAATCGCTCTACCAACTGAAGCATTGAGACAAAAACAAGCACAACCAACAAGGCAAAACAAGACAATGAATTTGTCAAAGAATAATATGTTTTGGTTTAGTCTTCATTGCAGATTCTTCCATATATATAGAATTTTCAGTCAAACCCGTACACTCATATCCCAAGAGATAGAGGTGAGCTAATTTTAGCTATTTCTGAAGTGAATTGGCGCACTCATGGAAACTGTAGCTCAATGACAATGGTCAAAATTATTTCTTTCATTGTTACTGCTCAGCATAATTTTTAGGCTTATACTTTGTCGGTGGAAAACTTTTTTTCAAGCGTTAAACGTGAATGCACGTTTAAATTCTGGGAATTGTGAGACTGTGGCAACACAAGCTTTAACATTGGTTCTAGCATTTACTTTTCTAACGGAATTTCTGTTTGCGACATGTTAGAATTCTGTCGTATCTAAATTCGGGAAATTTATATTTAGATGTTCTTGGTGCAACTGAAGCTCTTTAGAGCTCCTCTAGGTTGGTGCGATTGCTTCGGCCTAGGACTGTGAGATTCTGCTATTTTATGTTTTATAAAGGAATACAGCTTTTAGTTGATTTTAAAATGGCCGATACTTTTGATTGTAAATTAAAAAAATGCTGTATTCTCAAATTTTCGTATATACACAGACCACGTCAGGGCTAAGTATTTCGGAAAGAGGATTTAAATGTTGAATTAGCTGAAAAGTCAAGAGTGTTGAGAAATCAAAGCAAAATTCGAATCGACAAAGTGAACTATATGATTGTCCAGTCTAAAACAATACCTGCCTGAGAAAAATGCAACATATAAATTGATGTGATCAGTCTGCCAGGACTTCTACAAGGAGTACAATACGGCCCTTATATGTGCGGGTAAAAGAGCATGTGACTCAAACTGCCTCTTCAGTACACAAGCATGTAAAAATGTAATGTGAGCAAGATCGGAACCAAAATTAACATTTGAACAAGATCAAAACATTATACTGAGAGAAGCGCTGTTGATACGAAAATTTCAACTCAAAACAAACTCCAGAGAAGAGAGAGAAAAATGCAAACAATTCTTATCTGCCTAATTGATCTTTCCATTTAGTATATATTTTCTTTAACATGTCATAGCCTATATGAGCATTCAATTTATTTCTATTTCTGCTTTTCCATTCCTGTTTCTATTTCTAAGATTTACATAAATGTTTTGCTTTAATATGACTGTATAGACTTCTGCATATCAGTACTCTATGCTAGTATATAGATGTCCATGACTCTGAATAATATGATCAACATAGACTTACTAATTTTTGTCATTTACGAGTAGTCCGTGCGCATTGGTGCTATTGACGGCTGAGGAGCGATTTCGTAAATAGGATAATGTTGGAAATTTTTCCGATAAGTTAATAGAATCAGAAATTTTTTATTGTATTTCCTAGATAGTTGCGGGTTTGATAGTAAACATTTGAAGACGACCTTGCCACATTTCATGCTGCGCGAGTTCGAAGACATTTTATGATGTCTCGGATCATCATGTGACATATTTTATCAGGCCCTTTATTCATCAACTTCATTGGCATGTTGTGTACACTGCACACGTGTACAAATTGTACATGTAACCATCAACAACATGTTCCATTTAATTTTTTTATAATTTCACTCGAACGAATAATATTTTGTTACATTGTTTATAGTTGGATAGTCATAGATTCTTTCTATTTGCATCATTTCATGATTACAACATCAATTAAGCGCTAGAAAAACACGATTACAGATGAGATCGTAAGTCTACATGTAAACTTCCGTTTTGCAATAAACTAAGAGAAGCTAAACAATTTTCTCCACATTCATTCGTCTCTGGACGATCACTGTTGTCAATGCTTCGAGGCATTTCTTTGATTCTTGAACTCACTAACCGTTCAAACGAATTACAGTTAACTTTCGGTCTCTTTTTTGTAATTTGATTGTCTGGATGAGTGCATTTTATAAGTTTACCGAACTTACTAGCTTAATGAAAAGCTGCTGAATTGTAATTTTCAGATCTAATTGGTGAACTTCAAGCAACAATAATGCAAACTGAATCTCTTCTATCAAGATCTCGAGCTGAAGAAGAAAAATTAAAAGAAAAACTTTTTGCACTTGAAAAAGAGAAATCTGCCATGGAGAACCAACAGAGTTCGTTATCTACAGAACAATCCTCTCGCATGAAGAATTTAGAAGTCTCTTTACGAGATCTGGAATCTGAGAAGCGGCGATTTATTGCAGAGATAGAAAATATGAAAAAATCAGAGGAAGAAATCACGACAATTATGAAAGACGAAAGGAAGAAGCACAACGAGGATATGGAAGCGATGAAGAAAAAGCACAAGGATGAAATGAAGATGAATTCCAAGAAGTCTGTTGATGGAATGGACAAATTAAGAGAGGTAAGTTAGGGAGTGCATTAATTACTCCCGTGCTTAGACCTAAATTGAGGCTTCTTCAATAACACATTATTTGTTTATACATCTTGATTCAATACGAAGCATTGGTTTTTATGTTTTTTATATATTTTTTTACACAAATATCATGAAGTGAATAACTTAAAAGGACAATTTATTAGGACAGTCGGCTACATTTTATGTGTAGAAACATAAACTATTTTCACAACAAAGCTTTTACGTGACTTTTCTTCATGGGATAAATCTTATGTAGTCTCCATTTTTCAAACTTAATATTTTGAAAGATCTCGGAAGTGCCGAAAAATGTAAGTTGAATGTACATGTAGTTTAATGGGAATTCATGACAAGCTCGGTGTATGCACGTTTCTTGCTGAATCAGCTCTATAACATGAAACAAAAATGCTTCTGATTCACAACTACATTAAAAAAAGAATATTGTTGATACATACAAGAGAAGACTGACGTCAATGAATGAAGTCATCTCTGGAAGACAAACACGTCACATCTTGGGAATCGGGAAATTTTTGACATTTTGGTTAATCAAATGTACACCTGATGGGATTTAGTAATTAATTGACTTTTTTCCAATTGTTTCGTCTATCAAACAGCAAAAGGGCAAAATACCACCGTGATATCGATATTCCACATTTGCTGCCGAATGAACAATATTCCCCCAAATGCAGCTAGCGGCGGAATCTCCCTGTGCTTGGTCGTCATACAGATTAAAATACAGGCTTACAGAATACTACTACATGCACATATGACAGATGAAATGCTTGAAATCTTTGTTGAGTCATGCAATTGTCGATTTACCTACTATCTACTCATGAAGAATTAAGTAAAACGATTACGCTGGGAAGGAAAAAGTCACCTACTTATTCACATACTATTTATTACGAAAATTTGTAACATCAAAGTATAGAGTAACGTCCAATCGGACTATATTTAAATTTTTGATGAACTAGAAGACGAAGGCAAGCATAAATCATGTCTGGGATTCATTAGTGCGGCAGATTTAGAGTGATTAGTAGTAGCACCCTGCGCAGCACAGTTTCTAGAATTAGCTTAGATTCTACAGCGCATTGTGCGTAGATAATTTAAAGTTTACTAATTCATTTTTGAAACTAGTTTCAGAATTTCACTGATGTCATTTTATCAGGATTTCCTTCTCTCTACGGTTGACAAACACATTTTTGTAAGTTTTGACTCGGATTACTATTAGCTTCGTGATGCTCCATAAATAGCAAAAGAGTTGTTACGTAATGATTCGCAGACCCCCTTTATCGAAACCATTTTTTACTTAGAAGAGAAATTTGCTCACTGGCAATGTTTTGAAAGAAGACCACAGACATCAATAATTCCTAGGATCCCAAACGGATATTATCTATGGCCTATCAGACTGTTGTGGAAAAGTCCTGTAGCTAATTCGTGGGAGGGCTAAACATCAAAATGAATCTTATAGTTCAGTCATGACATTAATGATTGCCACTGAACGTCCATATTTAAGATGTCCACATTCTTGCTCTAAAAATAAGCGTACTTTTCAAATCTCGTGAGGGAATACTACCTAGCGAAAAGTTTTAAGTTTTAGCTCTGTAAAGTTCCATGTGCTCAATTAATAATGCATGTAAATTTAGTTAAAAGAGTAGACATGAGCTGTGGATTTCTATCTTTCCAATTATTATCAACATTGCAGGGCCTCTCCATGATAGCTGATTAGGTCTTGGCATTGTCTAAAGATATTCTGTTAGATGTAGTGTACTCATGGGATGGGAAGGTTTTCAAGGTTTTCACTATTCATATATCGGTACTTCTATCTTCCCCCCCCCCCCACATTTCTGCTGTTGACATCCGGGAGTGTTGCATTGCTAACGATCTTCTCTTGCTCCTAAGGGCAGTCTCACTACACAAAAGCGCTGAGTTTGTAATATTCCTCTTATTTGACTTGTAGAACATTTACAGCCTCAGTATTAGACAGCTGCTCGTCATTTGTCTGTAGACAACAATCCCACGAAGTTCATGATCACAGCTTTACCTTGTATCCTAACTAAGCATCCAAGGGACCAATCCTTCATCTCAGGGTTCAAGTAAAACTTATCAGTGGTGTTGTACGGTCACTCAGTGACAGATGAAGTCTATTCTAAATCAAATGTGACTAAGTTTGATGAAATTTGATGAATTTGGAAAAGTTGGAAAATGTGGAGGGGGAAGAATAGAAGTACCCATCCACACCTTTTCCAAGTCATTAGTAGAAACGCGCAATTCAATAGCGGTGATCTCAAGTCAATAGTAGATCCGCTCAAATCAGCAACGGGAATCTCAAATCATTAATAGAAATTCTATTCTATCTCAAGTCAACAGTAGATCTACCCAATTCAACAACGGAAAGCAAAAATCAACAGTAGATGTTGGGATCTTTTGTCATGCTTCAAAAATAACGGGCCAGTTTAAGACATGTAGCTACGATTGCATAATGCAGTTTGCATCGCGCAATCACTTATTCACGTCTTCGTTAGATAACTAACAATAATAGACAAAAGTACAATGGCATGTGCAGAAACAAAGATTGCCCGTCATGCCAAACAATTGACTCATCACATCGACTCGATGCATGCATTGATTGATAGCACCAACTAATGTCATTCTTTGTACATACGATCTGTAGCGATGTCGCGTCAACGAATATCTGCTGCAGACAAGCAAAGACTTATACGGGCGTTTGAGAATGGTCAGGATTATCAAGCTTTGGCTGAGACGGTGGCTATCAAATCTGGAACTGCTTGGTCAATCATCCGGCGTTTTCAAAATACTGGATGTGTAGTGCGACAGAGAGGAGGTGCACACAACAAGAAACGGGATGATGAAATATCTTCAACTCTTTTGTCTATTGTTGAGGAAAATCCCCAGTTTACTCTATCATAGATAAATGCCACTTTGAAGTCATTGCTGCCACATAAGCCCGCCATGTGTGATAGCACAATTTCGAATATTTTGCACGGTCAAATGGTGACCATGAAGAAGTTAATGGACTCCCCTGCAGAGAGAAATGCATCTGAAGTGAAAGCTCAACGTCGACAACTCGTAGAGTGGCTAATTGCTCTCAGTCCAGATATTGAGCCGATTTTTATTGATGAGAGTGGCTTTCATCTTTGGATCAAACGTACTCGTGGGAGAGCCATGACCGATGGTTTTCACATATGCAGACGTATTACGGTCGTGCGTTGAGAGAAGAAGACATAATATATTGAGATATGAAAATGCATCAGTGGAAATTTTCAGTGTTATGTTGTTCATCATGATTTAAGTTCTAAAATCTAGAATTCATTCTTTGCAGCTTCGAATCCTGGGGGCTACATTACATGCATGCTTCTTATGTCTTCCATTTGCTATTAAACTTTTGTCTGTAAAACGAAATAGTGCTCAATCAAGTAAAAACATTAATGAATCCGTAATTGCAACTCCATATCCATTCTAAAGAGGCACAAACTGGCCCGTAAATTTTGAAGCATGACAAAAGATCCCAACATCTACTGTTGATTTTTGCTTTCCGTTGTTGAATTGGGTAGATCTACTGTTGACTTGAGATAGAATAGAATTTCTATTAATGATTTGAGATTCCCGTTGCTGATTTGAGCGGATCTACTATTGACTTGAGATCACCGCTATTGAATTGCGCGTTTCTACTAATGACTTGGAAAATGTGTATCATTATTTTCATGAATTCAAAGCTGTTGCGACTTTTCTTCAGGACTTCGACTCGCGTTTGGAGTATGAAAAGATGAAGTTGGAAGTAGTGAACAATCAGCTGAAAGAAAAGATGGAGAACCTACGGTTAGAGTTATCGGAGAAATTGAGAAATGCGGAAAGTGAGGCAAGTATGAATTATTCATCATGTTATTTTCAGGCAGTCATTGCTAAAGAAAATTAGCAGCTCTCCCGAATATTCCATTTCTCGAAAGATCATCTATCAATGAAAGATCAATGAAATACGAAAATTGTTGCAATAGGCTTGCCTGTAAGGGCAAATTTTTGCTTCCTAAAATAGGCGACAAGCTACTCATTTGAACGGATCGACAGACAATTTATCTAGATATCTTGAATTGTGTGCATTTTATTCAGTACACAACTCTACAGATAAAATTAGTGGTGATCAAATATTTTTGGTAGACTGAACATTTGACTAACTTTATTGAGAGGTTTAACAAATGCAGAGGTTTGTGACATAAGACTCACGGCATGTTATGTTTGGAGCAAGTTTGCATTTGCGGAGTGACAGCTCCAGCTTCAACTCACAATTTGGGATTGGGAAATAATTTGCGGAGGGTGAATGTAGTGAAGTAATGAGGTGAAGGCGATGAACGACCTGGAAAACTGATGCTGTAGTGAATTTCTGTGTCGGGGGAAGTCAGGGAATTCAGAACACTTCTAGAAATCTGTGATTGAGTTAAAGAATTTTAATACAGTGCTGTTCTTTTCAATGAAAGGATCATAAAAATCGTAAAATGAATATGAAAGTAGGAGCAATAGGACTGATTTTCTTCTATTTATAAGGTAGGCAAAACACAAGGATATAAAGACCTGTAAAGACATGGAGAACGACATTTCGTGAAGACCTCAGAACGATGCAATCATAGAGTAGGGATATATAGGTAGAGTGTCGACTCAAAAAAGTATCTGTATACAGTGAAAATTTTTATGTTAAAAGATTCAGCTTTTTGCGGAGATTACGTTCCCGTGGTCCAAAACATTATTTGAGCACTTTTGAGATGACTCTCCTATATAAGTAGCATGAAGCAGGTTGGATATCAAAAGGAATGAATATTTGCTAATAAGCATCGCAACTAAGCGGAAATCAAGGGGAATTTCATGAATTGTATTATAATGAAAGTCTTCATGAAAAGTCGCGATATTATTCGTTCCTTCTTGGCTGAAATTTCAAGTTTTTAATTCAATTTTCCGATTAATTCATCACTTCATCATCATTTTCATGATTTTATGATCCACTAAATTCATGTTTCATTTCTAGAATCTGAATAGTAATGTGGAAGCATTTACATCTTTCAAAGTTAATGAAGTCATTGTCTTTGATTATGTGATTTTGCACTGCAAGTGGCAGGTTTCCTGTGATATGATCACGCTTAAGAAAATACTCTTGAGGTTAAGCATGGAAGTAATCGGAACCCATCGAATTTCTCATTCAACAAACATCACCTCTGCAAGGCTGTCATGACACTGAGAATCTGTGAAATACCATCATTCCGTCTGCATTGCAATCATGATCACTCAATTCCGTTACAATTTCTGCAAAACTGTAAAAATTTATATATCTCACATTTGGCAACAATACACAATGCGTATTCACCTCGAGTTCGTTTAATAAAATCGAAAGTGTATACACATTGGGGATTTAATAAATGCGGAGTTACCACTCTACCTAACATACTTACTCTATGGATGCAGTTAACATGGAGAGGTGCTACAACAGCTGCCGGTGACAGACCGGAATGGAGACAACTCATCGCCCGATGTTCCAGCAGGAACGGGAGGAACTAAGTCTAAGGAAGCAAGCAAGAATAAAATCTTTTATTAAAGGAAGTTAGCTGTTGGATGAGTAGGCTATTCTACATCAGATTCGCTGAAAGGATGACAGGAAAAAGAAGAGAATGCCTTAGTTCCTATTCCAATTTAGTAATTCCCTGTTCAAACTGTGGTATAGCTTCAATGTGGAATCCTTGTGAGGCATAAAACTAGTGTGGCCGGTGTATGTCTTGATCCGACAGCTACGCGAGATGCATCATGCTTTAGACATTTTGGTCGAATCACGGAATTCCTTGGGTCAAATACAGTCATGAAATTAAATTTAAACAATTAGTTTTCGGAACAGACTGAGCGAGCCATAGTGCATTCGGCTTAATGTACATGCCCGTCAGCACACCTCAAGCAATTCTAAAAATCTGATCCTGAAGCAATTCTAAGAGATTTCATGATAAATCTTTCATTCACAGCAATCGTATGATAATTTTTAAGATCATCAGAATAATTTCTTGGAAGAAAAGAAAGGGAGTTTCAAAGTAAGAGAGAAGAAGGCTTTTCAAATAAAATATTAGTTGCGAATTGACTGCGGCTGTCGCTGATAACACAAGGATCTGCAAGGCTTCAAATATGACAGAACTTCGTATTTTATGCCTAATTATTTGATTAGATTCAACTCAATTATTTCGTTATTTTATCCATAACCAAAAAATAGATGATTTTTTAAAAACCTAGTTTTTCTTGTGAGATATCGTTGGTGGCCTGCATATGGAAAGACTAGACTGGAGAGCATTGCTTTTCATGATTTTCTCTGAAGACTAGTTTTGTCAGTTGATTTTAATGGAAAGGGATTATATGTGGAAGAATTATTTGCTGATTTTGGAAATTCACAGAACTTTTCGCTGTTAAATTTAAATTTAAATAATAATAATAATAATTCGTTTATTTCATTGAAGCCCCAATATTGGGAATCGTGGGGCTATGATAACATAATACACGTTGCTTATCAAAGGTAGAACACATATAAGAAACAAATAACGAACAACAAAAAAGGAAAAAAACAATGAAAGTCAAATTCAACATGATAGAACAATTAAGACGACGATTGATCACAAAGTAAAACCACAGTTAGCTAGTTTAGACAACGTAAACGAATGATCTACTAACGAGTGAATTTGAGCATAAAGGTAGACGATTTCATTATTTTATTCGGACTTCACTGTATGGTGGTGTTCGGGAGATAATGATTAAAATAAAACCCATTATCACCTGATGAGAACCCTAGATTTCCAAAATTAGATTGTGTAATTCGCTTGAACTTACGTAGTTACCAATTATCTTCGTATGTAAGATTTTACTAAAATACAAAAAATTAATACTATTGAAATCACAATGTATATACACGTATACTAGTATATAAGATACTTAGATCCTAATTTGTAATTTACACTGCTGATGAAATATTTGTTTTTCTTCAGGTGAAAAGACTTCAGAAATTAATGGACGAGAAAGAATCTGGTCTGGGAAGTGCCAATAGTAATCTGCAGTCACTGCAAGCAGCCTATGCACGTCTTCAAACAGAAGTGAAAAATCTGAACCTCGATCTTCGGAATGCCAAATCTCAAGCTGCTACTGCAAGATCAGAACATGAAAAAACTTTGGCCATGAGAGATGCTAATTTGAAAGAAAGCAAAATGGAGCTGACCAACCGCCTTGCTCAACAAGCTGTTGAGTTGGAGCGGAAATGGACAGATACATTGCAGAGAGAATGTGGTAGGGCTAAAGCTGATGTGAGAGCTCAAGCAGAGGCGGATAAGAAGTCCGCACTGGAGCAATTGACTCGGTTGAAAGAAGAGGAGTCGAATCGAAAGAGCGAAACATTGAAGATGCGAATAATAGAGCTGGAGGCGGAAATATCAAGATTACGGTTAGTTTTGTTTATGGCCCCGATAGCCTAGGTAATTGTTATTTGGAAAAGATAGAATTGAACGGCGTTCCAGTACTTATCAGTATACATGAAATTTCGGCATTTACTCAAAGCTAGATTTACACAACAGTTTTGATATATTGCCAAATAAGTTATTGAAACTTCACCATCATTTCTCTCCGCGTCAAGGTTAGACAAGGATGACATAGTTAGACTGCTGGAGGAATGTCGTAATATTGTTAGACCGGATATTCTTCTTTTCAATTTCCTTTGACATTCTCGCTGAGACTCGACCATCCGATCAAAAGATAGGTAGGCGATGTACTTAGCCATTGAACCACGGAAAGTTTTGTGGATTGTACAAAATGTACATGCAATTTAATGGGTTATAAACTGTGTAAATGCTACAAAATTGCTGCTCATGGTCGACAGCAAGTAGCTGCAAGCGTCTCTGTTGTGCATGCCTCATAAAGTGCATTTGTTATTGAGGTGCATCTTGCCATGTTATTGTTTCATTTACTCCCTTACGTCGTGCACGTATTCGATGTCTAGGTGTACAAGTCGTCGTGGGATGAGCTTAAGAACGTAGCTATCTTACATATTACAATAGTAAGAAATGATAGGCATGATCATTTTTGTTTGCACACGTGAAATTTCCTGAGCTGTGGGGGCAGCAATTATGCAACGAAATATTTTGAGTATGGAATTAACTTGTTGTTATTGTGCCAAGCAAAATAATTTGGGTGGGATGCGAATGATTTAGAAGAGTTGCATGCATACAACTGCAAGTACAATACAACAACAGAAATTATTGTACGGTAATTCTCTTGGGTAACATGCAGCTACTAACAGAATGCGGTCATCAAAATGCTGTCATTTTATGATTTATTCGTCATGTCAACGCTGCGGTTTCCGTATGAGAATGACAAGAGTTACTGATAATGTTTAACAAAGGTAAATTTTTTGAGTGTTAGACACATATAATAATCAGGCTCATTTGTTACGAATGATTTATTTGTCTTGGCCACGCGGAGTCTCATAGAGATTCTACCGCAGAACTGACAACACCAAAAACTTCATTTGTCATCGGACTGCTAAACATTGATCAGCATAAAGAGCGACTTGACTTGCAGAATTCGTTGTAACTGTCGCCTTTGCAGTAATGGTCTCAAGGATCCTGTGCCTACTATCAATTTGTCTAATGTAGTGTATAAGTTCAACTGTTTCTGCGGAGCGGACTACATTGGCAGAACAGCGCGACCCTTGCACCGCCGAATCGGAGAACATGTCCTAACATGGCTGCGCGAGGATGGTAGGACAGGAAGAACAGTATCATCTTCCATCACCCGTCATTTCATCGAATGTGATGTTAGTAATCACCGATTCTCGGTCATTAGACGATGCTCGGGCAAGCTTGAGCTTGCAGCGACTGAGGCGACTGCCATTCATTTCTACCGTCCACCTCTTTGTTTACATGAGCTTGTTTTTAACTTATCTCTTCTTAATTAAATTTGTCTATTTTTTTAACTTCATCAATGTCTTGCAATCATCATTTTCTGTCAAACCACTGTAGTGGGACGTCACCATTTGTCCGCAAGTCAGGTCGCTCTTCAGCTTTATGCTGATGAATGTTTAACTGTCAGGTGACAAATGAAGTTTTTGCTGTTGTTAGTTCTGCGGTAGAATATCTATGAGACGCAGCATGGTCAAGACAAGTAAATTATTCGTAAGAAATGAGCCTAATTTTCCTAGCTTTATTTTAATTCGCGCACACAATGAAGATATTCACCTATAATCGTAATCAGCTTGTTGTCTAATCCAGTGTTAGTGCGATCTATGAACAAAACATTTCCTCCGAGGGAGGTGCTAAAAATGATTTCTGCCAAGACAGACTGGAGAATATCTTCCGGAGAATAGCAGAGTATATCACTCGAACTCTTTAGGTGATCACTGACAAATAACTTTAAGTGTTTGCTCTTTAATTTTCATAACTCCATGAGCATTTAATTTCAGCGCTTCGAACAAAATCATCTGTATAACTATCATACGTCGTAGATGTTCACTTATCATGGAAATATTGCCTTACGTTAGCAAACGAGTTTTAATGATGACCACTGTCTTTTTCTATTTCCATTATTAGCATGTGAGTAGTGTATGAGATGTTCGTGTGTGACGTTGCGAGTAAGTAAGTGTTAGTAATACAAATAGGCTTAAGATTTCCATTTCTAGCCGTTTATGGACCAAGACTGATCAATTTTGATTCGCTGCCCCGAGAAAGCTGCATTGAGCTCCATTCAAAACTGTTTAATCCAATGGTCACAATTTCTTACAACAACATTGTATTTTGTAAGCGCACGGATTGGAGAACGTTTTCAGTCCTCATTAGGACTACATCAATTGAATTACTCAAATTACTAAGAATTATATTCTATAATTGCAGGGATTAGTATATTCTAATATGTTCTGGGATGATTTGCATTGTCGAATGAGAATAATCTTAACAAGATGATGAGATGATAGAATTAAAAGATCTGCTTCTGAAAATAATTCGACATTTTTTTCAGTAAACATATTTGTAATAAACATACATAGTCATGAAAGTTTGAGAGAAATTGAAACATGGACTGAGTATAACAAAAATTCAGATAGTCAGTCTTTCATGCAGGACACTAATATTTTGATTTATCGTGACAGTCAGTGTAGCCGACGTTGCAACTCAAGTATACTGTCCGAAGCTAGTTCAGATAGAGTATTAATTTTCATATTTGATTTATCCGTGAAGTATGATTATATTAAAGTATTTCACTACGGAATGTTTGACCTCGACAACTTACATTGGAGTGCTAGTTGTTTCTATAAAGTTCTACAAAATTTGACATTTCAATTAAAATATCTCATCATATTTCATAAATGATTTTCAAAAAGATTGTTTTGTGCTACATTTATTTCTATTTGAATTCAGTCAAATAATTCTGATGCAGTTAAACGTCACATTGTTTTTCAACTTGACCTATCAATGCATTGATGCTTCATAATTTGACATTTGAAAGCCGCAATATAGCCCATTTGTGCGGAATTAGACATTTCGAGATTTTCTTGCGCTAACGTTGCTTCGCAACATATCTATAGGGCAAACTTTGGTTTTATCAATCGACTTTTGCTGCAACATATACAGTGCCTATAACACGTATGACTGGTATCTTATGTATGAATTATCTCATCTTTTGGTCAGCCAGTTAAGTTCTGGTGTTTTGTTCATTCTCTAAAGTATCTTCAGTTTTTGACCCAAAGAAATGTTTCGTGGTTGCATTTCAATGAACATTTCTACATAAGGCACCAAGATGCTACATGATTCATGATTACATCATCATTAAATTTTCGATTGCACACGAACAATACAGATAAATTTAGACTTGTTTTCACATTTCTGGCGAACTCCTAAGCTAGATGTTTCCTATTCCTATTCCTATTTCCTGGCATTTTTGAATTTTGATGAAGGATTTCTCTTATCTTTTAGAGAAGTCATTAAAGACTCTGAGTCTCAGCAATCATCTATAGTCGCTGAGGCGAGCAACCGTGCAGCACAAGAAATAAGAGCTCTTCAAGAGAACTTGCGGGAGGTCGAGGCTGCACGACAAAGAGAGATGGAGCTTCTGAAGGCCGATCACTTACGAGCCACTCGCTTGGCCGAAGAGGTCTCTCACAGACAGCTGTCTGAAACCGAAAGCCGATTAAAAGAACTACACAGAGAGGATATGCGGGCAGCGGAATTGGCTCATCGAACATCGGAAGAAAATATCCGATCAGCGGAGGAGGCAAAGTGGAATGCAAGCAGGGATGAGCTTCAAACGCAAATGAACAGGTAATCATGCTGGTGAAACAATTTTTCTTCTAAACATTTTTTATTAGGTTTAAGTATACTACTTCTTGATTGATAAGCTTGCAAACTGACGTCCAAGGAAATGACATCATGTGCTAAATTTGTTGAAAGAATGAAATATCTTTCACTTTCTTGATGTATAAAGGGATTAGTATTCGATAACATTTCCAATGCATTGGTTGCTTATTGCTTATAAAATAATTTTGGGATGCCGTACTTAAAATCATTCCGATTTGTAAATTATACTGAGCTCTTATATTGAAATGATTATTCACCGCGCCTTTTGAAATTTCTTTATTCAAGCTGATTTGCATGTATATGTACTCATTTATATGTATTTATTATATGCATTTATATGTATGTGTACACGACGTGCTTTCACATATGCTAATTTAATTCTACTCTGTATGCTTAGCCTTTTCATAAGAGCACCAACCTGACTACACGAATGTATTATGATATTCTCCCTCCCCCCCGATCTAAGTCGCTGACCGGAAAATGTATATCAGAAAACCGTTATTACTTAGTTTCTCCCTCGAAGAACGAGAAGCAAGTGCAAACTTAATAAAGTCTCCTAAAAGGGTTTGTAACTTCAGTTCAAAGAAGGAGGGGACTAAATGCATCTTCCAAAAATTGCAACTATTTTTCTCCCTGAAATTCTAAGCTACATTACACTTTGCGCCCGGAAACAGAGAAGAGAATAAATAGTAAGAAGAACAACACCGGCATTGCACAAAGCTGCCAACACAAAAGCTAAACTGCGCCTGTGATGATAGCCTAAGCATCCATGCAGTCAACGATCGCGACGCTTAACAATCATGAATGAAGATCAACCGCATAAACCAAGGTGCTTATGATGCCATCACAAATCGACAACGCCAGTGGATCGGTCATGTGCTGCGTGATCTTGAAAAAACAAATTGAAAGGAGTGCTAGAGCACAATGCATTTTGTTATGCAAGCGCAAACATAGTACTGAATGCAAATCATAAAATTTTATGCTGATTCAGTAATTATACTAACTCTGCTAGTATGAACAAAGCTGAGAGCATGGAAGCCTATCAGACTTGGAGATATTAAATTATTACGATGAAGTTATTAATCTAGCAACTTATTACGATGAAGCAAAATAAGAGCACTTGAGAACGACTAATAATTTATTGAATTGCAGAGAAGAAGGAATTCTCCACGTACCCGGAATCTCAGTGTTAAGAAAAAAAAGGAAACTGCAAATTTCTCCGACCGGTTCTTCTTTTATAGAGCACGACACGACGTTTCAGTTTCCGCTTTACTCATGTATCTAAAAGTATCCATTTTACAAATTGCAATTAATTTTCAGTCAATTTTTTTTGCCTATCCCTAGATGTAACAATTGAATACAGCTATCCTCTAAGTAAAGAATCATTCTGTTTAAGAAAATCAACTTCTGACCAAATTGCTTTTGAATTAAAAGTTTTTAAATAATTTTTTTTCACAACTTTTCATAAAAAATTGTCGGCATTATAAAAGAGGTTGGGACTTAGGAGTGGCACCACCAAAAAGGTCCTCGGTTCTTCTCAGTGTCGGTCTCATGCTGTTCGAGCGCCCATTAAAATTTGTAGCTTCACGACTACCGCGGTTTCACGGACGATAGTTAACGATACAACTTAGTATTAAAATTAAACTTAGAATTGAATGCTGCAGATCATGAAATATGAACTATGTTACAAGGGGAAAATCTCACCAAAATGTATTTCAATCAAGAAAATTTTCTGAGTTTCCATGTTGGCAAAATCATTTGCTGGTGCCTACAGATGCTTGTAGCATTTTTATTTCATATTTCATGTTCATTTGACATGAGACTGAGGCAATTGAGTCTTTCTGCATGCTCTCAGATATGACTTCATGAGCTTAGTTTGCTACTTTCATCAGTCGCTTCTAACGCAGAAAAAGTAATAAATTCTCAAAGCTATATTGAGATACAAGTCGATCAAAACAAGTAGAGCAGTTTTATGAAATCAATGAGTTTGTGGTTATTTTTGTGTCTGTCTGATGTGAGCGGGAAGACGACATTCTATCTCTGGGCTGATGCTGGTGCGCATTCATGCGGGAGCATGGCGCAAGGCCCTTTCGGCCGAAGAGGTTCGGGTTTTGGTTTAAGACCGGCCCCGTCTCCTCTTTCATTATAACACGCTGCTTTGCAACGTTAACCTTATAACTTATAAGATACATTTCTTAAAATGAAGCAATGTGTGCAAGCGTTATGATATACAACCGGAATTTGCAACAGAAATGACTATCATTGTTTTCAAAGTCTCTACTTTACTTTTTCAGAGAAAAAGAAATGATGCGAACTGATTTGCTCTCTCGGTTTGGAGCAGATATGGGTGCCATGCAGCGTGAAAACGATGCAACAGTGACTCAATTACAAGATCAATTAGAACGAATACATGTGGATAGCAAAGCAAAGGTATTATAATTATTATATTTTCAGTCAGTCGTGATCTTTTAAATGATAATGTTGTCTTTTGTAATGGTATAATTTGCGATTTCCATTAGATAATTTGACACAAGCATGATGCATGCATTGAAAAATAATCGAACTTGTTGTAGCAAATTAAATACTGAAATCATGAACTTTTTTAATTGTGAACAACAAGTAATCAATCTATGCGCTCGATTTCAAATGGTAATATAGGCTTAACTCTTGTGATGAGCTAAACGCATTTTCATAATGTGCTTTTAGTTTATTACAAAACCCCCTATTCGCCCAGTTTCACTTGGAGCAAACACGAAGTTTTCTAGCAAATCTGTCATCATTTCTGTTGTTGTTGCGGCAGTAATCAAGCATGTTGCAGAAAGTCAAGAATTACCAAATTTTTAATAATTCAATCAAACGGCGAGAAGCAGAAATTTCATGGAGGACATGAGAATGTCCTTTTGCAAAAGTTGTTTAGTGTGTTTGTCATTGATGTTCATTGGCATTTGATGTCGATATGTTCTGTAATGTAGTTACCGTAAATTATATCATTTTGCCATGAATGTCGTATCATTGACAAATGTTGCTGAAAAGTGATCGGTTCTCGGAGTGCGACAGCAAAATGATATCTACTTGATAAATGACATAGTTCTGTAATTGAACTATATTTTGTAATGTAAATAATATAGTCCATTAATTTGCTTTGTAATCGATGGATATGTAGCTATGATGGATGGATTTCTTTGAACAGTTCTTGGATAGAAGCTTTCTGAATAATTCATTGAAAAATTTAACTCGTAATTTTGCAGGAATGCGATAATAATTATGTGTAATATGACAAGGATAATATAAAATTTGTTGCATATCGATGCATTTTGTGGCTTTTTAAGGTATTCTTTGAAATGCTTGTGTGTATGAGCGCAACTTGCTAATAATAACTTAAAGACGCTAATACACTCATAGTTTAATGTTGAAAAGTTAAGGACAATGAAAGTAAAGATGTTTATCTTGTCAATCTAATGTTTACTACTAAAGGATGATGTCAACTTACATATACATGTATCTCTCTAAATAACAGGTTCTGAGAATAGTGTGAACTTCATTTCGACCTTGTCAATCTTAATCTGAGTAATTTCTAAATGTTGCTGTTGAAGAAGTCAATACTCTTGAATTTATGTTCTGACTTCAGTAAGTAATAGCAATTAGAGCTTCGTAAATTCAGATGAGCACACTCTTCCGTTATTTTGTTGGGTTGTCAATATTATTTGGATTTTCTATTCGCCAACGTTTTAAAGCATAATCTGTCAACATTGTTTACAACGTATGAGCGTGACATAAGTGACAAAATTTGAAATTTGAGAAGAGTTACTGTTCAATGGAATTGTCAATCAACCGAGTTTCATCTTAGTTTTCCATCCTGACCGAAATTGAATAATTGATAAGTGTCGCGCTGGGTACTTAGCGTGGTTTTGCATGATTGACTGACTGACGTTTATTAGTTATTGCATATTAACTTTTGTAACTAATTTCTGTGATATATGTTTGAGACGGTATACAAATGAATCTCCTGTTGCTATATGCACAATCATGTACTCGTGTGAGTGGAGATTGATGAGACATGACCGATATGATGAAAATCAAGGATTTTAGAAGTTTTCTAACATTTAATGATAAATTTCATCAAATTACTCATCACATGACTATCATGTTACAATCATCAAGCGATGGTTAATGACGATCTAATTACATCATCAGACGTTGTAAATTCGTGTGAATTAGTGTTGGAACTATCAGATGACACGCAAGCTCATGTTTTTACCGCACGGTCATCGGATCATCTGTGGAGAACAGCAGTAATAGCCAATATGACAGTTTTACGCTGGAAGCAGTTATTGACTGCCACCCGCTTCCATATTTCTTTCATGCCATCTTGTTCTAGCCAGCTCACAATTGTTAAAGTGCCATCACAGAATTAGATTCATCTGCGTGCGCTTCGGATAAACAAAATAACCGAAGCAGATAGACAAAATATTTAATTCTGTGGGTCCCATAGTTCGAATGTCACATGATGGTTCCATTTGATGAGACTATATTTCATTCTTCCAGTGGATGATCTTATATAAAAACTCTTTTTACTTCTTGTATGCGACAACACCATTCGATTATCTACATCTCGCATATGAGTTCGAATGGGATTGACAGGAGCAAATTTGCTATGCATGCATTTTTATGCATCGCCGTGTGTGATAATGTTGTGGTGCAATCGAATTCAGATTTGCTTTCTTGAAGCAACTGTTTATTGTGAATTGATATTGAAGTTACAGTCAGACTTATCACTTTACAATTGGATGTTGTAAAGTAGTAAAAATAGATACGCTGCCAGCTGCTTTCAATTCCGCAGGGAGTTGTGCATTAAATCAGACGAAAAATCTATGAGAAATGCGAGGTGGATGATCATTCAGTTCAATCTCAACTTTGATAACACGTGCTATTTATATTACAGATGAAAACAGAATATATGCTTCCTGAATTGTATCTGTAAAAATAGTTTTTCTTACTATTCGCTTCGATAATTGGAAAAAGTTAAGTAAAAAAAGCATCTCGAAGGATGTAATGTATTTTCACTGACATAGTTGGTGTGGTCAATGGTTAGTTATTAATGATAGAAATGCACTCTCACAAGAAATTTCCATTCCATTCTATTCTTGAATTCCGAAAAGCATCCCATTTATGTAATTGATGAGAAAACATCAGCCTTCTGCATGATTGAGAAGCACAAGAAGTTACGCATTCCCTGAATTAGTTCGCCTTATTATTCGTTCACTGTACTGAGACTGTTTTCAAATATTCTACAAAGTTACTTCAGTCATACGCTGACTTAATCTTGTATTTATGAGTACCTTTTGGCATACATTAACGAATTCATTTCCATTACGAATAAATTTACGAATGCTGATTTTTCTTTAATTTTTGCCGCACGTTTTTGATCTTTACAGTCAATCTCATTCGTACCATTATTGAGTATGAATTGAGTGAAGATAGTTAAAAATTGCATCAAATCGTGATGATTGCTTAAGATAGCAAAGTCGCAATCTTTGAAGCACGGTGAAAAGACATCTACTTTTTTGAAAATATGATTACCAGCTTCATTTTTTGCTTCTTCCTCATGGTTCTCTTTTGAACATCACAACTCTCCACATCTCATCTTTCTATTTTTAGATTGTATTCATGTTCAGCTGAATGCTCTCTAGATCTAATTTATCTTCGATCGGTTATCATTAAGTCAGCACAACCCATTTCGAACATGTTTTTATACTTGTATCAAAGAACTGCTAAACGAAATGCACAATTGTGCGCATATATTCGTGATTATTAAGCATTTGGAAATTCATCATACTTTTAACACGATGGATCATTTGTTATCAGTGTAATTGTTCACTCAGAATCCATTCATTAATATTGGGCCTTTCTATGGATAAGAAAATCTAATACTTATTTGCTGTATCTAGCGCTGATTTCAACGCTCATATGGTAGCCGGCTATTCAATATCTAGTTTTAAAAGAGTGTAAACAGTTTTTTAATAATAATACCTGATTAATGACAGTTATGAGGGACATTAAAGATTGATGCATTGTACACAACAATCAATAGAGGAATAGGAGGGTAGGTGAGTTACAGGTTAATTCTAACAAACAATACCAAATTTCCTGAATTTTTTAGCATCACAACCTGAGCTCACGATTAACGTCCTTTTGTTTCTGAACGATCCGTGTACCGAATTCATTGTCTTAGCTTGACTTTGATGAAAATACATAAAGCTATTACATGGATGTAGATAGTATTATTAGCTTTGTTATTATGTGTCCTATTCAATATTTGATGATGGATACAGCATTTTCCTGTGTTAACCAAAATCTTGACACTGAAGTTTATCTGTCATTGCGTCTTATATTGTAAAAAGAAGGAAATAAATTTACTACGACTTAGCCTTAATAAATTGAACAACGAGAGCAAACAATAACATAAACACTTATTCTCAGAATGTTTGGCAGAAATTGAAACTGCTTGAAGTTAGTGTCAAGTATCGACTATCATCATTTTTCACTCTTGCAATAGCACATGACATCTGCATGTAATAATGCAGCACGAAGGATTTTAAATGTAGACATCGAAAATGCCTATGTTAAGCGTTCTTAATTTGGCAATTGTGGAAGACAGTATGTTGCTTGAGTGTCAACATTACATTACCAGGCTAGTTTACAAAAGTTAAAGTGCAATCAATTGTCATTGCTTATTTGAAATTTTATGGTTGACCCGGCCTTCTAAAAAATGAAGATAGCAGCCAGATTTCTAGAGATAACTTAAGTCAATCATAGGGAAGTTGAATGATAAGAAAAGAAGACAGTCTTAGTAGATTAAAGTCATCATTTTGAAACACGCTCCTGCCTTCTTCTCCGTGTGGATTCGTAGCATAAGTAGTTAGTTTACCGGCATCGTTTTCTCAAATGCTGTTCATGTTTTAAATGATGATATGACCGAGAAGCTTGGATGATATCTCTTGGTTTCATTAAGCAAATGACTGAACTGTGATAAGTATGAATATCTTTACTCGTATTGCTATTTTTTCAGGAATGCTATACATTCTGAGAGTCAAAGACTGAAATGTCTGATGGGTCTGACTGCAAATGCAAAAAGACACTCCAATGTTGACACGTCACTGTTGTTTTTACCGATATAACTAGATTCATAAATGCTGCCTAGGAGATTCGAAATGTTCCTGATGCACTAAAGCAACGTTGTCTCAAAGATGAAGTCATGAATAGTGATGTGTGGTGACCTCAAGAAAAATTCATTAGCTAAAATAGCAATAGCAAAATTTCTTTATATGACATTCAAAACTTATAAGTAACCAGCAGCAATAAAGGAAGACAGGTGCAGCTTATACAGCGATACTCAGTGCTTCGTGAATTTTTCAAGACGCGGCTTCTACGCAGGAAAAGGCGGTTATTTGAATGCGTTTCTTCACAGATGCGTAATCAAACAATTTTATGTTCATGCAAAATATTCATTTGGCAAGGTCTGACAGGTGAGGTTCAAATGAGCAAAAGCTAAGCATTCAAAAAATGGAGAATGTACAAGAGTTGATTGTCAAAACTTTCATGAAAAGTACATCATCACAAAATGCGAAAATATTGATACCGATCTACATTTTTTTGTTTCAGGAGGATGCACTAGCTCTGAGATTAGAGCGAGCTCAATGCGAAATAAAGAAAAAGGAGAATTGCGTGGTCAGGCTGGAAGGAGAGGTGAAGAAATTGCAAGGTGACATCTCTGAAATCAGTCGTGAGCTCGATCAGAAAGGCAAAGAAATATTGAAAATCCGAAGTGAAAAGAATCAAATAGTGAAGTGAGTGAACTGCTATGCGCGTAATTACGGTGGCAACCATTTGTGTTTGAGGGTGTTCAAGGTTGCTGCTTGGGTTTGCTTGGGGTTTTGGACCAAAGGCTTGGGTGTCAAACCCAAGCCCAAACCGAAAAGACGAGGTAAAACTTCTGCTGTAAGTCTAGCGTGCTATTTTTTAGACACTATTTCACATCTTCCATTGAGTATCTAACCTACTACTGAGTTGTTACTGTCACCCAGTCGCAGCGCAAAACTGTGGGCTGTGATTCTCTCGAAAAGAGCCAGTCAGCCACAGATTCTTAGGAAAGAGGGAATAATGACTATCTGGTTGATGATCATCAAGTTCATGATTCATTCTTCCTCAAGCAACGCCTATGTGTCTCATGGTCTACTATTGTTACTGTCTATCGATCGACTACACTAAAGGGATGCTGCTCACTTGTTTAACGCCTAGCGAATAGCGATGTATGGAGGCGTCCACGTGTAATTCTAACATGTGACATGTAGGCTAGGCTTATCATGTGATACAGTGTACTGTATAGCCTACATTGTGCATTTTTACGGTGAGGCTTAAGTAATCATACATGGCCTACATAATTTATTAAGCAAGCATATAAAATAACTGCCTGTACACGCAAGCTTATATTTTGTGCAGCAGACCAGTCCTGATTAAGCTATAGCCTAGTCCTAATAGTTAAACTACGCATTGTTAGAGTCTACACGTAGGACTGCCTAATTAGGCATGGGCTTCGATGTATCAGTTAACTAAATACAAGCATACAGCAAAGGAGAACTAATAAGAGGCCTATTCCTAGACATGCCCAAAATATCTAGGCTATCTGTCACTGTACTGGCACAAGCTTTGGCTTTATCGTAGATAATGTCTATGCTTAATAAGCCCCAACCCGCGGCATTATTCATAAGCTTATCAATAATCAGTTAATAAGTACGTCGTGGTCTATAAAGTAGGCATAGGCTTGCTATCGGGAAGGTAGGCTAAACTTAGAAATACAACATCATGACGGTCCCCTTTTGCTATAGCCTGCGATTTATCGTATAGGCTAACTAGATTACATTCGTTAGGCCCGACTATATGGACCAAAAATCCATTTCGTTTGGCTTAGGTGATGCAGAATCTAAGCATGACTAGCTAGCCCATGCAGGCTACCCGGTTACCTATAGACTAGGCACAGAATGGCCTAAGCACATGGCCTAGACACAGTGCCAATGCATGACCCGGTTACTATGCAGCCTGGTTAAGGCGTAGGCCTATATAGTATAATTTATGTACAGTACAGTCCTATAATAATGGTATGAGGCCAATGACAGCTAGAATTTTGCTTCATGTCAGGCTTGAGTGTGGAGCCCAAGCCCTCTAGGGAATCTAGGATGCAATTCAATGGTAGTAGAATTTTGCATATGTTTAGGCTTGGGTCATTGAAATTCTTGCTTGGGGCTCGGGGTGACAGCCCTATAGCAACCTTGGGCTGTAAAGCACGAGTATTAAGTTGGGTCTTTCGGTTCTCACGAGTTTTGAGAACAACACTTGAATTTCCATGAGAGATGGTCTGTTTTTCCGATCGCGACATTCATCTTGTATTTTGAGTGGGTCATGTCACCGTGAATAGGATTAGCGCTCAGACTCACAAGTTTGATGGATTTCATGTAGCTATGCAACTAAAGGTGTTGTTAATCTGATGGAAACTTTCTTCTCTTTTGCTTTTTCTTGGGAAGTCATGTATTTTGCAATGATAAATTGATATTGTCAACATGAGAAGCATTTTGAAATTCAAATTTGATGTTTGTTTGATTTCAAAATATCTGTTGAACTGAGGAAAAAATTATACAATATCTGCATTATCTAGTACTCAGGAATGCATCAAAAGTAAAGAAATTTGCGTGAAAGTAAGCCGTAATAGACTTGCTTAAGAATATACTTAACAGAGAAAAATAAGAAATAGACTTAACAGAATTCAGCTTTGACCAACTGACTTCAAATTTATAGTTACGTGTGAAAATACTTGTAGCTCATTACTGATGATATTTATAAGTAGCATGAGCACGTATTATGCATGATAAATGAAGTAAATCCTCTGTTTGTCATAATTACCTAAAAATATCACACAGAGTAAACTGCAAATCATGAATCTTCAAAAGTTAATATTCTAACAAATATTTGTCTCATGAACTTTTTGAGAACTTGCTGCGGACGTCGTACAGCAGCCACCGTAACAATTTTAGCACTCAGACTAGCCTGAAGTAAAGTTATGATAAGTCAATGAAGGAAATGTTCTAAAGATCTGTTGATTGATTGCGAAATTCAAAAATCCGAAGGTGGGAGGACGTCCTCAGGCAAATTGGATTAAGTGGTGTGCAGCAATGTAGAAGGCCCCATTCCTGGTAGATGGAAGAGCAACTTAAGTTGTGTGAGAGTTTTCAATGCGCACGATGCATAATCTTCAAATTCCATTATGGATATCACACCAATTTGTCTCGTCTCCCCAAGAATAAGTTTGCTGATAAAAATATTTACTTTTTTTGCTAAAAACTAAATGCACGTCCGAGCTTTCGCGAGCGAGCTCGCATTCTCAAGGAGTAAGGCAGGAGTGAGGGAACGTTCAGCACGTCAGACGATGAACGTTCCCTCACTCCTGCCTTACTCCCTGAGAATGCGAGTCGACTCGCGAAAGCTCGGACGTGTATATAGTTTTTAGCAATAAAGTGTAAATATTTTAGCAGCAAACTTATTCTTGGAGAGACGAGACAAATTGGTGTGATATCCACAATGAAATCGAACAACCTCCCGTCGGCTGCCATCAACTATCATCTTCAAAGAGAACGGGACCTCCTGCCGATATTTCTGATGTCGGACCCTCAGCACTGTGTGAAGAATTTTCATAAGTGTTCCGCAATACAAGTTCATCTTCATCCTCTGGTGCAACTGACATCGCGAGTCTACCTTCTCGTCTGTTATTTATATCGGACCGCGACGTGACGAACGTGATTCTTAATCTTCACAAGGGATCACTGGGACCGGATGGTATACCTGTGTGAATCCTGAAGGATCATTGTGACATTCCTTCTCCTATAATTCATCATTTGTGTGTTTTGAGTATCTCTACTGGAGTTTTCCCGGATGAATTGAAATGATCATACCGTCGTTCCCATTCCTAAATGCGAAACCCAACTATGAGTGATTATAGACCCATCTCACCTCTTTCATGTGTAGCCAAGGCATTGGAAAACTAGTTTAAAGCAAAAGGTTATTACACTGCTTCGTTAAGTTTAAGAAGTATCAGTTTGTATTCGTTCTACGTTGTGGTCAAGGTGCTGTCACGGCTTTGACTTGCATCACCAACCAAATCTGTTTGTTTATGGACTCCCCTGGATCTGTACGTATCCTGATGATGGATTACAAGAAGGCGTTTAACAAAATTCCGTATTCTACGATTTTGAACGCTCTGCTGTCATTCAGCACTTCGAAGGAAATATGTATTTGGATCTAACCTTATCTGAAGCAGTGGGAGGAATTTGTAAAAACTCGTGATAGCCTGTCGGATTGGCATTCCCCCTCCTTGGCCGAGTCCTGTTTCCATCACTCTTCGCTCTGGCTATTGATAGTTTGAGTGCTAAACACAAAAACGCCTGTCTGGTAAAATCTGTTGACAATGTCTGTCTTCTTTATTTTTTGCGTGATGCGAAGGAGGATAGCATTGCATCTGAATTGGAATACATCACGTGGTCAACAGCTAAAGGCCTTAGCTTTAATCCTGTTAGAACGAGGACTTGCAAACCAATTAGACATTAGACTTTCAAACCAATCAAATGAATGACATTACAAAGCTTAAAACAAAAACTTAGAAAGTCAAACTCGGCAATCGTTCTGGTGCCAAGTTTTGCGTTTGACTAACTCGCCGGCCTAACTAATGTTCTTTCGATATAACGGTGTCTCACAGTGTGTGAAAATATGCAGTATTCTGACGGGAAACATAAATTGTGTTTGAGATTAAATTGAAATCATCGATTGTGACAGCAATCGATAGTCCTGTTATCCGTCATGTTGCTGATATTTAAAAATTTCTCAAATGAATTGCAAGTATATCAAATTAAATCATAGAAGATTTATAATGCTCGGGGTTCCAAAAAAAGATAACTTGTTTATTTCTATTCCACCAGTGATGCTAATGCAGATGAAATTAATCTAAATAAAAATGACTTGTTTTAAAGTTCTCATCTTGCAGCAACCTACTCTTTTTGAAAATTGCCGCATGAATCTCACGTGAATCGTTTAATAGAAATAAACAACCATCCGTTGTTAGTTAGAGAATTTCTCATCCTGCGAGACATTTAATGGAATAGGTTGGTGCGTTTTCAACGTGAGTAACTTCGTATCCGATTTCGTACTTTTTGCAGGGGATAGTCACGTACTTTAGCATACAGGTAATGGAATCTGCAATTCTCAGGAAATAAACATGATGAATTTCAATGGATTGTGACATTTCTCATTAGCTGAGATATTTATGGGAAAACGTGGATGGTCTAATGAATAGAATTTGTGTTGATGTTAAGTAATTGCTTTGAATCGTTACCAGGGTTATGACAGAAGGAATCAAATCAGGTGACTGGCAGATTCTAATATACAAATTTTATTCGCTTAAAGACGACCAAGAGTCGCACGGGCTGCTCTTTGACGAACTACTTCGTGCGCAATAAAGTTATGAGTGGTTAATTCTAGAATGTGAAAACTGAAAATAAATTCGTACTCATCATTGTCTTCCACTTTGGTAGATAACTGCGATGCTCGCAAGAAAGACAATATGTTACACGGTTTGAAAGGAACTCAATAATGATCAGGTACAAGTGAAGAAGAAGTGAAAAAGAAAAGTGAAGAATGTCACGCAATTTTATATTCACGCAGAGCTTTGCATTACACTAGGGATGTCCCATAAATGAGAAGTTTCATGGCTTTAATTTGAATAATTCGAAATATATTAATCGAATTGTGTATCTTTTAATATGTTTGAAAATGCTTAAAAAGATCGATGACCTTTAAGAAGGATTGTAAAAATCGATGACATATGCAAGGGTTTAAAGAGTGCGCTAAGAGGCTAGATAAAACAGACTTACTAATGAGTAATGAGGTAGGAATATCTGCTTCTAGTAAACAAATGTTCTATAAAGTCCTCCAAATTCACGGGTGAATTGCAAGTTAGCATCATATGAATAATGACAATGAGCATCAATTTCAAATTTCATAGTCCTTATGGATTAGAGTGATTAGAGAGTGTAGATAAAAAGAAGATCGTACCCACACAGCAAGTTCGCAAGTTATTTTGCTGTGTAATAAATAGTGAGGATAATAGTAGTGAGGTGCTCATAGGTTTTCAAAAGTATACGTTGTTCATATGTAGAGTTTGTAAATTTGATTACCTCAAAGTCACTGAAACCGACGTTGGTGTTATACAATAAATACCTTAACTACCGAAAATCTGTACCAGCTATGAGTACCAATCAGGCAAGGTGATAAATGTTTAATCGTTGCACAAAAAGAAGTATTCCAAGTAAAAGCTGGATTAACTGATCACCAGGTCATTGTGAGTAACTGAGATAAATCAATTTGAAGTACTTAAGAAATGCTTACCTACTATATGTTACTATTCGTCGTAGAAGTTTAATCCTATTTTTGGCTTAAATTTCAACGAAATCTCTGTTGATTACTAAACATCGTGATGCATTGGCTTCCAATACTGTTCAACCTGTTACTTATTGAATTACCTACTTTTGAAAAGGAAAAACAACTGTTCTGTAAATTTATTGTTCCTGTTTGATGATTCAAAGTCCTTTTCACTATTTTCAGACAAACTGAACAAGAGTTGAAATCTCGGCATGAACAGGAGTTGACTGAACTGCAGACAAAATCTGAATCAGAAATGAAAAATCTCCTTACACAGTTCAATGAGGCACAAGAATTGCTAAAAGAGAAGATTATTGAATTGAGGCTAAGGCTGGAAGAAGCAGAGGAGCGCTACAGGAATCGACAATCACGGGATGAAGATTTAGAACAGATACAACAACTCAAAGAACAGCTGGAAACTCGAGAAAAGGACTTACGACGTCTTTACGTGAGTTACATGGCTATTCATCAGGAGCGACCGCACAGAAACAGTGTTAGATAGTGAGTGCTAGTGACAAGGTAATTTCAATGGGTGAATCTTGCTGTTAGAGATTTGTCAACAGTGTTTCTGTGCGGTCGTCCCAGATTTCTACAGCAGATATGTCTACCGAAGATAGACTGATGACCCACAGGATGTTATCCATTCTTCAATCCAGACTTAATTTGTCATGGAATATTTTTAAAGAGTACAAACTTTCACCTGTCAATTCCACTTGCCGTCTTCCGCTAACATCCACCTCCGGTAGGCGAAGAAGAATGCATGAATTGATCCATTCACTATAAGATTGGACCAATAGACTGGATATACCTTCTAATTCTTCTATTCCCGCTATTATGAGTACGCGAACATCAGACGAACGCAATAATGAGAACGCAAACACAACATGAGAACAAACATTAGGACGCGAACTTATCACGAGTACAATCATTAAGGCGCGAACACAACACGAACACAATCATGAGGGCGCGAAATTGGCACGAACACAATCATGAGGTCGCGAACACAACACAATCATGAGAACACAAACACAACACGAGAACAAACATTAGGACGCTAACTTATCACGAGTACAATCATGAGAACGCAAACACAATCATGAGGGCGGGAACACAACACGAACGCAATCATGAGGACGCGAACTTATCACCAGTACAATCATGAGGACGCGAACACAAGACGAACGCAATAATGAGGACGCGAACACAAGACGAATGCAATCATGATAACGCGAACACAACACGAACGCAATCATGAGGACGCGAACTTATCACCAGTACAATCATGAGGACGCGAACACAAGACGAACGCAATCATTAGGACGCAAAGACAAGACGAACGCAATCATGATAACACGAACACGATCGCATTTACACCGTATTTGCGCCTTTGTTCCCAAATCAAAATCGCCTTTAGAAATATTTTCTTCTTAGTTTATATTGACAACTTAATATTTCAGCAAATAATATCAATTCTTCTTCACTCATTTTGATGAAATTATTTATGAATGCATAATTTACAAACAAAATTGATCAAATGGTGGACACATTTATTATCGTTGTTTTCTAAAAGTATAATAGTATTATCATTTATTTGACTGATGAATTGTATTAAACCGAGGTAGTAATCATCTTGGAATTAGGTAATAGTTTATACTCAATGATTATTGACATCTGAAGAAACACATTACTAATTAAAATGTATTTGTTCGCTTCTCGAAAATGCCATTTTTCATTGCATTTGTACATTTTTGGAATCGATTAAAGCTTAAGAAGGTAAGTGGCTTATTTCCTTCGATAAATTGGTTTACCGAACGATCGAACTCACTGATATGTCTTTTCTCACTGCAACATTTTCGAGAAATATCAGCATGGAATCATGAGTGTGCAAACGTTCACGTGGGGATACTCATTTAATGGAAAAATTTTCTTTTCCGGAATCACAAGGGAGACGTTTTATCGTGGCTACAATATCAAATTTAATAACGTGCCTGCCTAGTTTGAGGATTCAATTGAGATGTCAGTCACATTTCTATTAACACTTTTGGATATGTTCTTTAAGTTCTCGAACATTGACTTCACAAAAAGTGCACCCGCAACAGTCGTCAATGTAAATTACCTGTGTCGTACGTTAGAGTACTTTATTTGGTATTAGAGCCCCTGCCGGATCATCCGGATGGGATCAGGGGGTAATCCAGATCGAATTCGCTAAATCAACGGGTCCTGCTTGATCCAATAATTTATGAGTAGCACAGTTGAAACAGTAGATAGTGTGATAAGAAAATGATGCTTCAGAATAGAAATAGCGACCTTTTGCAATCTGTTTGCCCTTTACGGACAAAAGCCTTTAAGCACAGATATTTGTCAACCAAATGAATAGCAAAATGATCTGTTGACCATGATTGTTGTTGGGGAACGTTGATAATGAAAAGTAAAGCTCAGCCCAAATATTAGTTAATTAAAAGGCACGAATTTTCACCAGCCGAGCGGCTAGCATTAATACGCTGCCCTGCAAATCCTCCTCAAATATCGAATCTTGACAATTTAAAGTGATGTTCAGTAAATTAAAAGAGTTCTAAATATAGTGTCCATCACTTATAACCACAGAAGGTCGTCTCTACTTCTGTTCAACTCATAGAAATAGATTGTTTAACTGAAGTTGATTAGAATGGAAATTGACTCAAGGTCGCGGCACCGCCGGGGGAACTAAGTTGGGGCATGACTGACCGATGAAAAGCTTAGAATTACACATGTGACTGATTCTAACCCATTGACACAGCCGTTGACAGGTGTATCTAAATGAAAATGCGTGTGATTTATGTGCCACTATTGTGTATTGCATGAAGCTTAACCTCCGTTCTAGAGGTTTTATTGTTGTCGATTTCTATGGTTTAACTAGAAAGGAAACATTGGAACATGTAACGTTAGTGAAATGGCACAATCTGCTCACATAATACCATAGCAATCGAACAATAAGCAGCCAGTTCAACATTAAACACGCCAAATTGTGCGAGGTTTCAGTGAATGTTATCAACCGGATCACACAGCAAAGAGACGCCGCAGTCGATGTCAAGTTCCACAGAGAAGTTTGTGAACGCTTTTTCGTGCGCATGCTAACTTTTTTCATAATGATCGGAGGACCCAACATTATCGAGAAAACTCTTGCACAATGAATTCTTTGAATCTGAAGGAATCGTGGCGATCGGAGCATTTTAAAGGAATTCACATCAATCCGCATGCGGCGCACGACTATTTTTCCTATCTCTGCAAGGTATTAAAAATTTCTTTTTGCCCACTTAGTAAGTTCATGTATGTGCCATCGATTTCAATCAGTTTTCACTACTAGCAAAGTGATACGGTTAAGCAATTTAATTATATGCGCATAGCATATAAATATTTATAAGCTGTGGACCATCAGAAGCGATCAGAAGCGATCAGAAGAGAGTAAAACATGGCATTTAAATACTTTTGTTCGCTGTGAAATGCTTCAACGAGCTGCAAAAAAATGTGTTTGGAAAATATCTTGCTGCTCAATAGCCCAGTGGACATTGATTGACTCTTAAGGATTGACAGACAAATTATTATTGACACCAGAGTGCCATTGACACGTTATAAGCATAAGTTGGACGTGATTTGAGTACGAGACGACCACCGCAATAATTCTTTCATATGGGAATATCTAATCAAATCATGGACATGTAAACTGGTATCGACAAATGATGATCGTATTGAGATCTGATTGACCCGATCGGAGCTCTATTCGCCACACTACAAGGGGTTTCAGTCAACAGTGAACGACTTCAATAGGCTCCTGTTCTGCTCATTATGATCAAATTGAGCCCCAATTTCAACATATGGATGGTAATACTATGCAATTATGTCTGAAAGGCACAAATAATCTCACCAATCTCGGTTCGTTCTCAGTGGCTAAATAGACGGTGTTATTTTTTTAGCCACTGAGGACGAACTGAGATTGGTGAGATTATTTGTGCCTTTCAGATAAAATTTCAATGTGTTGTCATCCATCTGTGGAAGTTAGAGCTCAAAATGACCATAATGAGCCGAATAGTAGCCGATTGAGGTCGATCATCTTTGACTGCAACACCCTTGTTGGAAATAATTTCATAATTTTCGCGGAGATAATTTTTTGTCTAGTAAGCACGGGAAATGAAGTCAAAGTGGAGGCTTTGCTGGAGAAGTTAGTTGGTGCATGAATGGCTCATGACAAGCTATGATTTGGAAATCTGTGGACCTCGGAATATGGCACGTCAATCTCGGGTTGACGTGTGCAACGGTTGCAAGGATTGTCTGAGGGTGAATTTGATCACAGACGGCATGCTGAGAATTTGCATATTAGCATGTAATTCTAGACTCTCAAAATACTTCTAGGACAAACAATATTAGGTCAGTTAAGTTCAAAAGGTCAAAACTCGAACTGGGCTGTCAATATTGATTTCTGGCCTTTGTTGTATATCGTTGTATTGGGCATCATTTTGCCACCTGATATTCTTATCCGATCACTCGAATGTCTGTCTTCGAGTCTTTCCTCTGCTATTCATTTCTTCTTGCAGGCATGTCGCTCCCTTCAATATAAGTGCTGGCATTTTTAATCTTTCTGTTTTTATCACTGCAATCATTCTTTGCTCTTTTCGTTTGCCAATGCCAATTTCTTACATCTTCCATTCCTTTGTTTTTCCAGCTGATTCCGAGCACTTCACTATACTGTCACATTTCGAACGCCTTGATCATATTTCCTCCTTGTTTCACGTCAAGTGAAAAGTTTATCAAATATTAACGTGTGCATGTTTCGGCCTGTTGGGCCTAATCATTTGTGAGTAATTGGAACCAGTGATGTTGGAGCTAGAGCACTTGCAAACATGCCCTCTAACCACACGGACACCGGGTCATCTTTATTTCAAAAGCTCTTTCATTGCAACAGTAGTGTAAACATCAGATTAAGAGGATGTTGTTCTTTTTTGTAAACATCGGGCAACGGATGCAAGGGGAAGAGAGGAGTGTTGGTCAATTCGGATGGGGAGAGAGAAATGCGGAGGGCAGAGAGTGGGTGCAGCTGGTCGAAAGAAATGGGTTGGCCATAGTTCAGACGTTCTTCCAGAAAAGAGAATCGCACAAGATCACATACAGAAGTGGGGAGCACAGGACCGAAATCGATTGGATTGTAATGAAACAGAACCAGAAGTGGAGGATCAAGGACTACAAAGTGCTAGCTGGTGAACACGTGACAACTCAGCACAAGCCACAGGTTTGGACGCTACGGTATACGGAGAGGCAAGAAAAGAAACGAATGGGAAGGAAAATCATCAGGTGGTGGAAATGCAAGGGAGAAAAGTTAGAAGAATACGAAAGTGAGATCAATGATGCCTTCTGTAAACTGAGCGAAACCCCTGGTGGAATCGAAGAGGAGTGGGATCTGTTCAGAAAAGCATTCATCGGAGCAGCAGAGAAGGTGGTCGGCAGGACAAATGGAAAGAATGGGGGCCGTCGAAAACAGCAATGGTGGTGGAATGAAGAAGTCAGAAAGGTGACGAAAGAGAAAAGAACAGCCTGGAAGGAGGTAGAAAGCGTGAGGGATGACAAATCGAAGAAGGAGGTTTTAACACGAAAGTATAGGGAAGTCAATAATCAAACAAAGAAGGTAGTGGCACAGGCAAAAGAAGAGGCAGAGCGAGGGCTGTATGAAGCAAGTTGAACTTCCTTGTAGTGTGAGATCGAAGACGGTAGAGAAGAAAATCAAGACAGAAGAAATCGAGACCTCATTGAGAAAGATGAATACAGGAAAAGCAACTGGCAAGGATGAAATAGCGACCGAAATGTTGAGGGCAGCGGGGAAAACAGGTATTGAATGGCTAGCTAGACTTTTTCGGCTCTGCTATGAAAAAGGGGAAATCCCAAAGGACTGGAGGCTGGGTTTGATTGTCCCCATTTGGAAAGGAAAAGGAAGTCGACAGGACCCTGAGAAATACAGAGGAATCACTATTCTAAGTCAAGTGATGAAATTGTTGGAATGCATAATCGACGGAAGGCTGAGATCACAAGTGGAACACGAAATTGGAGAGGAGCAGCAAGGTTTCAGAAAAGGTAGAAGTACATCGGATGGTATGTTTGCGGTGAGACAGAAGATGGAGAAGACGATTGAAAGAGAAGAAAACATAGCGATAGGATTCGTAGATTTAGAGAAAGCTTATGACAGCGTCCCTAGACCCCTAGTGGTGGCAACCCTGAGATGGTTAAATGCTGGAGAGAAAGAGGTGATACTTATCGAAAAGATGTACGAAAGAACCAGAGCGGCAGTGATAGTCGGAGATAACATCAGCGAAGATTTCCAAATAAAAACAGGGCTCAGACAAGGAAGTGCTTTAAGTCCATTTTTGTTCATTCTGATTATGGAATTGTTGTCAAGGAAAAGCGAAAAACATGATGCAATGAACAAGATAATGTATGCTGACGATCTAGCTGTGATAACGAAAGACGAGGTGGAGCTACAAGATCAACTGGAAAAGTGGGCGCAGAATTTCCAAAGGCATGGGCTGCGCATCAATTTGGATAAGACGGAAGTAATGTGGGTCGGAAAGGAGCCAAAGGACATAAGTGTTGAGGTGCAAGGAATTCAGCTAAAGCAGACAAAGGGTTTCAAGTACTTGGGAGGTGTGGTAGCGGAAGATGGGCGGAGCGAAATGGAAGTGAATAGGAGAATTAGAGTAGGGGTCGGAGCCTATCAGAAAGTGGCAGGAGTGTTGGGAGACAGAAGGATCAGCAAAGATATCAGACGGAAAGTGTTAGAGGTGTGTGTAATTCCAGCAGTCACATATGGTCTGGAAACAATGGCGCTCACCAAAGATCAGCAAGATAGACTGCAAGTGTGCGAGAACAATTGGCTGAGGAGGTTGTGTGGAGTGAAGTTGGTTGACAGAAGAAAACTTGCAGAAATGAGACTCGAAGTCGGACTGAAACGAACGATGACTCAGGAGATTGTGGGAAAGAGATTATCTTGGGCCGGACATGTGGCAAGAATGAATGAGCAGAGGCTACCCAGGCGAATGGAGCAAGAAATGAGTGTGCGAAGAAGAGGAAGACCGAGAATTCGTTGGAGTGACTGTGTCAAAAGAGATTTCCAGAAGGCGGAGGAAGATTGGAGAAGTTGGAGAAGCGACGCAGAAGACAGAGTCGTATGGCGGAGAACTGTACACAATGTGGTTGAAGTATGGAGCGGCTGACATTTTACTTGACTGTGTTTCCTGATATCGTTTCATGTGGTGTTACCCTGATGGTTTGTGGACTGCAGGTAGTTTGTGTTTCCATGAATTTTATGATGTATATGAACTGTCTCCTTTTTATCTTGTTTGTATGAATCCCCCCTACCCCATTTTTATGGGAGAAAGGGGTTGTTAAAATAAATAAAATCAGGAGAGCCTAATTCATTCGCCTAAAAATTGCACCTATTCCGTATGCAAGCCACTTAAACGGACTCACTCACTCACCGTTCAACATCTTTGATTCACCGTCTTGCGGTGAATGGAATAAATCCATGTAATAATAATAATGTTTTCTTGCCATAAGGGCGTTAATAAGTAATCAATGATAATCGATTGTCGTCTCTTGATCGAATAGCAGAGTTGGAAGTGGGTCAACGAAACTTGACCCATGACCCACCTGACCCACGGCATATGTGACCCACCAACTTTTCACGAAAACATGACCCACGACCCACCTGACCCACGGGGTGCCCTGACCCACGACCCACCACATCTTTGACCCACTTGACCCACCTAACCCACATGCTGCAAGGGTGAATGATGTGCGTGCAATTTCCTTTTCTGGTATCATCTTTAGTTTCATTTTCATTCAAGATTCTATGTCTATCTAGGTAGAGGCCTCGTAGTATCAAAATTATTTTTAAGATTTGTTATGAATATTTAAGTGTATCAGATCACTTATCACATGATAAAAAGACATGCAACCTCATCAAAATTATCTTATAATCAAAGTTCATGTACAACAAATGCCTAAGGTTCTAATAAAAAATAAACTTTTCTGTTTCTTTTTATAATTATTGACTATCCTTTTTAGTGCTACCTCTTTAACTCGTAGAGAGAGTTTTTGTTAAGTTGAGGGTCCTACAGACTAAATTTCAAATGTTACATTTCTTAATCAAATGAAGCTAGAAAATAAGATTGCAGTAGGCCTAAATCATTTATTCATGCATTTATTATGTTAGATACTGCATGTGTGAAAATTATCCAACAAAAAATCGTCAAACTAATATTTTGTTGCTTCTGATGGCAATCGATTCAAGTTTCATTAACTTCCGCTAATGCTAGATTTAAGTAGAAAGTTGTATATTTAATGTAAGAATGATATTCATTGAAAAGCAAATGGAGCAAGCATGCACAAGCGTGAATATTATTATAATAGTATTATAATTCAAACTTACATTACATATAGATGAACTGATATAATGTATGTACGAGTACGGAGTGATAACAACCACTAGTGCCATCATGTAAATATTCCTATTTTTTTCCTACCAAATCAAAATATCAAAACGAAACTTTTTTTTTGATACGAAGTGACAAAAAATATCTCTTTTAGCTCTGCCGTAATAAGTCTGTGTGAAAGGGATAAGTCTATATCAATGACCATCGCATAAATTATCGTGCGTATTTCAGATTATCATGTATCGAATCAGCAATGAGATGCATGGAATATGTATGATGCGAAAGTAGATTGAACGGCTAAATAATTTAGAAGTGTAGAAGTGAAGCATGTACATGTATATTATCAAGATATTTTGATCAATTGCATATTTCGAAAATATTTAGTCCCTGATCAATCTTTACCGGAGATTTACCATTCTAATCTCTACCAGAGGATATTTTCTACGAAAGACCAACAAAGTCAAACGAAACAAACAAAACGAAGGTCAGCTGGCATTGCAAGAAAAATTTCAAGATGAATAGAACCTCTAAATACTTGACTTCTTCAGCAGCTGTACCTCTGGAATCAAGGTCACACATCATTGGGTATCGTCAGACATAGCAACAGAGAATCCAGCAGACACAATTGTACTCAAACAACTTTACTCTACCAACATCTCTCAGTAGACAGCAGCAATTGTTTTCGAGCCTTTAATTTCTGTGAATTCCGTCCCTTTCGAAACTGTATGAAGCGTGTGAAAGTCAATAGTGTTGCATATTTTGACTGTATGCATCCATCACCCCTTTCAATGGCACTGACTCAATCATTTTTCATGAATGATAAGAAAACGAATAAATAAAGTTTACTGTATTTGAGATTGTCAAATCTATCATGGGTCAAACTGGTTGGAAGTGGGTCAGCGAAGTCTGACCCACGGCATATGTGACCCACGACCCACGTGACCCACGCGATTTGGTGACCCACCTGACCCATGACCCACGACCCACTTCCAACTCTGTCGAATAGTGGAGAAACTTCTCCATTTGTGCTTCTTACACGACTATCATCTGTTGAATTTCAACATTGGTCGGATATTCAGTGTGTGAAAAAGGAAAACAATTCTTCTTTGACCATTAATCTATGCAAATTTATGCACAAAATAAAAATAAAAATATAAAATGGTGTGCAATATTTCACTTCCGCTTCTTTAGGGAAAAAATTGAACGAATGTTGCACAATTAATAAAGGCCTCTGAGAACGGATCCAAATGTCTTCCAACTCTTCGTACTTTCCAATTGCGTAGACCATGATGAATGATATTCCAATAAATCATGTTTGATGAGATTATGGCAGAATGCAACATGAACTAATGACAATGGAGATGAAAAATGCTCTTTCAATTGAGATCGCATTGTTCTTTGTGTCTCGCCGATATCCTCTACTGAACAATATTCACAGTTGATTCTGCAGACACGGAATTTCGTCGTACAAAGGTCATTGTCTGTACTTCTGCAGTAGTTATTTTTATTTTGTGCATAAATTTGCATAAATTATTGGTCGTCAGAAGAATTGTTTTCTTTTTCACACGCTGACTATCATCTGGTCAAATTGTACAAAATCAAACTGTGTTAACTTCTAAAATGCAGGAAACGAATGAATCATTCAGTTTTTTACTAATCAACGAAGTGAATTTGTATTGAGATGCTGTCTCAGATGCTGGTCAAGGAACTGCTTCAGCTGACTTCACACTGAAGCACATGGACCCGCAATTACTGCATTATTTAAGTGTAAGCTAGACACAATGCACTAATATGATATGTGCAACACGCTGATCAGACTGCTCCACGATTTGAATCCTTATTACATCATGGCTCTTCTCTCCATCTCCCCCACTCCAGATAAATTCGCATGTCTACTGGAAAAACTCAAATTACGAGCAAATATCGCACTTCCTCCAGGCTTGAAAATCTTTTTACTAAAACAGATGGTTCGGCTGAAACATATTCGTGTCAAACATTGCATTTTCGCTATAATAAGGGTTGTAATATTGCAATTATTTGTTTACTGTGATAACTCGTGTTCTTATCCACCTATGCTGGGTGAGTTTGTGTTTCAATGTTGTTATTGTCTAGTTACTTCTTTTAATCAAGGCTATCATTTAATCTCTATGTAAATTTGGGCCAATACAACGTCTGTATGTCTCACAAAATCACTTTATGAATGCTTGTCATCCAAGTTAAACAAACAACTCAAATTTATGATTGAAAAATTACTGATTTTTTTTATTTAACCGATTTTTTTCTATTCGATGTTACAATAGACCTGTAAGTGATCAAAAGCTTTTGCTGAGACGTAGATGACTGAGGTATAAAGGTGGAGAATTTCTGTGAACAATCCACAAGTGCTTAAGGTAGTTATTGATTCAGTGAACTTACTCCTTTATTGGCAAAAATTCGTGAATTGTTCTACAGCTACGTGGTTCTATCAGCCAGAGAGAAACATGAAGGCGATATGTCAATGATTGACTGACAACGTCATTTTCTTGTACGTCATTCAGGCGCGTACCCAGGATTTTCGTTTGGGGGGGGATGATATTTGAATACTGACCTCAAAAATTTTAGAACTTGTATGAATAGACCTAGTCGATTTAGCTGCATGTGATTTACCTGTTGAATCAAGCCAAATCAAATATCATATACACTTGCGCTCAAACAATACAAAATCTGTAAAACTGCGTTCAAAATATATTAAAAGAATGTAAATACATATAATAGTACCGGTACATGCATATCTCTCATGCATTCATTAGCCTATATGTATTCAATAGATATTATAAAAATGGATGAATAAAACGGATAATAATATGATGCAAATTTATTCTATCAATCGCAATCGAGAATCAAATATTCTCGCATATTCCTGTACAACGGAATCGTAACACAACTTAATGTCCTTGTGAACGGCCAGAAGTGCGAGTCCGTTTAGACGCCTTTGGCCCATCATTGCCCTATGATGGGTTTTAAGTAAGCGAAGCAGGCTGAAAGATCTCTCAGCTGTACATGTTGTCACTGGGGTGACCAAAAAAATGGTTAGGAGTTTATGTACATTTGGATAGAGATCCTTATCACACTCTCTCAGCGCCTCCGTCAAGCTGAGCTCCAATCGGTTGGACGATGGCTGTTGTCGCCAAAAGTCTTGCCAGCGTTCAAACTCTGCCGACATCTTACACATTTATCATGACCGAATCAGTGGTACAACTATGCATTGGAAATTAGTTTGGGGGCATCGCTTGCCGACAAAATTTATTCAAGTGCCGACAAACAAAAAATACAAAAGAGCTATAAGTATTACTAACGTGTAATCGTATTAATGCCAATAATGATGGCTGATATTCACGTAGGCCAGCAGATTCAAGTGATTGACTTTTTTCCTCAAAATGTTTAGTTCATCAACCTATTTGAATTATTTCCATGCTTCGTTGAATCATCAAAATCTTAGGATAAATCTATGTAACCTTAACAAACTTAGGAATTACAATAATCAAACACATTTCGTCTTGTTTCACTTCTCTCTATAAGATCTTTTGACGGTTCTTTGACGTAATCTGATCCAACCGTTCCTTAGTAGGCCTATCTAATCAGCAATCGACTCTTCCGTCAATGACATTTCCTCAGAGTGGGTTACGCCTTGGCTACAGACATCAGATAAACCTATTACAGGTACTGTTCAGATAAATTATCATACGTTTACTAACTCATACATTTTAGATAACGGATCATGATTCTTTTGTGTATTTTGCAAGTATATTTTGGTCCTTAATTCCTAACCTAACTACCCTCAAGGTGAGAAGGAACCACCCTCTCACGATCGGAGCTGCTGGCGAATTGAGTGCAGCATTAAACTTCCGTCTCATCCATCAGGTCGGTCCTTCTCGAATGGTTGATTCGATCAGGGTACCTGTTAGATTCACTGACTGTCGAAGTCGCTGCATTCAGCACTACCCCCAGACAGGTCATCCGATCAAGGTAGGGGCGGAAAAGTCAGACTAATTTATTAAGGTGGCCAACTTAACTAGGGGACATCCTACTGCTATTGGCCTAGTCGGTGATGCATCTAAGCCCATGAGTTTTTCTTCCTCCGACTGCTTCGTTAGCGTTACTCTAACACATTCCCGCCAAAGACAACCACCCAGGAATGATTCCCGGGGCCGAGGGTTGTCACGTCGAAGTAAGTCGAATCTGCTACCAGAAGCGACGCAGCGGCAGGGCTCTGTTGCCGCTGTGGAGGTTACTCCGTACCGTATATTGCATCACCGACCTTGATTGAGATTTCATCATTTTATTGCATTGAAAATGCAAATCACTCATAAGCATGCATGTACTTACTCTTCAGTTAAAATATAATTTGACAAATAGAAATGTTCACTATGTAGACTGCAGCAAGTCAATGTGATAAACTGAATGTCTGTAGCTACGACTAAATTACTTATAAGTCAAGCCATGCTTCTATGAACAAATGAAACGCGAGAAACTTGGCCTAGGCATGTTGATTGGAAATGTGGTGATAAACAAAACATGTACGCACGGATCAAACTCACCTCATTTCTTCAGTTAATGGATTAAACAGCCGCTGGAAATTGCATCCTAATATCTCCAAATGTGTTATCACAACAGGAAGTCGCAACGATTCTCGCTGAATCGCCTCTTTATCATGATAAACAAAGGTGTTGAATATTTCATTTACCGACAATAAAAGCAAAACTCTTCGCCCACTTTCAAGAAATATCAACAAAGATATTTTAAATTCCGACCTAGGAACTTGGAGGGGAATAGGATTAACGACTTTCACATATTTGTCGATGACATAATCACCTGCCTCATACCCATACCCGTGTATCGTGAAGGATGAAAGAGGAAATTTGATCAACAGTCAAAATTGATAGAAACTTATAGAAATTTACAAGGTATATATTCAAGTGTTAAATCAAGTATTATTGGTCTGAAATTGAGTATTTTTATTTCAAAATAAAGGATGATTTATTAATTTTTACGAAAGCCGACACTCGATATTTTCACATGCTCAGTATGCCTAAGTTTCTCCCTTTTTCATGCCACTTAGAGTTTCGAATTTCGGGGGGGGATGCATCCCCTGCATCCCCCCTTCGGTACGCCACTGCATTTAATCTCTATGTAAATTTGGGCCAATACAACGTCTGTATGTCTCACAAAATCACTTTATGAATGCTTGTCATCCAAGTTAAACAAACAACTCAAATTTATGATTGAAAAATTACTGATTTTTTTTTATTCGATGTTACAATAGACCTGTAAGTGATCAAAAGCTTTTGCTGAGACGTAGATGACTGAGGTATAAAGGTGGAGAATTTCTGTGAACAATCCACAAGTGCTTAAGGTAGTTATTGATTCAGTGAACTTACTCCTTTATTGGCAAAAATTCGTGAATTGTTCTACAGCTACGTGGTTCTATCAGCCAGAGAGAAACATGAAGGCGATATGTCAATGATTGACTGACAACGTCATTTTCTTGTTCCCTGAAATGTCATGAGTCTGAGATGAATGAAAGAAATGATACATTTGTCAAGCACATGCCTGTTTTCTCAGCAAAGACGGAATTGATAAATTGTTGACAATCGTTGGAAACTGCAAATAGCTTCATCTTCACTGTATATTTCTTCAGTTCAGGCAATATTGCATATCCAGATACACAACACACACATCAGCGTAATAATATCAATGATCAACAATGTAGCAAATTGACTCATGAATTGATGGTCATAATAATATAATTGCTTCAAATCATATTGATAAGACCAAAATTTGTGCATTTATGCTCCTTTTTGTCGCAAAATTCATTTACGTAGGAATGATTCTCACGAATGAGATGGTTATTTTCGGTTTTTATGAGGTCTGATGACATCAACGGTGAAGTGGATGGTTAGTTGTTTTCTCCATGTTTTCCTGCCTCATACAACAAGCCGAACACGCATTTGCAATAAAACCTGATGGTTATGATTGCATTCTCATTGGTAGCTGTCAGATGATCTTGTCTTGTGGAAGTGTTCGCACTAATTCCGGGAGGTCATGGTTCTATCATTGCTTAGATACAACTAAAATGTGTAATATTGACATATTCTGCTATCTTAAGTAATTAAATGATAGTAGCAGTATCACAAACAAGCGACTTGTGATTCTGCTATCTTCCTTAACATGCGCCAAGGAATTAAGCGGGTAAATAGAACTCCTAATGTACTGTCACTTTTGAATCTCGCTGTCAGCGATAGTTTATTGTTAAAAGCGAGAGACAAATGAATTTCGTAATAAAATAATTCTAACACTACCTTTTGAGTTTCTCAGAGCCAAAATCTAAGTCAGTTGGCAGAATCACAAAGTATTTCCTGTGCCTCCTGTCATGAGCATCAAATTTCATAATTGATAATATTATACATTGGTGCGAATTGAATGGTCCTTCTTAAAAATACAAGCTCAATGCTCTTGTCAACACAAACTCATTGTCATAACAGTAAGTGTACACTAAATGTTAAGTTGCTGAAATTAGGTGCTGCCAACTGATTTCTTGAAATATTTTGTTCAAACTTAATTACCTTCGCAGAAGAATAATTGGCATTGAATTTGTTCACTTGATTGGCTTCAAAAATTTGAACTGCAGATATTTTTCAAATGCGATTTAAAAATTCAATAATCTGCAGCAAGATTCATGTTATCATCAAATTAGAAGCAGCATGATGCTATGGAAATCGATATTCTGCATTTATCGCTGAGTAAAATAAGATTTAAACAGAATTTTCAAAATACACATGTTTTGGATTTCAAGGGTGACATCTATGCTCTGGCTAATAAAATAGTGATTTCAATAATGACATTGGATTTCATTTTTGTAAGAAATCAAAAGTGACAGATGTCAATTCAAAAAGGAACTAACGAAATCGATGGAGACAATAGGATTTCAAAAGCTTTATAACGTTACCGAAATCAGATAAATTTTTCATGAGAATTAATAGAACTAACTACGTGATAATGATGTTGCAGTTATGTTATTGCATCAAGGTTGCACATTAAGTAAATTATGATCTAAGAATTAGTCACCTTTTTTCAGCCTTAGTCAAATTAGCGTTTCAATCTTTTGTCATCTTACAAATTCATCTTTGTCTTTTTCAATCTTAGTCAACTACGTGGCTGAAATAAAACTAGTTCAAATCTTATTAATTATTTTTTGTTTATTTAATTTTTATGCTATTTTTCTACACTATCCAAGTAGTGTTTGACTTTCTAAAAAATCTTCAAGTTGATAAGTTGGATATTTCTAGAAGCTACTATTACATATTTATGCATTCAATGTTAGATTTTTCGAAAAATATCTATTTTGAATAATTTTCAATTCATTGCATTTATTCTTCAAATAGCGGTGATAGAGAGTTATGGCGGGTTGGTGTTGTTGGACAGCTCTCAACTCAGCGTGTACTCGGCATGCTCCTCCACAGTCTGCATCATCTTAGCTGCCATCTGTTCATCAACTTTGACGTTCCTTACACCACCCTGAAGACTAGCAACAAGGCCTGTTTCTTGAAGTCGTCGACCTAGCACCTAGCACCTAGGAGAGTCGTCGTTTGGACATAATTGTCGCCATTACGCATCAAATATACGTTGAATGTCTATTAAAGAGCAAGGTACCTTAAAGAGCCACCAATAGGCGGCCAGTAGGGTACTTGTTGCTATTGGGCACAATAGGGTTACTGCATCTCACCAGGTCTCACATGAAATCGCAACTTTGCTCTTCAATATAAAACACTTGTCCAAAATATTGCAGTGTCCTGATTGAAAGTTTCTTTGTCTGTCATGATTTCACTTTATCGATAGCTGCGCTGTCACTCTTGAATTACTAAGTGGTTGCATGATTCTCTGACTGTCTTGAAATCAAAACCATTGTTTAAAGACTGCGTACAAAATATCTGTTTGAAAGCAAACTTCAACACATGCTTTCAACATACTATAATAATGCATGTTTAAAAGCGCGATTTGAAAACAAGTTTTAAAAGTCTTGAAAGTTGATTTAAAGCTGATTTTTGACACATTGTTTAAATATGTTTTTGTCCCTCTTGACTATTGATGCCGAAAGCCTTATCTAATTTAGAAAAAGTTCATCAACGTGCGATGTGGTAATTGTGTATTGCGTTTATGTGCATAATATGTGGTAATGGACATTTTTGCATGAAAGTGCAATTTGAGACTGGCATTCAAACATGAATGTCACTCATGAAAACTGTAAATGTGTTGTCAAACCCAATGTGTTGTAGTTTGCATTAGTAAATCTTACATCGCAAAAGCGTCAATATTTGAAAAAATCTGAAGACATGAATGTATTTTAGACCTAATTACGATGAGATGCTCTTAGAATTTTCTTGACACAGTCCCTTTCGCATACGAATGAAAGCGGCAGGCCTACGCTCCGGTAACTGAAAGCAACAGTTTGCATGTTGAGAAATGTACAATGCATTGTAAAATGGGAATCAGCACACATTTTTAAAGATGTCTTTATAAACTATTTATTCTGTAACATGCCTGCTGACTCGTACAACCATCGATGATTATGTATGGAAGCCGTATAATGTTGTGTTCGTAGACTTGTGTCACAATCTATCTCAAAATTGATGCCTCAATGATATTTGTTTGTTAACAAAGCCAATTATACTTTCAAGCGCTTTCCGTTATGAATGATTGAGAGATCATAGAAAAATATTAAGTGATCAGATAAGCCGACAATGCCAGACATAATCCATTGCTGAAGATAGCAGAGAAATAATGCAAAACTGAAGAATATTGGATTCAGATGATGATGCAAATTTCTTGCAAAGTCAGTCTCTACAATGCAATGATAGTATACTAAACAAAGTTGTCATTTCTCTGGTTTTGAATGCTGTATTAAGCGATTGACATTGGCATACAATCAACATTGATTGTAAATAATTTACGTGATCTGATGTAACTTCTATTTCTCTGTCTCTCTCCCTCATATAGGCCTACTGTAATCTCTCATGTGCTCTTCATCTTTATTGTTACCTGCGAATCTTTAAACTCTTTCTGACATCTGCCTGTTTGACAAAAGGATGCCGAGGAATAAGAGAACATTTGTCTAATCGAGCTAGTGCTAACTCGAGATGCCAAATGGATTGTGATAGGAGAAATACAAAACTAAAGTTAGGGTTTGAATATATTTGAGTATCGTCTTATCAGAAGTTCTTAAGTTTACAGAAGATCTGTAATCCTGGTATTTCTGTACGTTGTGTTCGTACATTCATTTTCATCTCCACCAATGAAAGCAAAAAGTACCATAGAATGTGATTAAAGAAGCGCGAGACATTCTTCAAGTTGTATGACGGCAATTCCTGGAAATCTCTGAAAGTGTAGGCTCAATATCATCAACATAAGCTATCCTGCTATAATTTAAGAGCATTAATATTCAGTGAAGTATGATAAATATAATAGTAGAATAAACAATATATCAAATCAAATAATCATTCGAGGCCAACTCAAACATCAATTAGTATTTCGACTCGCGTGAAAGAAATTAATTGTTTTATTCACTCAGTGTTAGCTATTTCGAGTGAAAGTATTGATTAGGCGAATTAAGTGTAATCGGTTAATCAATTGATTGAAGTAGCACTTTTTATGAATAAAGATAATAGTGAGTTTCATTGATTAAAGGTCAAGAAGCATCTTCTGCTATAGAAGAGTTGCATTTAAGACTTAAGAAGTGTAGAATCCTCCACGAATCCTCCCATTTCGTCCGAAAACACTTCCATGGTTACACGACTAGTTACCATCGATGGCACGTGAGTGCGGTTTCTTCAATTTCTGATGGCATGGACTGAACCAAAGAAGCTATTAGTTGCAATCAGATGAGTGACAACAGATTTGATTTATCAGTATGATAAACCGACTTTGCAATACTCCTTGCAGGAGCTACAGACAGTTTCATTATCCCCAGTCCGAGATATTTGTCGTAGGAGACACTGGTTCGATCAGTCTTGAACTTCAAATGCTATTCGTTAACTTAAAAGTTTGATAGAAAGTCTCTTCGCAACTCTGGTGGCCATCTATCCTTTGTCCACCAAATTTATTTATAGGTTATTTCCCTCCATTTTGTCAATTTTGAGAAACCGATGTGCAGAGAATCATTATCAGAAGACTTATCTATGCTGAGCATTATTAAGCCACGAATTCATCTGCAAAGATTTGGTTGCAGTCAGTACTCAAAGATTTTTCATCTAATGCAATTGAAATTACAAAAATCAAAGAACTTTTTGAACGCCGCTTTTTTGCAAATTTATTAGTTAAGAAATTCAATGCAAATACAACAATAAAAAATTTCAATGGAAACTCATTCTAATCATTTTAAATTTGTGTGACAAACAACTTAGCTGTTTTGTCTCTTTCAAATTCATTATTGATTACTGCATTGTTGGTGAATCGCTTTTTAATGTATTAAATTATCTATTTGAGATTGATAAAATTAGAGGACTGATAGAAGTTAGACTTTGTAAACCCCTTGTTACATCATATTGTTGTGAAATGTGATAGGGTATTAGACGTTGTTTTCAAATTCATGTGAGATGAGTGAATACCAATTCCATTGTTTGTTACGATGCGTTTTGCAATAGCTTCTGTCGCAGGTGTTATTTTGACTTTAAATCACCGCGCATTAGGATGGAAAGATATTTTTTGCAGCAATATCCTGGCTTTCGTCGGATTCCATAGGGAAACGCCCCAAGCAAAATGTCATGACATGATGCGGATAATGGCAGTTGAAGCTTTGTACTTTGCTGGAAACTCCTCTCAGTTATCAAAATACGATAGATTTTGCTTATTAAACAGATAAATACTAAGTCTTAAAAACATTTATCTTTCATTAATCATGTTTTTTTAGATGATGTTAAGAAAATTAATTCAATTTACAGAATGAAATGCTCATTAGAATTATGCCAGTAAAACATTTGAAAAGTACATTGAGAGAAATCATCCTATAATGATCATTGAAATAAAAATAAAAAAGTGCATTATCAAAAATCTGCTTTAGTGTTGGATATATATGTATATGTCAGATGAGTGCCAGTGTTGCCACTCGTGGCAATAATTATTGCCTGGCAATATATTCACAATTTGTGGCAATATGCAATAATTATCTGACAGTTCATTGTAGTTGGCAATATTTTTCAGATTTAAAACGATGATGATATTGTGAAAAGAAGTTTTTGATTTGATGGGCATGTTTTTGAGATAATTAGATAGGTCTATTGAAAAGAATTACGCGAGTCACTGTAATATCGAATGTAAAACCTATTATTCACAATACTTGATCGCTGGTCTCTGAGACTGTACCACATCAATACGAGACATCATTATACTCGAGTCCAACATTCCCACATTCTGGCTGTTAGAATTGCTAGATATGAGAGGAAGAAAGTCGGTATATTCATTAACTTATTAACTACGGCTCCAGTAAAATTATGAGCTAAGTTTACCAAATGCGTTAAAATGAAATATGTTTATAAACGCCAGGGGCTATTTTTTATACTCGTACATAGTTTATATCACCGGTATTTTTTTTAAAGAACGTCCTCCTAACGAAGTTAATCCTTTTTTAGTTGATCGCTCAGAACGATGGCGCAGATCGTTCAAAGAGATGTCTTGCTTTGAAAGATCTGGAAATTAGGAAGAAAATCAGATTCTTTATCTATGTTGCACAGATGGCGGAACCGTTTGAAAAGTGGTTTCAACAGTCTTCGGACATCTTAATTCATCCTTTGAGGCTTCAACTCATGAGCATGGTGAAGAATATCACAGTACAATTCTGAAACCAGAACATTGACAGTGAAACTGCTATGAAAGTAAATATCAGTGACGTCAATAATCAACTTCCTGTTGGCAAGATCCTCATCAGTCCCACGAACAAAGAAGTTTCCGATGTACTTCAGTACAGGTGCAAGAATTAGTATGTAAAAATGTTGACCTATCTGCGAGATAATCTCCCTCTGAAAAAGAGGGTTCTTCGTTGCCTGAGTTTTCTTTATACAACCTTTAAGTTGAAGGAGGATTTCGTCATTTATTTTGCAAATCAACTTCCTAATGTTGTCTCACATGATGACATCGACCATCTTCGGACAAACAACTTTTAAACCAATGGGAGGATTAGCCCAAATCCGAGGCATATCCGAAGCATCCGGCGTCCTGTTCCACCCTTGTCCATGGGAATGCCGATTGTGAAGGAGACATCAGGAAGTCGCACGACATCGATGACAATGAGAAGCGTAATCGATTGTCCGATGACATCAGAAAAAGTCTTTTGCAATGTCGTTCCTTTATGCAGAAAAGAAACCAGCGCGTCATTCAAATTAACATAGAAGTAGACTATATTTCAGTAAGAGTGTCAGTAAAGGTACAGTAAGTAATACATGCGCGTCATTCAAATTGGATAATGATGTGATTAATCAAGGATTTAAAGCTCATGTGGAATATACGCTTTTTTGGCAAAACAAAAAAAACATCAGAGAGTGAGAGAATTGCGAAACTGACTGCTTTAGAAGCTGATGAAATAAATAGGGCAGTACAAAATGATCCACTGAGTAGGGATAGATTGGAAGACCTGAGAAAGGAGGGGTTGTCTGTGAAGAAGGAAAAGGAAGACGTTGATGCTAGACAAACAGCAGCTGAATTGAAATTACAGGAGGCTGTTACTGTAACTGAAACAAGTTACTCTCGTGAAGGAGCAATTAGCAAAGGATGCCAAGAAACGAAAGGCAAAGAAAGAGGCTGTTGAACTTTCAATTGCAAACTTCGGAAACAGCGCAATTTTTCTTTCCATTGCCCAAATTTTCGAAGAAGTGACTGTTTGAAGCTCTTGTTACGAAGTGATAAATGTATATATTACTTTGGAGGTCTAAGTCCCAAGTTCTTATGGAAATTATCAAATTTCAAATTTGAAGCACAGTGGTATATATACATAATTACATATTTTTGTAATTCAGTTCACACGAGTTCTTTTGCTGAAATGAACAGTACAGTAGGCCTACTGACTTTTGCGATATAAATGTTTTTATAACTCAATCGACAAATCTTTTTGCTGAAATTAACAGTGCTGACTTTTGTAATTTACGTGTTTTTGTAATTCATTCCACAAGTCTTCTTTATGCTGAAAATTATCAGTTCATTCCATGAAAACAATATTTTTGTAATTCAATTCAGAATCAGTCCATGCTAGAAGCCTATAACATCTGGCGATGGTCTACTATAGTTTTTAGGGTTTTCACGTTCATGGTCAGTTGTTTTTGGAAACGTTCGTGTTTCTCTGTGTTTTCGTTGTTCTCACGTTTACCTGTTAAAGTATCTAGTAGTTAGCATATCTGACATACAATTATTTTCCTATAATTCATAATTTTTTTCTGACTGCTCATGTGCTTGTATACGCTTTCCCCAAGAATACTTTTATCAACTGGCAATAATAATCTTATTAGGTGGAGTGGCAATACTGATATATATATATCGATGAATTTCGCCATTGGCCGGTTGAATAAATAAATAAAAAGGAAGACGATGCCAATAAATAAGATCTTATTGTGAAAATATTTCGACTGTCTCTTTTACAAGTCTGACGGTAAAAAGAATTCTGTCAACACTTTAACATACAAAATATGAAAAAATTATACATCTATGGATTTTCGTTGAGCATTACATTCATAGCTGGTGAATTCACTTTGATATAATATTTCTCTGCTGTCTTTCGTTCATAGCTGTTGGAAAAATTGTGTCGAAGAACTAATATTTTGAGCTTATCAGATTTTAAACAATGGAGGCGTGCTTACTTTTGAAATGTTTCTACACATCGCTTTCTTTCATAGGAAGATGTTGATGCATTCTTCTTCTTATAGTTGAGATTCGCCAATATGTGATTCACTACAAATTTTGCATATATATATATATATATATATATGTAGATAGATAATAGAAAATCGAAAATGGAAATTAATACCAGTATGTAATATATACAACAATATATATATATAATAAAAGTTTATATGTCAATATATAAAATTAAATATTAATATAAAAGTATATATTAATAAAAGTCTTAATCGAAAAAGACCAAATGATTGAAAATTTCAAAAACTATCACAAGCGCTTTCATGCATTCCATACAATCTTCAGGTCCATAGTGAAAATATTTTGAAAAATCATTTATACATAGCTCTCATAAAAGTCCACAAATCACTTGGCATTCAGTTTCGGATGGACTAAGTCAATGAAATATCTTTCTTTGGCTCTTCTAAAAATATCTGCGGCAGCATGTGTGTTTTATAAAATGGGAAGATGGCAAAATATCCATGACTGCATTCGTCTAAATGTTTACTAAGATTTATTTTGCGGTATTCTGAGATTTTAATTTGTTCTTTGTGGATTCTACAACGTTCTCTTATAGTGTTGCCTGTTTCGCCGATATAAAAATCATTGCAACCAGCACACGTAATCATATAAATGACGTTTTGAGTTGAACAATTGATGTTATTTTTGATTTTAAATTCTTTGTCATTGAATTTATGTGTTGCCTTCTTTCAAATAGCAAGATGTTCCACATTTATGTTCGCATTTTTTTACCATGAGTTCATTATTTATACAAAATTTCGATTTACATAATATCAACTTCAACCGACTTTTTTATCTCTTCAATAAGTTTCACAGAACAGGGTGCCCGTGCATTTTCGGAGGATAATTTCGACTGATCGATAATCCAAATTTCCTTCAATTCACCCAAAAATTTGGTTTGATTAACCTAAGGGGAGAAAAAAAGTTGGAAGAATGAACAGCTCGACTGTATTCCGTAGTCAAAGAGGCAATGACGGAGAGTCTGCCGACAGAAAGGAATAACTCAGAGGACACTCCTATTTACGGATGAAAAGCAAAGTCGAAACATGGCAGACTGCAGTCAGAAGAGAACATGAAAATATAAAGGAGCGAATGGAATTAATTTCGAAGGGAGGTGCGAGCTGCAATGGCTGCAGGAGAAATACCGACTGATTGAGCAGATTGCGCAGAAGCAGAGACACGCCAAGCATACCTAGTGATTAGAGATATCAATACAAAATGGGAACCGAAGCAACGATTTGCTAAAGATCGCCATGTACACCTGTTGCAGACATCCGAAGAAACCAAGGAGAGATGGACTGAGTACTGCCGAGACCTGCATGAGTAGACGTATGATTGACACCACAGCAGTGACGGAGCTTGAAGACATAATACTCCAAGACGACGACAGAACTGGAGAAATACTCGGATGTCAAGTCGAAACTGCGACCAAGAAGCTAAAACCACACAAGCCTCCCTGTACAGATGGCATCGCAGGAAAGATGCTACATACAGGTGGAGTAGAATTGGAAGAAAAGCTGCTCATTATATGCAGTCAAGCATAGAAGTCGGTTATAGTAACGCTGCCAAAGAAAAGAGATATAAGCATCTGCAGCAACTACCACACCTCATCTCTGATTAACCACGTATGCAAAGTGTTCTTACTGATCATCATAGAGTGTCTGAAAGCTTCTGTCGAGCCATTCCTGGTAGAAGAACAAACAGGCTTCCCTAGAGACAGCAGCACTGTGCAACAGATCCTTGCTGATGGTCTGCTTCATCGATTTCTCTAAGGCCTTTGTTAACATTCGGCACGACACCATGTGGGCAGCACTGAAATCATACGGAGTGGATGCTAAGATTATCCACATTTTGAAGAGCATGGACTACAGTCCCGAGGCTGCAGTCAGACTCGGAAATGAAACTGGTGACTGGTTCAGACAAGGATTCCAGACAGGGCGATTCCCTGTGACCTGTTATTTTGTTTACCTGGAACGTGTTACAACAATGCGGCAGAGGTGTGGGTGTCAATTCAGGGATGGCCTATCAACAACCCAAGCCTTGCCGATGATATAACACTTTCGGATGAAAGTTAGTGAGAACTGGAGAGTGGCCTAAACTTCGCTTCTTCAGATGCAGGAAGATGTGGCCGTAAGATCAATACCAATAAAACGAAGGGATTAGTGATAGTGGAGACAAGTCAAAAAGCAGAGCTTTTGACCAGCAGCAGTGCAATCGAAACAGCTCACAAGTGCACCTATCTTGGAATCACGATTAATGGCGAGAGAAGTGCAATGAAATTCCTCACCGCATTGGCATGACATTCATGATGTTAGTAAGTTTTGACAAAATATGGAGGAGTCACATTATTAGCACAAGAACTAAAATGCATGGGGTTGCAATCGTGTGTTTCTAGCGTGCTGATGCTTATTTCGGAAACGTGGACGCTGAGGAAGACGGATAAGCGGTGTCTCGATGCCTTTGAGTTGCGGTGCTTCCGAAGGATTTTAGGTGTTATATGATTTCACCGCACCACCAATTATGAAGTCCTGAGAAGAGTAGAACCAAAGTAACGGCTTGCGTAGATGATTAATAAGCGCAAAATGCGTCTGTTTGGATACATCTGCTGCATGAAAAAATATTGCCTAGTGAAGACCGTGCTGTTTGGTATGGCGAATGGCAACAGTCGTAGAGCCGATCCATGATGTGGTAGACAGACAGTATCAAAGGTTGGTGCGAAGCTGACAGCTGGGATGACAGAAGAGACTGGCGAAAAATAACCAACGAATGATTCGACCTCCTCGCAAATTAAGTAAAGTAAGCAAAAGGATATTAGGGAACCAACAGTCTGTTTACTTAGTTGTTCTAAACAGTGCATTAGAATCTCTTGGTGTAAATGAACGAAACTCTTAGTCGTTCACTAGTAGGCTAAGGAGCTTAGCAAACGGGCTTTCCTAGTAAACTGCCACTGAAATGAACTAATATTTTTCTGTTCATGAAACTGATGAGCGAACTGAATTAATGTTTCTTAAATTTACTACGAGGAAAATGGGGGAAAATTTTTTTCTCACATCGCTTTTCGCTGCTCAGACATAGACAGTCGTTTAGAGCAACTTTCGCTCAGACAAATCCGTACTGTTGTTTCTGTTTGTGAACATATTATAATACAATGTAAATGAGTAGATTAAAGATCAGACCAGACGGATTTTTAAGTTCATTTTAGCCGGCGCAGCGCCGCATAAGATTTTTCGTACGCCTTATGAAATATTTCATACAATTTCTCTCGATTTCTGAAGGGTGACAAATTAAAGGCTGTGGCAAAATTGCAAGTAATGATGACTTTAAATATTTACGAGTTATATACTTCTGGGATAGAGGCCAATCAATTACTTGTTGAATTTGGTAGTATAGGGTTGCCATCTTACCAGGAATCCGGGAAAATTCGGGATTTGGAATTGGATGGCCTCCCTGAAATGGCAATTTTATGAATATCAAAGTCGATTTGTGAGACAAAGGCAAACCAGGTGCAGTTGTTTCCAAAATTGACAGAATGACAAAGTAGTCTTACAAGAAAGAGTGATGGACACTAGGAACAATACAGCTTCTTTTATTCTCTATGTGGTCAACGAGCGTTAAGTCCCACAACGTTGGTGCACATCAAAGTGAACAAAATGGAAGTGAGTGACTTGAGTATTTCAGTTGAACTGAATCGCATAGCGTAAAATTAAAATGAACAGGCTAACTGCGTGAGCGAAGGAAATAGTTGAAAGAGTGAAGAACTGAGTGAGACGAATAAATGACCTTTTTCGAATGCACTGGTACACTTGGGTCCTGGAACGATTTTTTGCATTCTAGTTTCGAATATATATGTATTTATCGAGGCAGTGATAAATTTCGCCTTAATAAATGAATTTTGCTCTTCATCGGTTGACTCAATAATGAAATAATAATAAATATATAATAATATATATATAATAAATATAATAAAAATAATGTACGATCAAAATGCGACAAAAATAGTTTTCTTAATTTGAATTTGTCAAAAAAGTTTTTCGCAATTATGATGAATGAAGCTCAGTGGCTACCACATGACAGCTGGCATTTAAAAGCTCTCTATCTTAAGCACATATTTTCACATATTTTCTATAATCAGTAAAATATAATTCTCTTTTTTAGTTGATTTTATTCAAATATAATATTACCCATTTTGCAACTACAGTACTACACGAACGGCATGCATATACGAGCATTTTCATAGTGCACATCACTCCTATGCACTGTTTTTAAAAATGCATGTAGTCTGCTACTTTCAGCTATAATCGATTATTCTTGCTCAACTGTCTTATATGTAATTTTGCATTATTAGATTACGAAAATTGTGTTGGAAATACACAACTTTTATCGCACAAGAAACGGAGTATTTTTGTAAGTCAATTTCGTTCATAAGCAACTGCATACCCAAACAAGGCTTACAGTTACACAACTAATAGAGCAACAGAGTAAATTGACACTATTTAAACTATCTGAAAACAAAACTAAGGTACAATCAAGGTCGTCTTGGTAATATGAAAAGTAAACATGCCCAGCTTGAAATTATACAATTTAAAGTCATAACTAACAGACAGTTCACACATTACCCTTTTCATGGTCTCTGAGGGAAAATTAAATATCGAAAATAGCACTTCTAAACGTCTTGTGTCATTGACCAGATGGTATCCTTAATCAAGTTGCGTTTATTTTCTCCCTCATTATGTCGTCTTTATTAAATATGTGACTCTGTTTACTAAAATGCTTTCCCAATTATGATTTTGTCAACTTCGAGTTTAGGACCTATGATCCTTTCAATTTTCTCAATGTATTCAAGTTTTGCTAACATAACTCCAATCGTATTCTGTGCATTCAATGAGACTAGCTGCGCTACATTGGTTTCCTAAAACTTGTCTTATCTCAAATGGTCACTCAGCTATCTTAAAGTACTAGCAAAAATTATTTGAAAAGGAAAAGAGAAGCACTGGAAAAGAAATATATGCGTACCTGCAACAATGAACTCACAGAATGAGATTGGAATAATAATTGGAAGAAAATAGACCTCACATTGTTTTTATCAATAACGTCAAATCAAAGGAGCTTACCGCTAAGTCTGGTGTTCCACAAGGCTCAGCGTTGGGGCCTCTATTATTTTTGGTTTATATAAATGACATAAAAAACATTAGCCACCATGGCGAACTCAGTCTCTTTGCGGATGACATAAGCCTAGTTGTAAATGACAAAACTTTAAACGATGCAATAGAAAAAACTCAACTTTCACTGAATAGCATCCTGAAGTGGATGGAAAGTAATAAAATAACACTAAATATAGATAAATGTGAATACATCATCTTCAATCCCATGAGCCACAAAAGTGATTGTGAAATGTCCAAAAATATACATATTGAGGGCACCAACTTGAAGAAAGTTGAACATACAAAAATACTAGGAATAAAGTTCGACAATAATGTCAAATTCGATGAACATATTGCGACTGTTGTCAACAAATTAAAAAAATTCATTCCGATTTTCTATCGGCTAAGAGATATTCTACCACTAGATGTCCTTCGCATGATGCACGAACAACTTTGTCTCCCCCTGATAAAACATTGCCTAATAGTATATGGTAGTGGAAACAAAAATTCGAATCGTTGTTTGCAAAGAATACATAAAACTTTGATTAAGATAATCCATCGAAAGAAAAGCAATCACTTGAACTTCATTTCTATGAGAGGGAGCAATATATGAATATTGCGAGTATGTATCAATATGAACTTTTAGTGCTAGCATACAAAATTAAGTACACAAAAAACACGTTGCCATCGATCTATCAAAACTATGTAGAATCATCGACTAGACGATCCGATAGCTTCAAATTGCCGTTTTGTAAGAAATCATTAGAACAAAAAATGAGCACTTTTCAAATACCATTTACATGGAATTTGCTCCCCAATGAAGTAAAAAGCTCAAAATCAATTAGGGAATTCAAAAAGAATATAAAGTCGTATCTAATAAAAAAAAATGGACTCATTTTAGAAACCTGACCACTCTTACTCACGATAGATAAAACTCTCTACTCTAAATGTTATCCAAAACTAAGCATCAGATGTATGTACATTATCTGTATTATTTAGCAATCATGTATATAATTATGTGTCATATACCCCTTCTTGTGGGTCCTCTGGTCCCTTTCTCCATTATTGTTGTATCTCCACATTGTTGTATTACTCTTGCATGCCTATTCGAATGCACATACTCTGCTTGTTGTCTATGGAGAATAAACATCTATTCTATTCTATTCTATGTGAGTGAGGCCTCAATACTTCCAGATTTATTTATCCAATATTTTTTTCAGACTCCCCAGAATTTCCAGACTTTCCAGACATTTTCTTATGAATAAAACTTTTCCAGACTTTTTCCAGACCACACTATTTTCCAGACTATTACAGACCCGGACGCGGGCACCCTCCAGACAAGATAAAAAAGCCGGCTAAAGAGCGCATAGCTGCTGGTCAGGTTGAGAAAGAAAAATCGGAAACTCAAATAGTTCGTTGGACCATTCCGTTCATTGAAGACAGTTCCTCTGATTTACTGAAGAGGATTCGGTATCCTAACAATAGTTTGAAAGGCGCGGAAATCAAGTCTATTTTCAAAACCTCCAACCTTGGTAATTATTTTCAAAACAAAGATGCCTTTGCGAGTGGTTTGAAATCTGATGTCATTTGTGAATACACTTGTGACCGCTGTCAACTGCGGTACATTGGTGCTACTAAACGTCACATAAACACTAGCGCAAATGAGCATCTGCAAGGTTATCCAGTTCAAACTGAGATATCTATGTATGACCATTTTCCTAAGTCTGAAAGTTTCAGAATCATGGGTCATTACAAATGTCCTCTCATTCTGGAAACTATTTCATTAAAAGCAGATAGCTATGTACTGTCAAATGAACGGAATGGTTCTCACGAATTATTTCTGAACTTGTAGCCAGAGACACGTGTTTGATTGACATTAGTGAAATCCATTTTCTCCTGCCCACTGGTTACTTTTACATTACTTATACTTATGCGTTTAACGTCCGTTCTCTCCGACTTCTTGGGGTTGGACAATATACATTATACAGTACATATTTACCAGTATTGAAATACGAGCAATCATTGAAAACAATATGGTGAATCAATATTACCTCTTAAGATATGACCGGTATATCATTTGATATAAGGATTTTCAATGTCCATGCACCTAGATAAGTAAGCTGTAGAACATTTGTAGGTCAATTTAACAGGCTTGACATCCCTAACTTGATGGAAATATTTTCTACGAGTATGACCTTCCTTTTGTACTGGTAAAGCCAGATGACTTGAAAATTTGAGGGATTTACTTATCATGCCCCTTTTGATGCTTGCGGCAGTCTACCTTCTCAAATTTGAGGAAAATTAGGAGCTAAGTCAGTCAAGACAGTTTTCCTTAACTAACTTGATTTACATGTAATTGCTAGTAATCTGCTGGCTCTCCATAAATTTGGATGTAAATAGCGAATAGTTGGGTTGACACAAAGATTGAATGTGCCATAATGAATAATTTCTCAATTAAGTAGTGTCACAAAGGGCGCTTCTGCCCAATGGTTAGCGTGCTGACATTCTATGCTGAACGTCTTGGGTTCAATTCCGTGTAAAGACTTCCTTCTCACTGTCAATCCAGCTGTAAATGGGTGTTTAGCTATTTTGATGGACGAATTAAGCCGGCAGGAATCGTCTTAGCCAAAATGACATGCCGGTTTATAAAGAAGATGCTATCCGAAGCTTTCTCGCCGGTTCTATTGAGTTTCGAATATTTTGACTTTTAATATCATTTGATTCTTCAGAATGCGTTTTCACCAAGACTGCGAACAACTTGTTGCTATATACGGTGATTTCAAGGCAAAGCCGGCCGCATCGGTCTGAAGTTTGAATAGTCCTAGGACTAAAGTTGCAATCACATTATGTAAATGATGATGATGGCTATGAAATGGTGACGATTTGTCGTTGTTATAATGACAACACGGAACAGAGAATAATGCCAACTAAAAATATGTCATTACATAGGTCTACTTGCACGAACGAGACATTTAAATTTAAGCATTGATCGTGATATTGTGCAATTTGTATAATATTAAAACCTGAGAATTTTATCGTCCCAATTCAATTGGATGTTATAAAATTGCTTTGGTGAGCTGTGTTGATTAAATCCAGTTTATTCTTCTTTAATGTAGCACTTTCTCTAGGTGCACATAAAAACATCAGCTCATATTTATTTCATAGGTCATGCGGTTACAAAAGTCGTAAACCGAGTGTTTGTTTCTTTTAAAAATTAACCTTCCATCGATTAATGACAACCGGTCTTTATCAAAGCAGTTAAGGTGTCGAAAATGTAAATAACCACTTATGTCATTGAACACCTAATTTCATAATCCTTTTAGCGTGAATTGGAGAATAAATGTAGCGGTCAAATTCTACTAGTGAAATCATCATGCTAATTAATCATAAATGTCTGTGTAAGTTTGTTGATATATTTGTGTGATACATATACTAAATAGGTTCAATTTCTGTTTGTGTTATTCACTCATTTGTTAATTTCTTCTGCAATTCAAGCAAAAATCAATTAACACTCGGTAAACATTAATGATTTTAATGTTGTCGCACCTTATAGTGATTGCTTTTAATAAATCCATTTAAATGTAGTTGCAACAAAGAGAATGTCAGAATTTCAAGCGTTTCCTAGAATTATCAAATCAATATTTTCAGCTTTCAAGCCAAGCATTACTCATTGCAACCCTATCTTTAGTGTATGTGATTAGATTAAAAAAAATGCATGTGATATCGTTTAATTATGCTGTATTTTTATCATATTTCATTGCAGTCTTTTATTTTACATGTAGGTACCGTATTTCTTTGAATAAGAGACGCGTCTCTTATTTTTTTCAGATCTCTGATTGATGCGTCTCTTATTCAGGGGCGTCTCTTATTCAAGGGCGTCTCTTATTTATCAAATGTTCAAGTTTTCATTCTTTCATTAAAAAAAGATGTCTTAGTTTTTTGCTACTATTCTCTTAGGTAACCTTTGCATTCCTCACTTAGGCCTATGTCATGGGCAAATTTCGCCATTAATTTTTCTTAGATATATACGCTTTATCATAATTCAGATATTTTGGAAATGAAAGGAGTTTTATGGTTTGTAGTAGCATATCTTGTAGACTCATCTAATACATTCATATACCAGTACATGTTGGCCACTATACATGTAGACTAGATCTGAATTTACCGAAACGAAAATACCGATAATCAAGTAGTATTTACAGCAAAAGTTACCGACCGGTACTTGACTCCAAATGCAAAGGAAGCTACCGTATAATGCCTCCTTAAATGGTAGATGAAGTAACCCATTAGAAGTACCCCATGAAGTAACCCAGTAGGCCTGCGTGTACGTATGTACAACATGCATGTACTGCATGTACAACAACAAGAAGCCTTATATATTATACAATATTGGTCATGATACCCGGTATTTGCTAGTAGACATGACTTATTTTACTAAGAGAAGTAGGCCTAATAATCGCTGAGTCAGATGTAGCTACCACATTACAATAGCCTGCATGTAATATGTCTATAGCAGTCTATTTTTTGTACATGCGTCTCTTATTCAAGGGCGTCTCTTATTAAATTTTTTCCTCTCACGGATGCGTCTCTTATTCGAGGGCGTCCCTTATTCAAGGGCGTCTCATATTCAAAGAAAGACGGTATTCATATTGTGCCGTCAGACATGAATTGGTTATTGACCCGCTTGTCGTTAATTATTTGTGGCCCGCTCACTGTTCTTTTTCTGTTTCGTTTCTCTTTCCTCTCATAATTCTGTGTCTTTTTTATTTCTTAGCCATTCCTATCTGCTTAAAGTTCAAATCCTATTTTACAGTAGCACATTGTCTGTAGGAGGTAATGTTCAAGCTACAGACTAAGTATGCATTTCATTTCAGTGACAAATTGGCACTGAAAATGGAATCTTAGAGATAATTATCAAAGACTTATGCTTGAACCTCGAAGCAATTACTAATCACATATTTTATTCATCGAATCAGACAACAAGACTAACGTAGAGAGAACTACTTTACCTAACATACTTGACTTGAAAAATGTGAGCTGAATACGAATCGTACTTGTATGTGAGGAGAATGGAATTGTAATGTCTTGGCAATGATAAAGGGCTTTCAATCGTAGGAATGTCTGAACAGTGTTTGAAATGTCTCACATACACGTTACAAGAGCTTGGTTGCAGAAATTAATCATTAAATCCTCAGTGAATCAAATTTCTTCGATGAGTGCCAATTACAACCAATTCATTTTACCTCATCGACATCGAATCTTGACTCTGGAGGTAGCATCAGCTGTTGATGGATCTTGTGCGGAATGTAATTATTTGTCGTCTAGCTATTTTCTTATTGCTGATGCCACCAAGCTTTGTTGTCAGATATTGTAACCTAAATTAGATAGAAGTTCATCAAGCCGGTGTCACTTACTCAAGATTGCTTTCAGCTTATTTCAGAAAGCTGTCTTGAGCAATTAACTGCAGTTTGTGACCGACAGCATTGACGCAGTATTGATGTTGTTGATAGATCGGCATTGTCGTTTTCGAACATTTTCACGGCAAGCCTGCTGCGTAGCCACTTACACTAGAAATTTAGAGCATGTGGTGAACAACTACTTCACAAATTGCACAATAATCTGAACTGATATATTATTAAGGATTTTTCATTTCAGTGACATGCGTCATAGAAATGACTTTTCGGTCACTTGATAATGCAACTGACAGTAAATAGCTAGTTGGCTATTCAGTTATTCGAAGTAGGAGACAAGGAGGAAGTCTTTCAGCTGCCTTTAGAATGCAGTACGCCTTTGGATGACATGAAGGTGAGAAGGGAGGTAGTTGAGTTTTTTTGCAACAGCTGATGAAAGGAGGGACCACTGAGAATAGAATGTCGTTTGAAAGGTTTCGTTTGACAGTAAGACAATGTGGATCGGAGATGAACACGGTGACATCCTGCATCTCAGCAGTGAGGTGCATAGGAGCAGATCAGTGTCGAGAGGAGTGCATGAGCATTGCAAGACGAACGTCAACACGTGATTTAGCAGGCAGCCGTTGAATACTGTGGTGGGAGGCGTAAAAGCGGAGAAGCGATTTTGTGGAAAAATCCAGACGAACTGAAGCGCTCAGAGCAGACTGCATACGTTGCAGTAGGTAGTCAGGGACACCACTTGAAAGGGATATACAGTAGTTCAGACGGGACAACGCGAGGGATGAGATAACAGCTTTTCAGGAGATGCTGATGAACGGAGCGCAGGATTGAGCGGATTTGCCTTCATGTGGAAAAGCAGGTGGACACAATACGAGAGATAAGTGAGATTTGAATTAAAATTGAGAGTCAATCATAACTCCAAGGCCGTCCAGTGCTACAGGTAAGACAGAGCTTGAGTGAACACGAATGGGATAATGAAGGACCGAGTTATACTGTTGTTTGGTGGACAACCAAGTAAAAGCTCTCTTGCCAGACTTCAAGTTTGCATTGGCATAAAAGCCAGAAAAAATCAATGCTAGTCAAATGCTTGATCTTTAGAGATGTTTCTGAGGCATCATCTGAAGGCATCAACCGTTTATTTGGATGTCACCTGCATAGCCATGAACACTGAGATTGTGATGCTGCATTATACGGATAATATCTTATGCATATCAGACAATCAGAAGTGGCCCAGCACAGAGCCCTGAGGCACACCACAGTGAGCAGGAGAAAAGGGAGAACATTTCCAGTCATGTCAAAGGATTTTTGTAATCTCCGAAGAAGTGCTACGTGATCGACGCTGTCAAATGTTGCGGAGAGGTTAAGTAATAGCAGTCAACTAAAATATCCTCTGTCCCTAGACCAGATAGCATCGTTAGTAATTTTGATAACCGAAGTCACGGTTGAGTGATAAGGACGAAATGCAGTCAGTAAAGGAGGATTTTTTAAGCAGCAATGCCTTCCAGCGGCTTTGACAACATGTTGAAGCTTGAAATTTCTCTGTAGGAAGCTGGTTCTTGTGTTTTAGTATTGCCTCCTTGATTACCGGCGTGATAACGAAAAACTTTCAAGCTGTGGGGGAAAATACCGAATGACTTGGAAGCATTGAGCATGTAAGAGGTGCTACAAAGTCAATAGAAACCTTAAGGAGATATGAGTCGCAAACCGAAGACCTATCCGGCAAGTGTAGGACAACCAGGATGACGTCGTGAATAGAAATAGGGTGAAATTTTTCGAATGAAATGTTCACAGACAGAGCTAATGGTTAAAAAGTCTGTTGATAGCTGCTTCTTGAATCATTCTATTGTACAAAATCGGTCGGCTGAAAATCGTAAAAATGTACCCCGCTCGTTGGTAAATATACCCAACTACGGTGAAGAAAGTGGGAGGGCAGATATGTAATTGATAAAGCTCGCATGATTTTTTAAACTGAACGTAATTTAGGAATGCGATTTAGAAGAAGACGTGAATACCTACCCTGTCTATCAAATTGTTTTTCTTTGTAACAGGTTTATGTTATAAAAAGTTTTGTTGTTATCACATTGAATGTAAAATCTGTCACAAAGTATATATTGGTGAAGCATCTCGAACTATAAGATCTAGAATTGATGAGCACTTCAACAACACATATCCCCATTTCACTTACACATGCCTAAATTTCACGACATCAATTCAAAATTTGCATTACAATGGAAAATATTGTGCGAAAGTCAGAGGCAATTTTCTTACATAAAAAAGAAAGCCTAGAAGTTCTACCACGCCCAAGCTCCGTTCGGCGATGATCATGCCACTCGTCTGACCAGGGTTAAAGCGACTGTTGATGGTGTGGCATGCGACTTCCATTCAGGACCGCACAGAAACTAGACTTTCAATTAGAGATTAATGGCACTTTGACAAACTGTCGAATCGGAGAAAAGAATTGAAGAATGGGAGCGTGACTGAGCTACGAGATGATGTTGATGGAAACCAGGCTTAAGTCTTTTCAGCAATTTCCATTCAACGGGTAATTGGTTTAATATTAACATCTTGTATACACTCGTCGGTGGAACTTGCGCATTTTACTCATCCATAGATTATTTTTCGGGATGTGCGTTTCCAAGCACATCTGACTTCATGTGGGCTCCAAGGCTCTGTAAATTTGCATAGGTGCTCAGAAAGGAAGATAGAGGAGCACCTGTCCTTACTTCTTGCATTCATAATTTTTTTAAAGTATTCTAAATACTTTATCCTGAAGCATCGGATCTCAAGAAAAAATTGCGAGCTGCATGTTAGTGATTGAGTATTGAAATCACTCTATTTTATTTTCAGGAGGAGAAAAAATACTTCCAAATGGAATTGGTGAATCGTGAAACAAATTTCAACAAAGTCTTTAACTCGAATCCTCAAGTTGGTCTGGTCAATCCTCTCAATGCGACCACAAGAGTAAGAACATATCCCCGTTATTCCGTAATATGTATTCTGTATTTTGTAAGGTCGAAATGTAGAAACATATACGTGAACTGCAAGTAGCATGTCGTCGATAGCTGAAGCACTATTGGTTTAACAATTTTTGCAGGAAAGAAGCATTCAAGCTTAAATTTTAATCAAAATATTGCTCCTATTATTTCCATTGACGCAATTTTGCAAGTGCAATGATAAAGATTCTTCATGGCCTCGCATTATCTCAGTGTGTAAAGCTTCAAGTAGATAAAACATCGAATACTTTATATGGTTAGAATAAAGTCGATAAATAATAAGTATCGTAAACTATTAGGCGTTTCCAAACACCTGATAGAATGTAGAAATGCAAGAATAACTTATTTTTCGCTCACACGATACCCAAAACTAGCGTGCAACCAGCTATACAAGGGAGCATCACTAATTGCCCATTGAAACCAGGCTTGTGTAGTCAGAAAGAGCGTTTATTTTTGCTTCATCTTACTTCAGCGCCGTTTTTAACCGTTCTATAAACCGTATTTTGTACAACTTCCTACGGTTTATCTTGCGCTATCATCATAGAACTATCATATTAATCAGTGTCTGTCGATACGGGAGGTCCACTTTCTTTGAAGATTATATGGCTATCATGTTACTGTCTAACTTTGCAAGTAATGTATGCTTGCTCATGGACTTGGCTTACTGCGATGCCTTACAGGCTTGAAGCCTGAATCATGGACAATTCTCTACGTCATTGCATGTAACAGAGCATAATATCACAGAGATAGAAGTGCAACATTCGATGTCCTCTTTGGTTGACGTTTTTCATACAGACATAAAGCGAGGACACGATGAACTTGTTTTTCCATGTATTACTGCTCAATATTTTCATCCTAGTAGTAGCGGCACTAGGGCAGAACGATGCGGTCTGAAAGTTGTTTGGTCGTCAATGGACTTGTTCTTGATTTTGTACAGTATATTCCTTAAAAGGTTGTGCATATATTTATTGCCATCTATGCATTTTTTTCCTCTGCTCATACTGAAGTTTTGATACATATAATCCGTAATCATATCATTCAGGTTTCTTCAAATGAAAGTTTAAATTGTATGTAGTAGTTGAAGGGATGTTGCATGAATTTCCATCTTCATAACTTGTAAGTTGAGAATGATGTTTCTAATGATGTCGATGTGATGAGTGCATTTTTAAGTGGACAATTGAAAGGTAATGATAAATTGCGTGTCAAATTCATAATCATAAATCAAAATATGAATCGTCGCTGCAGTTCAACAAGAAAGTATCGCATTAAATTAAAGTGTTAGCCAATTGAAGGCGATAACGAGTAGATGATTGTCATGAACAAGATATGCAGTTAAGTTTTCATTGGAAATTGCCGGTATCCACATTCAATTTGATTGAAATATGTTTTTAATGGCAGTGTTGGAACATTGGTTGTGATTTGTCAGTCGGTCTAAAATTTTGATGAAAAAGTGGATAGAATGGTTGAACCTATTCCTTTACCTTCCCTTATCTTGACTGTAGCAGCTCTGATTTCCTGATCCAGCAAGCCAATTTGAATTCATTATCAGGATTCATCTTGATGTAAATCAGTGGTGATCAAGTGATTCCAGATGATCAGGCAAATTATCGAAATTTTCGACACGAAATGACAAGAGATGATCATGTGGACTTCCGAGTACAATCAACAGGTTTATCATGAAATTACTGGATCAATCTTTTTGTCTCCATGGCACAGCAGTTATAGGTATCACAGCGCTCTAAGCAAAGTCAAACTGTGTCAGCACCGTCCAAGCCGGCTATGGGGGAGAAGTGATGCTAAAGCTTTAATTCATTAATTCTACATGTCTGTCGCTGTGATGAATATCTATCGGCACCTGACTCTTTGCAATAGGGTATACTGTACTGATGAAGGTTAATAATCCAGAAACATTTTGGGTTCCCGTAATGATATAAAGTAAATTTTATTGGCTTCCTAGATCGGATCAGGGTGTGATCCTGATCCGATGCATTACCGCAAACTGGTTCATGATCCGGTCAGGGCCCTTTTGGACGGTTATCCCGAAAGAATACAGAACCAAAATTTTTCGAATGATAATCTTATTTTCTAATCTATGTTGTATCTTGAAATCAACACTTTTATTCGTCTCCGATCATGCGCTTTCCAGGAGACAAGATTAGATGAAATCAGCGTTATAGAGAGGAAGTACAAATACGGTACTTGAAAATAGAGTTCAACGAAGCATTGAAAATTAGCTCTCTTAACAACTCGAAATTACAATGGTGTGTGACAAGTTACACCGTGGAATCCACCTATTGTTGGATGAAAAAGAATGAATCATATTTTCTACGGAGTTACTTTCCTTAACATTCGGTCAGCGAAAATTGGGAGATGATGTGCACGATATAGTCAAATATCATGACATTTTCGCTAAGAATCTTTTCTATTGAATCAAATTCCCAAAACGCTTGATTCATATTCAAGGATTTCCAACTGCCATTTAAGTTAGTTCGTCATTGCTTGTTCTTTAATTCAACTGTCTCTAAAATTTGCTAAATCTCACTCGGATTGAATTCAACATTTTCTGGAGCATGAGATATTTCTAATTTTGCACGATGTACTTTGCCGCCTGCTCTGAATGCAAAACTACGAACATGCAATGTATCATAATCTTATAGCGCTACTTCAAATTGACGAACCAGCGTTTACTGATGTCCACATCCGCGATGATTTCTAAAATATTCTGAAGTGAAATAATCATGAAACTATTTCTATTCATTTTAATAAACTTATTTTACCTAGAACAAATATCCTGAAAATGTGATATTCGCTATTAGCATATGAAGTGGAATTTCGGAAATTCATGAAAGACTAGTACTTTTAGCACACTTCTGAGACATCGTCTAAGTTAGTGCGGATGTAATAATTAATAGATGTCACTTTTTGGAAGCATCAAGTAAATAAGAAAGACAGCTGTGCTATCTAAGTATGCAACTCAATAATCAGTGATTCTATTTACATTTTTTAACTCATAAAATCGGAAGCAGGAAGTTGTTGTGCTCTAGATACACGTAGATATTCAAACTTCATTTCTTTCTGATGCAATACGCAATTAATTACATTAACTTGATAAATATAGAAAGCGGAGCAACCATCAAATGATCATATTCAAACTCATCAGTTTCGCATTCTCTATCAAATAAAATGAAGTGCAAGAGTGAGTTAAACTGGCACTTGGGGCCCGAAAATAATTCATCGGTTCGTGTAAAAGTAAAGTTGTGCAAATTGATAGGCCTTCGGCGCTCAGCACCTTCTTCACGGTCGATGTTCAAATGACGGTCTGCAGACTCAGTGTGAAGATCTATAAAGAAATAAGCGACATGAAGAATTGCATTGTTTGTTGAAAGTGAGGGTATTAAGTTCATGCGAATCCTCTATTGATTGTAGGCTACAAGTGTGTTCTTCAAGCGCTTTGTCTACAGTGAATGTCGTGTCTCTAGTGTTGTTCAGATCAGCAATGAAAATGCTTGATGCTATCTACAGTTCTTGACTTTTAATATGCTCTTAGAATGGTCAATTGCGTAAAAAATGAAATGGGCTGCATGAAAGCCAAGCGCGCGCAATCTACTGTAAACGCCTTGTCCCAAGTCTTTAATTAGGCCTTGTGTTATAAATGAAGATAGTGAAAAGGATGGTACTTAGTACTCCCATCGGAACTCAGTCATTGAGAGTTTAATATCTGCTGTGGCTGCCGCACATGATTACTCGGGACTGTCTTTCACTTAGGTAAGCAAATATCTACTTGATCATGCAGTTTATGGATATGTTTTTCAATCAGCTTGTTGGTGAGGCCATGTTTCCAAACTTTATCAAAGACTGTGGAGAAATCGATAGTAAAATGAGAGTTCTTATGCTTTTGCTGTTGTTTGATTTGGTGTTTTGTGCATTAAGAAGTTTGAGCAGTAACTTTCGCAGTGAAAATCTGCAGAGATTTTGTTCATGCTTGTTTTTTGCATTCATTTCACAAATTTGTTTTTCAAGTACAACCTGTTTTTAAAATATAATTAAATAGGGCCTATGACTAATTTCTAACCTGTATTTATTTCAAGTGGATTTCCACCAGATTTCGATCTTGCTTACAGGAATATTCCAAGCAGATAATCAAAAATTCTAAAACTCGACTTTTTTCAATTGGTTGCTTCAGAAGTAGAAAGGAAAATGAGCAGCTGATCAAATAAAAATTAACTAATATAATCACAGCAGATTTTAACTGATAAAGCTACTGTTAACTTCACGTGCTTTGCATCAACGACGTGTCGCGATATTTTTGCTGGTTGATCTTCTGCGTTTCGAAGTTTCCTGAATCCCACTGGCTTTGACCAGATAAAAAATTCTCCTCGGTGACTGGATTGAGACTGTTTAATGCCATATTTATTTCCATCAGCTTAAACACACTGCTTGTCAGGCAAATCGATCTGCACGATTCTGTTTTTTGGTCAGGCTCAACAGCTTCTAAAATTGTGACATTGTTAGTTTTGAGCGAGTCGCTAAGAATGTGTTTATTCCTTTTAATCTTTAGGAAGTCGACTTAGCATATTGTCAGAGATGTTATCCTCTCCAGGGGATTTTTGTTTAGTAGGTTTTTGATCACATGATCCAATTCATATCTAATGAAGCGACTAATTCTGCAGTTTTTTGTTTTTGCAACTGATGCATGATTTTTTTCAAATCACCAAATTTTCCCTTGTTTTTTGTCTTTCTTTGATATATACATGTTTACTACTTCTAGAATCATCTGTTCGAATATTTTGTATTAGTCATTGCAATGGTTGAGGCCATTCCGTTATTTCTTTTTGGTACTTGTACCAGTCTAATCAACCGTAATTCCATTTGCTGCGTTGTTGAACGATGTTTTGCACTTTTATTGGACGGTTTCTTGATAGTGATTATTATTGGTCGACGGTCTGATCCGGTGTATGCATTAATGGCATTATTACATGAGTGATTTACAATTATTACAATTTCACATTTGCATTTGCCTTTGATATATTGTCTTTATATAGTGTGAAGTCTTGTGTTGACTTTGTGACGTTAACTTTGTTGAGAAGGGTAGGCTTCCCGCTATTGAGTATACTATATCTCTGTGTTCTAGCTTAGTCCCTGTCTGACGTCTTTACCTATAACATCTTCATTCTTCTTCACATAATTTACCAAGCAATCGGATAATTCAAACTATTACTCTTAATTTCATTCTTCTTGAATATAAATCTTCAGCAGGAGCGTTAATTTCTGTTAAGATGCCTGCTACTTTCCATGGCAATCTGTTCGTCTTAAAATTTTGGTTCCTTGCATCATTGACAGAAATATTGATAAGGGATGTAAATGTCGCTAATTTTAATTATAATTCTACGCTGAAATTACCTCTCTTATGGACGCATTGTACACAAAATTGAATTGCATGATTATTCAATGAAATGAAATAATATCTGAAGCTGCAATTTGGATATTCCTGATTTAAACTTACTGAATCATTTGAAAAGCAAAATATATCTCACAGTAGATGAAATAGATCATGCAGTGGCATTTTGATAACTCAACACAAGTAATTTCAATGATTTGTTGAAAGCCATTTTTTGGTCTGTACTTGAGTATTCAATAAGGTGTTAAGCAGAAGTATGACTACGTATTTCTATTTAGTAGATTCACAGTATTCATCTGATAAAGAACTATAAAAGTAGGGGTAAACCGATTAGTAATTTTGATAATCGGCCGATTGCCGATCAATCGGTGGAAGGTAGCCGATTAATCGGTTGATTATTTCTTTTAAATTCATCTGAAGTCGACGTTTTCCATACAAAGATATTCGTACAGGGGCCACATTGTTGTATTGAATTATACATTGAACTTTGTATTTACATGTGCCAGTTGCTCATTATATTTTAAATACATTTATGCACGTGGGCAACTTAAAATTGATTAATTTGGATAATGAAAAAAATTAATTATTGTGTTGCTTGTCTTCAAACATTAGTATTCTAAGAATTGTTTTGTGCTTCTTCATCTACCACTTGATTGTCCATGTGTTACGTCCAACGTTCCCACAGAATAGCTGAAACATAGGGTTACCTTGTAACTTTGCCAAAAATCTTCATCAAATTTCTAATTCTGTAAATTAGCCGTGTATTTTCATCTCATGGCTGTAATAATTGACAATGCAGAACAGCGGTTCTTAATCATGTTCATGCATGACTTGCCGATTGATATGAAGTTGCAGTTGCAACTACCGAGTCAATAAGTAGCTCTCAAAATTCAAAACAGGAAAATAAATGTTTAATGAGCATCCACATTTCAAATACAATCCCAACGAAAGCATTTGATACAATTTCCAAAATTTCTAGAAGTCAGAAGTCGTCATTCATTTTTAGGGGGCATTTTTCAAAAGTTAGAATTACAGTCGACTCTCGATATAAGCAATCTGTCGATGTAAGCGATGACAACAGCCGGTCCCAAGATGTCCTTTATATCAAGAGTCGATTGTATTTTAATTATTTTTCCTAACGCAATTTGCGGGAGTTCAAGGCATCGTATGAGGCTGGGAGTATGACCACTAGGATCACACTGATCGCTTTCATTTGGTTACACTTTTTACATGTTTCGTAACGTTGTCCCAAAAAATTCGGGTCGAAATGACTTCTAAAATTGAATTGCAATAATAAAATGTGCGATACTCTGTAGCTGAATTCGACAAACATGTCCGCTTTTCCCTCGGAGCGTCCGATCGGGTAGGATCGCTCATCTTTATTGGGAAGTAAGTACTACCAAGCGAAATTTCAATGACAGGACACTTATGATGTTAGCGGTGAGCATCATAATTCACGTGATAAATTTTGAATTATGGTAGTTCCATTGAAATGAAGTGAATGTTGCGACATGGCCCCAAGGTTTAAAAACGAATGAATTTGCCTAATGTGTCAGCATGTAGCCTACGCAATTTTCTCCTCTTTTGCCGGGATTCTGTGTCCTCCTGTTAATTGCTAATGTAGTTATATAATTTTGAGGATGTTTACCCATGTCAGATATATTTTTTCAGTAGTGCCTTTGTAGGATCGATCATTATCTGTATTTAGCAGCTGCTTACATGATGATCTTGTTTATGGTTTGTTTGCCCAATCTACGACAGGTGTGACCTCTATGTCCATTTCTGGAGGAAGTTTGATCGATGATACCAGCCATTATGAGAAACGTTTGTGTTGACTATCGGATATTAAAGCAATTTATCAAATTAGAGTGAGGCATTGCATCATTTCATAATTTACTTGCTTCAATTATTTTGATATACTGTATAAAGCATCTATATGCGAAAATTCCAATAACCATTTGAAAACTACCATTTAAACATCGAACATCAAAATATGACAACTTCTTTTTTCACTGTCTTTCCGTTGATGCGAAGAATCGATCATCATTCTGCTATTATCGTACACGCACGTAACTTTTCAATTGTTTATTTATGGGAGACTTAGCAATGCAAATTTCAATCAAATTTTCCGATACGCAACGAGAACATGTGTTCAGTAACCCACCAAGGCTGTAAGCAGCTAAAATAATAATCAATCTTTTGATTATAGAATTTCAATTAAATTCAAGTATAGTAAAATATCCCGCGTGCACATGTGCGACCAATATGGTGAAATTAAGGGTCAGACATTGAAAGATATTGTTTGAGAAAATTATTTGATTTTCATTAACATTATTGTAAACAATGTGAAGCAGTGAATTTGTTTGTGAATTTTAGTGGACCTGCTGTTGTTTCAGGGCTTTTGTACTCAAAGGTATGACATGGCAATTATTATGCTACCGTGCACCAGGGTTGGAACCGAGCGGTTTTTTGACGGTCGGGGTCGGGCCGGCTGCCAGGAAAGGTCAGCCGGTGTCTCTGTACAGGCCTCCAACTCGTCCTGAAATTTCTAAAACTGTCCTGCTTTGTCCTGAAGTATGAAGTTTTGTCCTGAAAGTCCTGAAATATGACGATTTTTTACAGTTTTACTTTACAGTTCAACTGAAAATACCATTTTTTGCGAAAAATGTCTGAAGTTGTGCTTAGAACAGTTGTCAGTTAGTCAACAGATTTGAAATGAATTTACCGGCACACAGAACCAAATAAAATGTAGCTAGGCACATACATTTAATTCATAAGTGCAGGGAGTTGAGCGACCCTGGTTTGCCGGTCTGTTACAGGAACATGAATTCAAACGATCTAGTTGATCTGAAATGGTTCCTGTGATAGTAAGAATTTATGACCAACTTGAGTTTTGTTTTTGTGTTCTTTTTAAGTATGACCCAATAGATGTAGAACTTGGTGATTTGAGCTGTCTTGACAAAATTTGAGATAGGCCTAATTTGATGTTTAACCAAATTCTGAGACAAAAAATCATTGACAAAAAAAACTAATGATAATAATATATAGTAACATTAGGCTAAATGGAAATCGGAATTCATCGCTTGGCATAAATCAACTAAGATATAACTACGAGCAAATTGAAAAGTTGATCACTGAAAACGAATTCTAGCATACTACTTAGCTTGATAGAATGGCTTGCGATCGACCAAAGGATGGGACCATAGGGATACTGATGCGTTAACTCTTTCGCATGGTAACGCAATACGGCCAACAACTTGTTGTCAAACGGTGGGATGTCGCTGAGTGAGGAGTCTGTAGTATCAGAAATGATTGTCAAGGATACTATTCGCTTATTTGGTTCCGTGACTTCTGTGCCTATCACAAAGAAAATGATACAATCAGTTAACAGAACACGCTCAGAGTAAACTCGTCATCTCGAAGATGAAAAAGAGAGAAAGCGCTTTGAAGATGAAAAATCAAAAGAAGATGAATTAAAACGAAAGAGATCAGACCAAATCAAAAAGGATTCAGCCCATTTACTGGAATAGTTGAAGGAACAAGAATCATTTGAATCTCGTCACGAAAGTGAAATGGCTTGTACAAAACAATTAATAGCCGAATCAACATCTAAACTTGACTCTGCATTGAAGTCATCTAATCTGACAATAATCTCGAGTTGCACAAGTTATGTTATCCGCTGGTAATGATAAACATGTGTGCAATTACAAAATATTCGTGATACCAAAGAGCAACTCAAAAGGAAACTATTCAACATAGAAAACGAGCGTGAAGACGCGCAGTGTTCTTCCAAATAAAGCAGTTCGCAATGTCTGTATCATGCAAATTACCGGTATGTTATCATATTCCTACAATAATTAATGTTGTAATTCTATTTTAACTGATCAGACAATTAATTTTATAATAAATGTCATCAATCGTCGACATACGCCTAATTGGAATTATTGACCAGCCGGCCACGTCTTCAAAGTTTTTGACCGGGGTCGGGACGGCGACGATTTCTCCAAGTTGCATGTTTTAAAAATAGACTATTCATACACAGGTTAAGGGAAAATCTCATTGTCAATATGAAATTTGATCGATGCTGCATTTTACACGTCATATGCAATAAGACAACACAAGACTAAATTCCTTGATTCCACCTATCATGTTATTAGCAAAAATCCATGATTGAAGCTGAAAGGAGGCATCGCATTAATGGTTTTTAGGTCGACCTTTGCAATTTGAGGTAAATTGAGTGCTTTAATCAGTCATAAAGCATGCTTCATTCCCATTATGACACTCTATTTTCTAAATAGTGCTGTACTTCTATGCCAAAATCATTTAATGTATCGGAAAATAGTGGTGCAATGCACGAAATCTATAGAACTGCGAAATTAGAGTTGCCGTAAATCACAGATATTTATCATATATCAAGGATAAGTTGAGACAAATTGCGGATATATCTAGGATAACTGAACTTCGTTTTCCTCATCGATACTTCATTTTCCAAGAAGAAATATAGTACTGCTTTCAAATGGCAATCATGCTTTAAATAGATAGAGTACTTTATTATCATACTTAAAGAAAATAAAGCCTATTAAAGTATTCGAAATAAGTACTCGATCTAATACAGATTTCACATTCACTACAATGTCTTAATTTATTTATGAACTGACGGTTACATGCTTTCGATTCCCGTGTCATTATGACTTCATCTAATCAAATCTAAAATGTTTATTGCAGGTTGCGAAGAAAGATCCTAAAGCACCAAAACCTCGTCTCGCTCCCTTGCCAGGATCGCCATTACATGATGATTCTCTCAACCCGTCAAAACCCTTGCCACCTCCATCAAAGAAATTCATGGCGTGAATAGCTTTAATGAGATTCCGGCTATCTGCCTATGGTCATTTTATATTGTCGGTGTTTTTTTATTCATCAAGTGTAACTATTTTATATCTGCTGGATTATGCATTCGATTTGTCGAAAGAGAGTTAGTCAGCATCTGTCCACGACTTGAGATGTCTATGCACGAAAATATATGGATAATTTCGATGAATGGTGTATCATCCTGTCGACTCTATAACTGGTAGACAGTTGACCACATTTTCGTCTGACTGTCATCACCGGAGCCGATAAAATGTTTGAAAAGATGAATTAGTCGGTGGAGGGGGGGGGGTGATAATCGGTGATGGAATTAAATAGCTGAAATTCAATTACTATTCTCAGTTCATTCAGTCGACAGTTTGGGATCCTTAAATTTGAACCCATCATGATTTCAGCATTTGATTGCATTTGAATTAATTTGTGTTTCTATTGTATACAACTAAAAATTCTATTTGACATCAAAGAAATATGAAACTTACCGTAAAAGATTATTCATGAATTATTTTTTCAACCAAGAATTTATCGGCTCCTGCTTAAATTGAATGTTTAGCAATTAACTGTAATATATGATTTTAATGCTTTCCGTCCATTTTGATAAAGTCGCATATTTTTATATGTAAATATCTACCATACTTTTGTTCGAGTGAGAATTCTGATAGATTTACTTGATTCATGTCATGAATACGCCTTAGAGTTGGAGTACCTGAAATTGTTCGTATTTTCCATTGCTTCAGCATATCACCATTATCATGAAAGATCTTTGACGTTTCTATGTGTTATCATGTTGGAGGCCGGTTTCATGTTGCTTGCATATTCGAACAAAAATAAACAGAAATCAACGAAAATATTTATTTTTCTTTTTTAGAAAGGAATGAATCGACCATACATCGAATAGATATTGATAAATCTGTAATCGGCATATATTTTATATTAATGAAGTGCATGTAAGGGATCCCATTGAGTTAGGAAATAGCGGGAAATACAAAATTACTAAAAAGTCCGTTTTTTGAAAATCGCATGAGTGTAGCGCAAATAATCAGCAAGATCGGTATTATGGTCATTTTGCGCATAAGTCGCAAAATGCGAGGTGAAGTGGTGTCCAAGTGCTCTAACCTATATATATGTTGGGGGATCTCGCACCAATACCAACACCTGCTGCAGCAATCGAAACTGAGGCTAGGCCCCTGCAAGTCAGGCGCTCAAATGATGCATGCAAGAAGATAAAAATAGTAGGCCTAAATAGCTTGAGGTCAATATCGGAGAGCTCGTCTAGTAGTGATTGATAAATTAAAGCTAGGGTTAATATGACAACTAAATTTGATTGTTTCTATCACTACAATAGGCCTATATTTTAATGATTCGACAAATTTAAGTTTTAGTCGTGAAAATTTCATCTTCCTCAGGCATTTAGTCTGCATGCTTGGACAATTGACTTCGGTTAAAAGTCTGCATTCGAGTTCTAGGAGAGTATTGGGCAGGCCATACACGTTATCTACAATACACAAATCAAGGTGTAGGTCAATTGAAGTGCAGGAGTAGGCTACATTTTATTTCCGAGTGGCTTGTAGAGAATTGTTTTAAAAAAATCGACAGCGACCTAATGATTTTTGCAAGATCGAGTAGTTAAGCCCACAAATGCGGCTTAGTTGAAATTCTGCATCAAAGAAAACATTCAATTTTCTTTCATGAGGGCTACTGATCACAACCAACCAGACAAGAAGGAAAAATACATTTACATGTCGAAATAATCTGTGGACCAGATAGGGTTCTAAATTGATATGGACATCAGTATGAAAAGAACATTGAAAATCACTAGGTGACAATGCCACGCGTAATTACGGAACACCCCAAACATTCGTGGTTAAGGGCAGTTTATGCTTCTGCGGGCGTACATACGCGCTATACTATGAGTCAGCAATCACTTGAACTGATGCTGTCAAAACATGGGGAATGTTTATAAATAAGTGCGGGCGAGCGTTAATAGTTTGCGCGTCGTCTACGATTGTCCGCGTTGCCGCTTGAACCACGGATGATGAACCGCTAAGCATATTTTGTCTTCCCTGAGCATGAAATTGAGGTCCTATCACATTGTTTAGCCTCTGATACATGCAGACACATGAGACGCAATGTCTATATAACAGGACTACCGACAGTTGCTGAAGTAATGTCATGCAGCAACCACGGATGTTTAGTGTCATGTGTTATTACGCGTAGTCTACGCGTGAATCACGCGTAATTGAGCGTGGCATGTCACCTAGTAATGTGCTGATTTTGTGTGAAATAATTTATGAAATGGTCAAAATAATTTCGAGAGTTGACAAACAAATTGTTGCCAATTTTTTAAAAAGGGAATTTTATTTCATGTATGCACATATGTTGGTAGGATACATTGATATAGGCCTAAATAAGACCTGATGATAGCTGAAATTGTAAAGTGCCAAATAAGCATTCGGGTCCATTTGTAACCACAAACTTCTCGCACAATCAGTAAAAATCTAATAAAAACCATGGACGTTTATACTAAAACACGCGGTCCATTTCCAAAAAACATGCAAATCTCAAATTTAACTGTGAATAGTTGCAACTGGAGTTGTGTCAATTGATTCCTAATACTGGATGAAATGGCAGCTGTACAAGTCTGTTCCCATTTTTCAACTGAGGATGCAGCTCAATATTTAATGATAGGCTACTATTTACAAATAGCCTATATGCCTATTTATATTGAAAATCGTCATTTGGCATGACTTGAATTTTGTATTGCCTAGTTTCTAGCAAAAAATGCTGCAAAATGGGCGGGTGTCATGACATTGATAATTAATTCAAGAAAAATTACATGCTTGAAAACCTACTACTCCATGAAATTTAGAATCCAGTGCACCTGAGCAATAGAGTAAAACATTTGAGCAAAACTCTCAATTATGCAAATGCAGACATTCCAATATTCATTATGTGACAAAAATGTCTCTGATGACCCTCAAAAGATACAACTTACGAGATGATTACAATTGTATCTTTCATGGAATAACGAGCCTAAATTGGAATTCCAAAGCACACCTAGTGTAGAATCCTCATAATAATCAACTTAATGACATTGGAGAACAACATCAAACTCTGAAAGAAGTCTAGTGAAACACAAAGCAAAATTCTTATTAGTATTGAGCTCAGAAATATTCTTGAAAGTTCAATTGTGAATGTCTGAATTCTACAGATTGCAGACTTGAATGAAATAAATATTCAGACAAATAGGATTTCAATATACCCTACTTCATATCCAACTAATACAAATATATATATTGTCATAATAAGATCTTATTTATTGGCTTCGTCTTTCTTTCTATTTATTTATTCTACCGGCCAATGGTGAAATTCATCATCAATATATACATATATATACAGTATATAATATAAAAATCACCCAGATGTTAGAAGAAAACTAGCTTGTCAGAAAGCCCGACCGGTTTCTGCCTGTTGCAGGCTTCTCAAGGGCATAAAATGATATTGACATAAATTCCAGATATCTTTCAAATACATATATATTATCCCACTGATTTCAGGAGATAAATGTTCAGAATCTACGAGTAACAAAAGCTATCATGAAATCAGTGGGATAAAACATGTTTATTTCACGAGCTATGCTCTATGAAATTTCTAGGAATTTACCATGGATTTCCTATTCATTATAATCGTAAATGTAGAAAATTGCCATATCTCTGTGTTTATGATATCTTGAAATGAAATCATAGATGTAAACATAGATGTATTCTCGAGTATCTAAGTGGTAACTTTTCTATTTTGTAATTCTCGTATCCAGGTGATAGTAAATGTATACTGTAATCCATACTTTAGATATGAAATAATGATTTCTAGGCACTGTATATATTTGAATTTTGTACGGTCGTCATTTTGATATTAGTCAGCATGCAGTCAACAAGCAACAGATTTGTTCCAGTAAATGAAAGCGATATTAATAGCTTTATTGAAAACAGAATACCACTAAACACCGCAAAGAAAGTTAAATGGGTAATGAAAATATTTAGAGATTGGTTCACTAAGTGGAGATTTAGACTAGATGGTGGATTGAAAGTTTTGAAAGATCTAGATGAGTTTGGTACAAGTGACTTAAACTTTTGCCTTCGTTACTTCTTGTGCGAGGTGAGAAAGGAGAATCATGAAAAGTATCCTCCACAGACACTAAAAGAAATGGTTGCGATGATACAGCACCATTTCAATAACACTTTCCATAAATCATGGTCCATTTTTAAGGATAAAGAATTTATGGAGTGCAGGAAAGTGTTAGACGCACAGATGAAGTTATCTGCAAGAGAGGGTTACCTGAAGCCCGCAAGAAGAGCGGCTGTGATAAAGTACGAACACGAAGAAATGCTGTGGCGGATCATTTGGTTATTCTAACCCAAGACAGTTATTATATACACTTGTAGTTGTTGCGGTTTTGTATTGAGAATAATAAATCAAGAAGTCAACTACATTTATTTGGACGTAGGTCTTGCATGTATCAGAAGGCTAGAGAGTTTGTAATTTAAATTATTACATGAAGTCAAAGATATCACTACTTGGCAGTTGGCACGCCTGATATCTGATATCTGAATCATTTGATATGGTTAATAGATATGGCACTACATTAGCCCCGGCTAGTGATGGAGTCACAAAAAGTTACGCGTTTCTTCAGTTGGTTATTTCTTGACGATTGAGGATCATGTTGTTGAAGATCTATTGCGACTTTTTCTTGTCTGTGTTGTTCTTCTGCCAACAGATTCTCAAATTCTCCCGCTTCTTTGTTGTCTTTCGATCTGAAAAGTACAGAATTAGTGCGAACAACGTTAGCCTTTTTAATACGTTCCTTCGATACGACACTAACGCGTCCGGACGGAAATTTCACAGTCACCGTACTTTCAAACACATCAACAGTCAAAGGACCTTCATAAGGAGCCTCGAGTGGGCGCCGCACACGATCAACTCTCAACCACACGAAATCTCCATTCCGTAATTCTAAAGAATTATATCTACGTGAAGAAGGGTGATGATTTCCTTTTGAAAGTTTTGTGAAGTCGAGTGTTTCGATGCATTTGGCTAAGTTCTCAATATAATTCGAGTTACAAGTTGTATCATTTTTTATGTTGTTAAAATATGCATGTAGTGCTAAAATCGGAGAACCTGTAACGGCGGTAAATGGACAATAACCACTTTCATTCGGGATTGAACGCAAAGAAAGCTCTACAAGGGGCAAACTTATCATCCAGTCTTGTTTTCTCGCAGTAATTGCTGTTTTCAAAGTGCGATGAAATCGCTCGAGCATACCATTACTTTGTGGATGATATGGTGAAGTCCTTAAGCGCTGAAAACCAATTACTTTTGCCAATTGTTGAAATAAGGTGCTTTCAAATTGGCGGCCCTGATCTGTGATAAGGAATAACGGTATACCAAAACGACTTACCCAAGAAGACAAAAATGCACGAGCTACACTTTCAGCTGTGATGTCCGATACTGGACAGCATTCAACCCAACTAGTAGTTCTGTCAATAAAAGTCACTACGTATCGAGCGGGGGAATGATAATATGATTCTAGGGTTTGAGAAGGAGGTAATGGGCCAATAATATCTACATGAACTGTGGTGAATCTGTCAACGTTAGGACAAGAGGATTGTAAGTATTTGGGACGGTGATGATGCGTTACTTTTGCTTGCTGGCAATTTTCACAAGTATTCACCCAAGTCTTTATGTCTCTGCGCATGTTGGGCCAAAAATATCGCGAATTAAGTAGTGTGATACTAGACTTAACTCCTGGGTGTGACAAGTTATGGAAGGAATTAAAAACTGCTCGGCGGAAATTGTTAGGTACAAAAGGTCGAGGGTATGGTAAATCTGTGTTGCATACAATTGTAGTGTTATCATACAGATTGAAAAGTTTTAATTTCTCTTCGAAGTCTTTGATTTCAGTACACTCATTTTGTGCGAATGCAATGGTCTTAAGATCAGGAAAATCAACAGAGATAGCGTTCATACTTCTGGAGAGAGCGTCAGCAACAATGTTATCTTTTCCGCGGATGTGGTTTATAGAACTTATGAATTCGGAAAGGAGGAGGAGTTGTCTCTGTTGTCGATCAGGTTTGGCTGTTTTAGTGGAATAAAATGCTGATACTAACGGTTTGTGGTCTGTATGGAGGTGAACTTGTCGGCCCTCTATAAGATGTCTGAAATGAAGAACAGCTTGATAAGCGGCTAAAAGTTCACGATCGAATGTGGAATATGCTTTTCCGTTGTGGATAATTTCTTTGCAAAGAAGGAGATTGGACGGATCTGGTATTTTACAGATTGATGAAGAGCACCACCATAAGGCGTTGTTCGAAGCATCTGTAACAAGAATATAGTCAATAACATTAGGATCGGGATGATAAAGTGTCTCAGTATTGGCGGGAGCATCTTTGACTTTCATGAAAGAATTTTCAGACTCCTTGGTCCATTCAAGGCGATGATTGCGTTGATTAGTGGAACCTAGTAGATCGTAGAGAGGCTGACATATATCAGAAAAATGACGAATGAAATGACGGTAGTAACCAATCATGCTCATAAAACGTCGTAAAGAAGCATAATCAGTCGGTTTGTCGTACTGAACGATCGCATCACTTTTTGTCTGTTTCGGCAATGTTCCATCTTTAGTTATATGATGACCAAGAAAATCAATCTCGGACACCATAAATTCGCATTTGAGAGGAGCGATACGGAGATTATGTTGGCTCAAACGTAGAAATACCTGCTCGAGATGAGTCAAATGTTCGCTCTCATTTTTCGAAAATATAAGTATGTCGTCTAGATAAGCGAACGTAAATGGAAGGTCTCTCAGAATTTCATCGATCATTCGTTGAAATGTCTGAGCGGAGTTCCGTAGACCAAAGGGCATATAAATGTATTCATACAAACCGAAAGGGGTAGTAATTGCCGTTTTCTCTATGTCTTTTGGTGCCATAGGCACTTGATGATAAGCTCTTACTAAATCTAGTTTAGAGAATACAGAATATCCGAATAACTTTGCTTTCAGTGAGCTAAAATGTGGAATTGGATATCGATCTGGTTTCGTAATGGAATTTAAGCGTCGAAAATCTCCGCAAGGTCGCCAAGATCCATTCGGTTTCTTGACCATGTGTAATGGTGAAGACCATGGACTTTTAGATGGTATGATAATCCCTTGCTTCAAAAGATTATCAAATTCTAATTTGGCCGCTTCGTATTTCTCATTACTCAATTGACGGGCTTTAGCAAAAACAGGAATATCAGAGGTTGCTTCAATAACATGTTGAGTAGAATTATGTGTTTCACGGACAGTGTCAGTATTACAACATGTATTATATAGAGAGAGGTACTGTAATAACAATGCATGAACAATATTATCAATTGATTGAGGTAAGGCTGTTATAGGAGATAATAATTCACAATTGTCAGTAATTGAACAAATAAAATTCAATTGAGTTGTTTGATCGATTAGACGTGTGTTTTTACAGTCAACAAGTAGATCAAAATGAGAGAGGAAATCGGCACCTAATAATGCTCTGCGTACGTCAGCAACAAAAAACGTCCAGTAGAATGTACGTCTTAGCTTTTTCGATTTTAAGGTAAGTTTACATTCGCCGAATGTTTCAAGTGGGCGACCATCAGCTGTGCTGAGTGAAATCGGAGATGGGTTTGTAAAAACACGTAAAATTTTAACAATGGAAGGCGAAATTACTGAAACAGAGGCACCAGTATCAATCAAAATATCAATGATTTTATCATTGATAATGAAAGCGGCAGTAAAAATTTTGGGCGAACTGCTTACCGCATTTACAGAAGCCCAGTCTAGTTTGACGGATTAGATCGTGAGGGTGAGTTTTCTCGAGAAGTGTGAGGCGAATTACGGGGAGTATTGTGGGCGGATTGAACAATTCTACAACCTGACTTATCTGGCCATCTACACCAGCTTCTGCAGCTCTTAGCTCTAGTCGCGAAAAATATATGAGCACGGCAAATTTTGGGACGTTGATCTGCGGAAAATGGCATCAAATCTCTACTGACCTTAACATGCATTTCAGATCTAACAGTACTAGTAGGCCTAGCTGAAGGAACGTGATTAATGGCAACGTTGTTAGTACTAAAACTGTACAATTCATCAGCAAGCTTACCCAAATCATTCATTCAAAGGAGTAGACTTTTGCGTGGCAATGATCGGTGCAATGTTGGGAGGAAGCGCTTGCTGGAACTTGTGACGAACAAGATCTTCTCCAACACCAGCTTTTGCAGCAAGTTGTTGCATTTCAACGAGAAAATGGGACGGTTTTCCAGTTAATGGTTTCTCGCGTAGAAAATTTTCGAAAATCTCTGGTTTTGAAGCTTCATGCTGCTCCAAAACCTTCGTTTTCAATGTATTGTAATCATTGTCAGTCAGATCGGTTGTTGATAGCTTGCTTACTACTTCGACTGGTAATGCAGCGAGTGCGTGATAAAATTTCGTTGACGTACTGATGTTGGCAAGATGAAATTGTGCTTCCAAAATTATGAACCAGGCGTTTGAATTTGAAGCCATAAATGTAGGAGGTTTGACTGTTATTGCGTTGGTTGTTGGTGTTTCTGAAGTCATTGCTTGTCGGGCTCACCAATTGTAGTTGTTGCGGTTTTGTATTGAGAATAATAAATCAAGAAGTCAACTACATTTATTTGGACGTAGGTCTTGCATGTATCAGAAGGTTAGAGAGTTTGTAATTTAAATTATTACATGAAGTCAAAGATATCACTACTTGGCAGTTGGCACGCCTGATATCTGATATCTGAATCATTTGATATGGTTAATAGATATGGCACTACACACTCATATATCATCTGGGCGTCCATCTTTCCTTACGCGCCGGTCAAGAACATAGGGATCTCGAATACGGTGATAACTCCCAGTTGTTCTTGGAAATCGGGAACGGACAAGAAACTTTACGGTGTGTAGAGAGAACATCTAAAAACAACAAGTTTGGCTTGAATTGGAGTCGAATGGAGCCAAAGACCACAGTCATTTACCCAAAACAAAGAAAATCCAGACAGATGCATAATCGCCATGTACAAATTATATGTTTCATATCGTAAAAAATTCAAGGTCTCAATGCTTTTTACTTGACTCCTATGCAGAACCCTAAAGGAGATAAATGGTACAAGCAAAGTCCGCTTGGAATTCACGCCATAGAGAAAGTCACACGTGAACTTATGAAAACACTAAACAATGAAGACTCAAAAGAAATCTTTTATTCAAATGCCAGCCTCCGCCGATCTGCAAAGCAGAGACTGATCAACGCCGGGGTTTCAAAGGAAATTGCCCAAACGAAGACAGGTCGTATCTCTGAAAAGGCTGACAAATGCTATTTCACTGCCGAACACTATAAAGAAAGAATGACAGAAATTCTGTACTGCAATGCGAAGCCAAGCGATCAAGGTGAAAGTTCATTGATTCCAAAGTCAAGCAAGGAAACCCCGATGTTTGAAAATATGGATGCGGTAGTATACGAAACGACCAAGACCTGCGAAAGTGCTCAGGAGTTTCAAGGAACGGTGACTTTTGCTCCTGTTTTCAATAACTGCTCAAATGTGACAATTAACTTTAAATCCTAACTTTCCTTTGTGTTTCCTGTTCATATTCCCAGGAGCACTATTCTAGCAGAGGGCTAGTTTAAAGTGCTATTAAAATCTCAAATTGTATTGTAAAGTGTTAATGATTTATGCGTAACATTATGCATGATAATATTGTTTTTATCTGGGTAGTGTGAAAATTTGGGAATGTAGCTTGGACATGATTGAACTCTATGACTATTCTGAATGGCTATCTCCATGAAATCAGTGGGATAAAACATATTTATTTCGCGATCTAATAGCTATGCAAGTCATAAACTATGGTACAGGATCCTAGTTTTGGGGATAAATGAAATCTACTAAGAATCATTTATTCTACACTGTAGAATAAATGCTCAGAATCCACCGTAGATAAATGACATACTCGTATCTCCAGGGAAGAGTGAAATAAATCAAAATAATGTAACTTAGATACACACATAAAATGATCAACAAAGAAATCAATAGAGATGTTACGGCCATAGAAATTAATAATACCATGGAATGTCTATTATCCACTATTATATAAAAATAGTATTATCCACTTCAATGGTTACGGCAGAGAGATAATGTCATATATCTCGATTTAGAGTGGGATTTATAATTCTTATGCATAGTTTTCTTTTTCTTCGCGGTATAATCGTGTGCTATTAGGTGATAATACAGATTGTTTCATAAAAAATGGATCACCCTTAAACATCGCCTTAACTTCAATATTGTCTAACTCCACCAAACTTGAACGAATTTCTCTGAAATTTGGAAGATATGTAAGTTGTGCTTACTAATATCATTGCTGGAAATTTCAAGCATGAATATTGAGTTGTTTTCCTGTTATAGATAAAAAAGTAGTAGATAATTTGATCTTCATTTAGCAATGTTACACAAAATCATACCTCACTCTTACAAAATTACATTTGTTTCCTTTGTTATGTAATATGTTGTTCTACAAGCCAAAAGCTATCAAGCAAAACAAAAATAAAGAAAATCGGTCAATCAGAGCCAGTATAGCACCATTATTCATCAACAATAATGTAACTGCTACATGTGATTAACTGGACTTCATGTTCCATAGCTTCCTGACTTCGTTGCGGTGGTGTTGGCAGCACTCCTGATTGCTTTCAGCTAGAAATCTATCTCTTACCGGTTGAAAACAATACAAAGCACAAATGAACAATAACGAGATCGCATTCACAAAAGGCAAAGTGTCAGCCTTGCTAGAACTAGGGTTTTCTTTGCGAGCTACAAGCAAGCAACTAAATGTCCCTTACACAAATGTGCATCGATGGCATAATAATAATTTTCGACTCTGTCGTAAAGAGGGCTCTGGCCGTCCACGCAAAACATCCAAACGTAGAGACCGCCTAATTTTGAGATTTGTTAAAGTTGATCCAAGTCTCTCGCTAACTGAGATGGCTGCACTAAACTCGTCTATTTCTAAGTCCACTATTCGTAGATGACTTGAATTTTTGAGTCGAATTTCAAGAGCTGTAAGAGGCCCTCTCAGATCGAATTATCAGATCAGCATACAAAAAGACGTCTCAGATGGGCAATGAGTCATTGTCACTGGCGAAATCAATGGGATCGGGTTGTCTGATGAGGCATCAGTCCGTCTGAAGGATAGTGATGGTCGACTGAGATTATGGATAAAATCTGATCAGGAAATTCCGAGACATTTACATCGTCCCCGGGTAGAAGGTGGTGCGACTCTACTGAATTGGGCTGGCATTTGGACCAATGGCCGCTCTGAACTTCACATACAGCAAGGAACCATGAATTCTGAACGCTATGTGAATGTTTTACAAATGAACATTGGCCAAATGATAGATCAACTTGGTGATCCATCGACTTGGTTATTTATGGATGATAATGCTACGTGTCACAGGAGTAGTAGAGTCAACTTATGCAAGTCTCAATTAGGATTTAGGACATTATCTTGGCCAGCTCGTTCACCTGATCTGAATCCCATAGAAAATGTATGGAGTATTCTAAAACGTAACGTTCGTCGTTCACTGCTACCTACAGATGGCGTATCACAACTTACGTCACTGTTAAAAAGAGAGTGGAGAAAGTTAGATCAGTCAAAAAACAACGATATCATCGAAGCAATGCCTAGACGAATTGGTAATGTCATTGACAATAAGGGTAGGGCCACAAAATATTAGCTTCTTAAGAACCGTTACTGTATCATAGCTTATCAGATTATATAAAGACATTTAAATATATTAGGGACATGAAATAACATGAAAAATGCTTTCTGTATCATACTTATGTTTTATTTAGTCAAATTTTAGTATGATCCACTTTTTATGAAACGGACTGTACATACTTGGTGCGGTTATGCCAGTTAATAAGTAGTAAATTTAAATCCGTAGGAGTATTATATAATTCTATAATTGCGGTTAATAAGTAGTTGAGATATCGAAGTACTCCTAGGAGCTCATGACTGATTTTAGTAAAATCAGATATCAATGTTAGTGACCACTAAAAGCTATGAAATAGCAACCACAATAATGGAATAATTAAAAAATACTGAAAACTTTACAAACTTCATATACTCGCAAAAATACGAAACCACAGTAAACACTATTTTGTGCTTTGATAAAAATGCACGATACAACCTGCATTGAAGTTGAACATGTTTGACGCTGTCGATATGAGTTCTTCTTTTGAATTGTTTACACTGAGATTAAGTGATCCCGGCCTGTTGTCAATTTGAGCGCTGCTGTTGAAATCATGAATTTCACCCATTCTTTTATAAGGTTTCAGTCCATCACTTGATCTATGACCAGTTCTTCTCATTATTCCGTGGTCATCGCAGCCGGATTCGTACAGTCTGGTTGTGCATGTTGCCTTGCAGCTGTGGTTTGTTTTATGTCCTTCAACACCAGATGCTCTGCAAATTCGTTTCATAAAGCTTCTCAGGGTATTGTTCCTAATCGGTACCGCGCTGTACCAAAAAGTAGAATAGTTTTTCAGTGGTCTGAGGTAAAATACTTCAGTTGTCTTCGGTCGAACTGATAGATACTTTTCATAAAGTCTGACATGAGAGCGCTGAGGATTATTGTAGTAAAAGCTGTCAATGTGAACTACTTTTTTTGGTTCGATTCTTCTCTGTTTGAGTCCGCCATTGTACGTTTTGCAACACTTTTCTGAATAGATAAGCGAAGGAGGATCATGCTTTATTTCTAATTGGCTCGTTGATAAGCAACGATGTTCTTGTCCACTGCGCATTGCGAAGTTCAGTCCATTTAGGTAGAAAAGTGTATCTTGGAGTTTCTGCGGATCAGTATCTCCAAAAGAATGAGTCCATAACTTTTCTTCATCTTCTATCCCATCACCTTCATCTTCATCTGCTTATCCCAGCACCTTCTGCGGTTGACAGCTTCATCGATAGATCTAATAACTCCTGCGTTCTGGTAAATGCTGCGTCCTTGAAGATGTTCACCGGACCGATGTAGTTTTTGATTGCCGCATTCAAACCCGCCATAATAGGAACCAAACTGTCACGCGAATATCTTGTGCCATCGCGTTTCCTTACTTCAAGTGCGAATTTACTGAACCAATAATCAAGAGCATCTGGCTGCTTGATCTCACTTATTTGCTTTTCTTATTCATTTGCGAAATGTTCTTGTGGCAGCAGTTTTGTTATGCGTTGGCTTTGCCACTCAGTGAATATGTTGACACTCCATTTATTTCTACGGACAGTCGCTGATGGTATGCTGTCTTTTTTCAATGCTTGAATTGCTGCGTCCGATTGCGGCATTGAAAATCGTGATGTTGTTGCACAGTCCGCCGGTGTTTCATATTGCTTCATTAATTTGTCTATTTCAGCTCCACTTAATCCTGAAATCATTCCGCCTGGAATGACAGAAAAATTTAGTATTGCGGTAGGCGCTTGGTCTAGCAGGTCCATCTTAATATGGCTGTGATTTATTCAAAATTGAATTTGAAGTTTCAATATTTGTATCCAAGTCTATGCATTACATTCCCATCCTATATAGCATGACGTATGAATATTCATGAGATATCTAATTCTGACCAACTTTTGGACACAGATAGCCTACACTTTTTATGATACCAGTTAATGAGTAGAAAAGAGGTTAATACTCGTAAGTAGTCGGATGTCTATCATTGAACTAGTATGTATTATAACAGATATTGCATGATTATTCGAAGGAAAAATATCATATTAACCGAAGGCCGCAGGCCTGCGGCCTTCGGTTAATATGATATTTTTCCTCCGAATAATCATGCAATATCTCTTATGTAATTTTAGAATTGGTATGACATGGAAATGTATTTTTAAATCTTGAGTACAGCCAAATATGTGATTGCTGACATAGAGAGTTCAGTAATTTGCATCGCGTATTTGTTGCCTATGTACCCGAACTCGCGAACGTAATGAGTCTCCAGCTTGACCTATGTATAGGCTTTTACATCCTTGACATTGAAGCGCATAAATTAATTCTTTTGAGTCGCATTCAAATTATGTTTGATGTTAAAGGTTTTCGCTTCATTATTTATTTGATATGGTAAAGATGTTCCAACAATTAATGTTTGCAGCATTCGCACCTTTTGTTGTTACATTTCTGAACACCTATTAGTGGGACTCGATTCCTTTTCGCCAAGAGGTTTAAAAGAGACTTTGGTGGTTAATAGCTAGGCCTTACATTATAATTTTTGAATGTTGAAGTCAGTTTCAAACTCGAGAATGAAGGTTTGATTATTTCCTGGAATTTATCAGGATTATTTGGGTTGTACGTTTTCACATAAGAAATGATTTCTTCATTTTCACTTGAATGTTTTTTCTGACGGCTTATGCTGGATTTTGCAGTCGCGTCACTTATTAGTTTCTGGGGTAGCCAAGTTTCTTAAGTCTTGCATGCATCAGTAATGTATATATGACCGGTCCAGGACAACTAAAAAAAGAAATAATAAGGTATCTAAAAAATGCAAAAAATGTATATATGACCGGTTCAGGACAACTAAAAAAAATAAGATACCTCCAGAATGCAAAAAAACGGAATATTTCATAAACTGAAAAAAAGACATATAAAAATAAAAAATAAAATAATAAAATCAAAAAAAGCTTTAAGCTCGTTGGGATTTTTTCATATACTGAGAATGAGTATAGGAATATTTCATACACTGAAAGAGAGTTTTATAAACAAAAATAATATTAAGGATAAAATTAAAAAAAGTTCTAAGCTCGTTGGGATTTTTTCATATCCTGAAAAGAGGTTTCAAAAATATCACGTAGTCGAAAATTTACGTAGTCTAAAAAATATCAAAATTTCACGTAGTCGAAAATTTACGTAGTCTAAAAATTTCATGCAGTCGAAAAGTTGAGTAGTCCAAAAATTTACGTAGTCTAAAAATTTAACGTAGTCGAAAATTTACGTAGTCCAAAAATTTACGTAGTCTAAGAATTTACGTCGTCCAAAAATTTACGTGGTCTAAAATTTTACAAAATTTATGTAGTCTTTTCACATAGTCTAAAAATATCAGAAGATTGTATTCAAAATATTTATTAAAAAATGGAAGCCTCAAAAATGGAAGAAACTTCGAGAATATATCCTTCGTTAATAAATGAACGTAGTTCTACTTTAATGGACATTGAAAAGATGAACATTGAAAAACACAAAGATAGAGTACGTTATATGAAAGATAAGGAATCTCAATTATTATTAAGATTAGAACATTATGACAAATTAAGAAAAAGATGGTCTAAAGTTAAGAATGTAACACAAGGTATTGGAATATTTTTAACAGTGAGTTTAGGTGCTTTAACAATTGTTATATCTTCTGGCGCTCTTTCAATTCCTGTTATTGCTACTGCTTTGCACTCTGATGATCGCCCAATTGTAGGGAACAGCTGCTTCCCGCATTCATGAAGCATTGTATTCATGAAACATTGCATTTCAGAACAAGCAGCTGTTACCCGCACTAATACACTTGCCAAATGCTCTGCCAGTTCTCCGACCGGAACCGCGACCAAAACCTCATTTCAATCCAGAACTGATCAGAAAATGGCAGCGATTCATTGGTTTACTTGAACTCTATTGTTTTAGAAAGTTACAATTGTCACGTCAACGTTGTCATAGCAATTTCATCGATGCTTATAAAATGTATCTCATTTACTAAATTTTAAATTTATCTCAGTACGTTTTGAAAGAGAGTACTTGCGTAAAGCGTTGACTCTATCACAATATCATGGTTGGATCTATTGAACGCCGACTTCGTCTTCAAGTAAAACGTCAGAGAATAGAAGGACTAACAAGACAAATCATACAGCTTCAATCGAGGAGCAATTTATTTCGTGATCATAACATTGGTGTGTTGTTTCAAAATCTTGTTGAAAGAAGAGTCAATTTTAGTATTGACAAAAAAATACTACACCTTATTGAACAGAGACAGAAATTATTTTATAATATGAATAGACAATTATCAGAAGTGGAGGAAGAAAATATTATACAGCAAACAAGTCAACCTATTAATGTTGAAGTATCAAACCCACCAACATATGAACAAGTACAAGAACAAATGCGAATAGAAGAGCAACAACGGCAACAGCATGCTCAAAGAGAAGAAGATAATCAACAACACCAATAGTTGTAACGTTTAGATTGAAGTTTGACGCTTCGTGGGAATCTGCGATTCTTTATTCTTTTGTCCTGCAGGCTAATGTATTCCTTTTTGCTCTGATGAATAAAAATTTATCAACTGTCAACTTCGTTGTCACTTTTCAGTCTTCGTGTAATTAACTAACAAAGAAAATGACAGATATAAATGAAAAACAAAAACAAATTAAGCATAAACGACTTCCTAAAACAATACGATAAACAAACAACTACAAACTTCGATCTCAAGAAAATAGCTAAACAATAAGGAATATAAAAACTTTCATGTATTTATAAGAGATGAATTGTGAGAACTAGAAGATCATAAGCCTGAGGTAAATTTAATGATAGAATTTATTTCATTTAAAATGAATGATGAAAATCCGACAGTTATACTGAGTAATATAAGCGACATATGTCCTCAGGTTAATAACATGACTGAGTTTTTAAAATTATACGGCAAACAAACCACGACAACTTTCGATTTGAATAAGATCGCAAATCAATTAGGAATAAAAAATTTCCACGTGTTAATGAGAGATAAATTGCAGTTGATTAAAAATAAACCGATTCCTTTGAACTTCATAACAAATCTCCATACATCAGAACAAAAAGGAGTACATTGGTCAGCAGGGCAAAAGAATACTAATGTAGAAAACTATTGGTTCGACTCATACGAACTTCCCCCTACAAATGAAGTAAAGGAATTACTTGGTAATGAAACATACAATACTTTTCAAATTCAAAAACCAGTAACTACTTATTGTGGACAATTATGTCTTTATGTTTTATTCAAATTACAGGAAGGAGTACCATTTCTAGATTAGATATTATGCTAGAATTGAATAATGATAATTAAAGTTCAGTCTCTTGTAATTCATTTTCATAAAATCTACCATTAAATTTCCTCATTATCCAAATCTTTTATTTCATAAGTAATCGGATAAGTTTGGTTTGTTTTAGAAACTTCAAATATCTCTTTAGTCCAATAACCAACAAAACCTTTTTCAAATTTATTCTTATACTTAAATATTCGTACCCTATCACCAATCTTAAATTTCGATTTACGCTTTTGTAAATTAACATTACTTTTTTTCTCATAATTATTTTCAAATATCTTCTTTCTTTTTAAATCTGGATCGTTAGAAGCATTATTTGGAGTTTCTTCAATACTTGAATGAATCTTATTGTTATACTCTTCTACAATTTCTGGTAATATTTTTAACCATTTCTGATTACCTTGTTCTGTAAATTTCTTAAATAATTTACTTTTTAACGTTCTATTAAACCTTTCTATTACTACGGCTTTTCCAGCATTTTCTGTGGAATAAACAGTTTCAAATAATGGATTAACATTTCTGTTATAAAACTCATCCAGATCCTTTATCAACAAACAATTTCTTTGGCTTTCTATTACTTTCTTTGAATATTTCTTCAAACGCATACTTGACTGATGAACCACTTTTATTCTTTAATGGCTTCACCCAAGCGTATCTAGTATACAAATCTATAACGGTTAATGCGTATTTATAATTAGACTTTGTCTTAGAACCTTCGTTTCGATCAGACTCATTCGGCATATGAATAAGATCAGCACTCCAAATATCATCTTTATTAAATACCTTTACTTTCAAAAGATATTTAGGCTTTCTATATTCTTTATGAATTTCATACGCGTAGGTTTCAGAGTTATGAGTTTTGTCTAAATCCTGACCGAACAATATTTTAGCTTGTCAAGCTTTTTTAACAAACATTCTTTCAATTTTTTTCTCTAAATGTAGGATTTTGAATATTATCTAATTCTTCTATCATTTTCCTATGAGCTTCATGACGAGATTTTAGGTCATGATTTCGAGAAGCTAAATCGTGTCTATAAGCTGCTGCATCTACTCTGTTTATTGGTTCTTCACCTGGTTTTGGATTATAATTCTCATCTAGTCTTATATCTAATCGAGTTCCTGGACTGGTATATGAATAACCAGGAAGATGTTTTTCTTTTGAATATTTACTCCAAATAAATCCAGGAAAGTTTTCTTATGTTTCTTGTATGTCATTACCTCCGGTGTGCAGCCGATGGCCAGAATGTACTTTTATGAGATAATTCAATAAATCTAGATTAGAAATTTTTAATTTAATTAAATTTTTGGAATTCGTAGAGTACATTTTAAAGACAAAAAAGTATTTATAACATCATAACAATATATTTATCTAATCATACTAGGTCTTAGATATATTCCAGAACCATCTTTAGTTTCTTTTATTTCTATTAAATCATCAACATTATGTAGAATGTTTTTGAGAACTCGTTTTCCTTCGTCAACTAAATTTAATTTACTAATAAAATTATCTACTACTCCCTCACCCCTAGCAACTTTCTCCAACTCTTTATTATGACGTTTTTGTTCTTCTAATGCTGCCTTCTCTGATTTATTTTATTTACTGCTTGGACAATACCAGCTGTCCCACCTGCTACACTTCCTGCTGCTGCTATACCTCCCATTATTAGAGGAATTAATGGAAAAATTCCACCATTCTTTTCTTCTTGTAATTTAATATTCTCTGTTATTGGTTTACCTATGTTATATTTCCTTTTGTTAATCATAATAGTTTTAGGTGTATTTTTGTCAACAATGTTACGTAGTTTTAATTCAACAGTTTTATTGATACTTTTCGCTTGCGACATTTTTAATAAAAAATTTTAAGTCAATAAAAAGATTTTAAGTTAAGCACAAATTTTAAGTTACCAAAAATTTTAATTAACTTATTCTAACCATCTTTCCATCAAGAATTTCAATAGAATATTTTACATCTTCTAGCAGTAAACCATAAGCCATCAATGAAGTTGTGAAATCTTTCTTTTCAATATTAATTGTTACATCGCAACCATTTTCAACAATATCTTCAGATTGTCCACTTAAATCGAAACAGAAAACAGGATGTAAATGTCTCCACTCTCCAGGAGTTAGTTGTGGTTCAACTCCAAATTCTATACAAAGATTTCTATAAGCATCATATCCTTCCATAAATTGATTATTGGTATCATCGAATCTTAATGGATCACTTGGATATCGGGTTTGATTTAAAGCAACTTCTAAACTTCGAATTGTGTTAATATGGAAAAGATTATTGTTCTTATCAAAACTTGGAGAATCATTTTTTTGAAAAGTGAGTAAAAAATATCTTGGAGTATTCGAAGTTCTAGTATAATGCCAGTTAAATCTTTGCTCAGAAAAAGTTACAGAACTGGCAGTACGCTTTAGAAAATTTACTGGTATTGGTTTGTTGGTGTTTAACCTTTTTGCAATAGTTGATTCAACCTCTAAACTAGGAGTAATATGTTTTATCCACCATTCAAGTCTATCAATTTTTAAATATGCTTTTTTCCAGTCTTACCATAAAAGATTAATTCATTATTTGCGGTGCGATGAATTGTTAATTCAAATCTTAATTGATATGATATTTTATCATAATCTAAATATCCGAATAATGGAGACAATGACCAATTTACTGTCTGTTTACTTTTCTTGTTAAAAACACGTCTTTCTTTATATGCATTATTATTTGTTTTATTTAAATGATTTGCAATATTTTCTACATCTTTTGCAATTCCTGCTGCATCTGTTCCAGCGTGAGTTAAATCATCAACAATTATACCATCATTATTATCTGGAAACCAACCTTCGATTTCATTTTTTTATTACTTTCACCAATTGTTACAAATCTAGGCATTGTATCAATTACACCTGGAGAATCACTTATTGTTTCTATATTTTGAGTTGCAACATCTAAACGCATTTGTGTAAACAATCTTGGAAAGAAATTATTCTCTAATGCAATATTATCAGTGTCTGGTAATGATGTTGTAAAATTGTCATCACTATATAAAGAATATTCACAGTGTAAAAGGGAATCAGGTAAATATAAATAACTTTGTTGATTATCAACTTCAAAGATGAAATCTCCTCCAGTATTTACTCTACCAGAAGATCCGGGATTCATAGCAATTCTTATATAGTCATTCTTTTTTTGATTATAACTAACACCTGGTGGTTTATCTAATTCAAATTTATTTTCGATAAGCGAAGACATTTTTATAAAAAATAATTTGACTTTTTTTTTCTCACACACAGAAAAAAAATTTCTGACACACATAAAAAAAATTTTCTTAGGTTTTCTTTTTCGAGTATATTTTAGAATTTTGCTAAACCATTACCTCTTATTTCTTCAATTGATTTCTTCACCTGTTTACTCTCAACTGCTAGGTTTGTAATTTTGTTTTTTGTTTCCTCTGAAAGTTTTTTTAATTTTTTTAGTTCTTCAGAATCATTCTTAAGTTTACGAATAGTTTCTAGTTGTTTTAATTCGTTTTCAGACTTAACAGCATTTGATATTGCACTAGCTGTTCTACCTATAGCAGCTGTTCCTTTTGCAGCGGATGTAATCAAATCTTTATTATTTTTAATAGCATTAACGATACTTCCTATAGTATCACTGATGCCAGAAAATATTCCAGCTCCGCGGTTCACACCATCTCCTTCTTTTTGAATAGTTTCTACATTGTCATAATGGTAAACAGGTTTCATAGATGGTTCATGTGCTATTTTTTGATTTGAAGCAAAATTTTTAAGATTGTGTTTATAAATTACAGGCATTTTTAGGATTAAATTTGACTTTTGGGAAAAATATTTATAACAAAAAATTTTTTATGACAAAAAATTATTGATATCTAAAATTATTTATGACAAAAAATATTTTATTTTTGTTTAGTTGATACTGCAATTAAATCTTAAAAGTTAGTTAATCTGAAATTATTTAAAATAATGTCATTAGTTTTACTTGCACTTGAAAATATTCCAGCTCCGCTGTTTACACCATCTCCTTCTTTTTGGATTGATTTTACACTGTTATAGTGGTAAACAGATTTCATGGAAGATTCACTTGCAATGCTTTGATTTGATGAAAAATGTTTAAGATTGTGTTTATAAATTACAGGCATTTTTAGGTTTTAATTTTAATTTGTGATTAAGATTTGCGTTTATGACTAAGATTTACGTTTGTGAATGGACAACAACCGCATGATAACTTCATTAATTTGCTTTTGAAGTTTCTCTATTGCGTTAAGCAGCGTGTGATGTATTTTAATTTGTTTTCTATTTACTTGCATTTTCTGCTGATTCATCTTTAAATCCGTTTTAGGAGCCTTTAACTTAATTTTAAGAACATCTAACTGATTTTTAACAGCATCTAACTCGTCTTTATTTCCTTTATAATTCTTCTTTAATTCATTTTCTAAATTGATTTTAAGAGTTTTCATTTTATCAACTTTTTGATTAAGTGATTTTACTTCATTTATTATTCTATTCATCTTTTTCATTTGTTGAGTAATTTTAGAACTTAATTCATCAACACTTTTTTGGAATGTAGCTTGTAGCTTATCTAAATTTATAAAAAATTTTTTAGGAAGTTTTATCATTCATTTTCTAATTGTTCTTTCAATAGTTGTATCTGATGTTTATTTTTAATGACTGCAGATTTCAACTTTATAGAACGTAATATTAAAATTTTTGATTGTTCTGAAATTTTTTTAAAAAGTTTTGCTATATTTACTTCTAGCTCTTTATCCTTTTCATAAAGTTTTAATAATTTTTCGTTTAATGATTTGTCATTAAGTTTAAGGAACTTTAATTCATTCATCAGTGGAACCAAAACATCGTTTATATATTTTTCTTTAATTCATTGATTTGTGTATCAACATATTGTTTATTTGTCAACTCTGTATTTTGTTGTGGAAGAATAGAAAGATGTAATGGACCAGATAAAACGTCTCCAGTTTTCATGATATAATTTTCTATTTCTATTTCTGATTCACGATTATTCGGGATATATGCACCTCCACCAACATTTGGTAACATCATTTTTAACAATAAAACATATGTCATAAAAATTATTTTCTCATGAAAATAACAAATAAATTTTTCTCACATAAAAATAAAAAATAAAAAAAAGAAATGACTCAAATTTGTCAAGTTTGTAATATTCGTTTTACAAATCAAGCGTTATTATATTCACATATGAAATATACACCATGTAGTCAACTTATAGAACAATCTCATCAAAATATGCAACCTATGTCAAGTATGCAACAATTACTACATATGACATATAAGCAATACATTCGTCAATCACAACAATTAAAAAATTTGTTTATACCTCAACAAGGTCAAAATATGCAACCTGTTCAAGAAATTCAACCTATGTCAAATATTCAACAATTGCAACATTTGTTTATACCTCAACAAGGACAAAATCCTTATGCAGCTAGGAAAAATAACGTAGTTCCAAATAATCATCTAGTACAGAATAATCATGTAGTTCCAAATAATCATCTAGTACAGAATAATCATGTAGTTCCAAATAATCATCTAGTACAGAATAATCATGTGGATCAAAATCAGGAAGAAGTTCACATGCCACAAAAAAATAAAATTCTTCAAACTAGGCAATCTATGGATGCACGACAATCTATGCAATGTAATACGAAAAAAATATGTTCTGGTTGTAATAAAAATATAACGTCTAAAAATTTTGCACGTCATTTGAAATTATGTGAGCAAGCAGAGGAGGCTAAAAAAGATAAAATAAAATATAAAATGAAAGATCAGCTATGTCGTAATTGTAATAAATATTTTACAAGTCAAGGAATTACTAATCACTATAATTCTTGTATAAATTCTACAAGACAATGTACAAATTGTCAAATTATTAAACCTAAAACAGAGTTTTATGATAGTAAATATCAGTGTAAGGATTGTTTAAAAGAAAAAGTAAAGTGTAGAGGTTGTCAAAAAATTATATTGACGAAAAAATTTCCGCAACATGGAACACTTTGTCCTAATCTATAATTGAGCAAATGCAAGTATATGATAAAGATTTGAACATATTAAGATACTGAACGTGAAATATATAATAACTCTCAAGACTTTGATATTAGAATGTATGCGAAAGTAAAAAATTTAACACCTCAACCTATAGAAGAAATAATTATCTCTTTAGAAAATGAAGCAAAAGTACCATTAGCAATTATTCCTGAAACATTTTATTTTTATTTTGATAATTATTTAAATGCAAAATTTGGTATAGCTAGTATATTGGAAAATAATAATACAGCAGAATGTTTAAAATCTGGAATTGATGATGTAAGAAATGCCTTGAAAAAAGCAACAGCAAAAATATCTGATGCCAAATCTACATTAGCTGAAGCAAAACAAACAATTGAAGATAAAAAAACCATTATTAAACGGTGTGAGTGCTATAATTAATTAATTATATTATCAGATATAAATTTTAGATATAAAATTTTTAGATATAAATTTCAGTTATAATTTTTTTCCTAAAAAATGATGGATGCGATAAATGAATCTTGGAGAAAAAAATACACGACAAAAAGTTGCACGAAAAAATGTATAAAATAGAACATGTGCCAGTTTTAAAAGACTATCGCCATCCTACAAATCTTCTTACACCTAAACAAAAAGTTAAATTTCATTACTATAGAAAATATATGCAGTTCGTCAAAGATTACAAAATAAAACACGGTATATTAAAATACACTAAAACAAATGATTTTCCCCTTTGTTTGTGAAGTTTCAGAGCATTTTGGCATATAATAATTTATGGTTGATTAATAAAGAACATCTGACAGTCTATGATTTAAAAACATTGCAACAATTAAATACTCCTGCCTTCATCTAAAAATTTTAATCCAGAAAAAAAACTTATATCCAAAATTAAAGCACAAATATTTTCTTTAAAAAATAAAAAATAATGGAAAATACCAAGTTTTATTGTGTCTTATGTAAAAGACAGTTACAAACAAAAGGAGGTTATCAATCTCATTTAAAAGTGAAATGCATTTACAAAATGTAGATCGAGCTGATGAGGGAAATATATCAAAATTAAATAATTACAAAAACTATCTAGAAACATTACCTACTGATATAAAAGTTAAAAAAGCATTTGATGATTATTCACATTCGGAATATAAAAAAGTTTTTAATAGTGAAGATTTTTTGGGGAAATCGAAGGTTCTAGCACTTCGCCCGAAACAGATATAAGATATTTATTCAATGAAACTGACGAAACCGACGAAACCGACGAAGCTGTAACAAATATAAAATATTTATTTGATGAATCTGTTGAACATAATGGAACCGATGAAACTTTTTATGATGTATTAACAAACTTCTATAATATATTTAAGAAAGCTTTCAAATGTTATATGAATGTAGAAGTAGATCTTTTGTTGTCTTATACGGGAGGTTCATTATTCAATTTTCCACGATGTAAGCAAAAATATAGCTCTCCCTCAATTTAGACGATTTTTTTATTTTTTTAAAAAAGAATAAATAAAGTTCCCCGACGCGTTTCGTCACGGTGGACAGTATCAAGGGGGTAAGTAAATGAACAGGCAGTTGGCTTAAATATAAAAATGATTAGGCAGTGACGACTCGTTAGATCAATTCATGCTTGCGGTTGATTTGTGGCTTGTTCAACGCTATGAAGCGTGCTTCGGCCATTTTAGTTTGCATCGAATTCTTTTGTTTATTTAGGACAGAAAGCTGGAAATTATCGATGTTCATCATTCTATCGGCATGGTCAGCCAAACTATGTTCAGATAGTGCACTTTTACGATCTTGACAGTTCAAGCTACGTCTGTGTTCATCATGCCGTAACTTTAAAGGTCGGCAAGTTTGACCAATGCAATTTTTATGACAAATTTTACATTCAAAATTATACACAATGTATTTATCGCTACACATATATTTAGGTCCAATATCCTTGCACAGTTTGCAATTACATTTGTTTTTGTTTTCAATAGTATTTATGCTATTAACTAAAGTTTGACCGGGTTTGCAGGTAACACTAACAGGAAGTTCATACTTACTGACCAGTTTATTAATTTTTCTTAAGTAGCTATCACTAATGAAATCAACACAAAGGTTAATTTGATTTTCATTACTTTTAGTATTGGATTTTGATTTTGATGTAATTGAGTTAGGCTTAAATCCATTTTCATGCAGACGCTTTTTCATATATACCTTTTGACAAAAATACAATTCATTTGCCCACTAAAATGGATGATCAATTAGAAAATAATTTAAAGCTTTTTGAGGCTGAAGCTAAAATTTTAATGCGCAAAGAAGTACAATTTTTAAAGAAAGGGAATTTATACAAAAAAACTAATAGAATAAAATCTGATTCAAGGATTTTCCTTAAACAAACCAATTTACTTGTCATTCCGTCTGATAAGTCAAATCGGAACATAGTGGTAGATAAAGGAAGTATTATTTCAAGGACAGAAGACATTTTGAATGACAATAGTACATACAAATATCGAGAAAAATCCAAAAATTCTAGTATAGAAAATCAAGCGAATTGCTTGATTCGTAATAAATGTCGAAACAATGCTTACATAGAATATCAAAAACTACTAACTTGTGGAAGTCATCCGGCTTACTTTCGTGTAAACATAAAAGATCATAAAGATAAGATTAATAATTTCTTTCCCTTAAGGCCCATCGCTTTAGTAATTGGCACCCCCACTCAGAAAGTTGATTGGCTTGTGAGTGTTCTCCTCAACCAATTAGTAAAATTTGTTCCAGCCCATTTGGATAGTTCTAAATCTTTGATAAAAATTCTTAATGAAAATGCTGACAAATTTGTAAATGAAGACGTTTTTTTTATTTTTTTATGAAATGTTTATTTCACTGGACGTTCAAAACTTATATCCGAGTATACCAATTGCTGAGGCTATCGCAGAAATAGAGACGTTGTCTAAAATACATTGGAATAAAATTGATAATTATGGCTTTAGAGTTGAAGACCTAGTTGACTTTTTGAAATTCATATCCTATAATTATGAAATAACCTACAATAATAAGACATATTTACAGATTAAAGGATGCCCTATGGGGGCTCATTTTGCCCCGCCTTTTGCGATCATTTGCATGAATGCAATTGAAACCATAGCTCTTGATAACTTAAATAAAAATTTAGGTATTTTACCCTTAATTTACAAGCGGCATATCGATGATATAATCTTGGGACCATTTCCAAAAAGTGAAAAGTTTTTTCAGGATATATTACATCATTTTAATTCAGCAAACAATAACATCAATTTCACAATTGAAATTCCTGAAAACGATTACTTGAATTTTTTTGGATATAAGTATTTCCGTAAGTCAAAGGTTGCGGTATAAATGGTTCAGTAAATCCTGTCATTCTGGAATTACGATGCGTAAAGATAGTTGGTTACCAAATCATATAAAAAATAATTTTGTACTCAGTAGTATTAAATATGTGCATGATCTCTGTTCGGATACTTCCTTAGAATCAGTTGATGTAATGAAAAAACTTCTGCATGAAAATGGATTTAAGCCTAACTCGATTACATCAAAATCAAAATCCAATACTAAAAGTAATGAAAATCAAATTAACCTTTGTGTTGATTTCATTAGTGATAGCTACTTAAGAAAAATTAATAAACTGGTCAGTAAGTATGAACTTCCTGTTAGTGTTACCTGCAAACCCGGTCAAACTTTAGTTAATAGCATAAATACTATTGAAAACAAAAACAAATGTAATTGCAAACTGTGCAAGGATATTGGACCTAAATATATGTGTAGCGATAAATACATTGTGTATAATTTTGAATGTAAAATTTGTCATAAAAATTGCATTGGTCAAACTTGCCGACCTTTAAAGTTACGGCATGATGAACACAGACGTAGCTTGAACTGTCAAGATCGTAAAAGTGCACTATCTGAACATAGTTTGGCTGACCATGCCGATAGAATGATGAACATCGATAATTTCCAGCTTTCTGTCCTAAATAAACAAAAGAATTCGATGCAAACTAAAATGGCCGAAGCACGCTTCATAGCGTTGAACAAGCCACAAATCAACCGCAAGCATGAATTGATCTAACGAGTCGTCACTGCCTAATCATTTTTATATTTAAGCCAACTGCCTGTTCATTTACTTACCCCCTTGATACTGTCCACCGTGACGAAACGCGTCGGGGAACTTTATTTATTCTTTTTTAAAAAAATAAAAAAATCGTCTAAATTGAGGGAGAGCTATATTTTTGCTTACATCGTGGAAAATTGAATGTAGAAGTACTTTATACAAAAACTGGATCCGATGGAATGACTAAAGAAATAGTACAAGGACATTTTACACAGACACAAGAAATTCATAATGTAAATGATATACAACCCATATTTGAAACAATGATAAATAAATGAGAAGATGCTATAACTGAAGCTCAGTTGCGTGAATCTGGTTGGAGATTTATTGCAATACTATCTAAGAAAATAGTAATTGACAAATATAAAAATAATAGTGGTGGTAGTTACATACCCCTTCCTTTCAGTTCTCCACAAATAATCAACATACAGAATGAAGATGAATATTGTTTTCTGTGGAGTGTTATAGCACATTTACATCCTCAAAATATCACAAAGAAAGACTAAGTCATTATAATAAAGAAGAATATATAAATGAATTTGATCTCTCTGATGGCTTAGATGAATTTCCATATGATTATAATAGGTTAATAAAGTTTCATAAAAAGAATAAAAATTTAATAGAAGTAAATGTTTTTGAATTAAATGTGAAGTATGTTTCTATTGGTGATATTACTCCCTTATATCCCGGAGATATTGAGGTTAATAACATTGTTTATAACAACTTAAAAGAATTTTATTTGAATAACAAAAATTTATGCTAAACAGAAATAGTATACGATGAAAGAGGAAATTGCATGCATCATAATATTATTTACAAAGGAAATGTAATATGTACTGAAAAATATGAAATTATAAAAACATTAACACCAATAATGATTAATCATAATAATTATAAAGGATGTGGATTTCCCTATGAGTACGAAACCGAGCGTTCGTCTCTATTGTCAGAATATAAGTTAAAGATGTTACCGCAACTATATAAAAAATAATGTCAACAAAAATATCAACAAGAGTTGCAAATGCTACATAATGTTACATAATCAATATCTACAAGAATATCAACAAGAAGTAACTATATTATTTCGTAAATATATTGAAGACGAATGGAATCTTGAAGATAAAGAATATTTAAAATTATCATACATAGTCTACCAACAATGTAATTCTCAATTTAATGAACTAGAATGTCATCCAAAAAATCTACAACAATATAAAGAACATTGTCAAAAAAAATCTACAAGAATATCATATGGGTAAACATATATTAAGTTAGGAATATCATGAACAATATGAAGAACAATGTCGAAAACATTATGAAGAACAATTTCAAAAAAAATATCAAGAACAATATCAAGAACAGTTAGAAATATTACAACAGGAATATCAACAAAAGTAAAAAATGTTAAAGCAGCAGTTAATGCAACCAGCACAAGCGAATATACTATATTATCAAGGTCATTGCATATTGTGTAAAGATATTTTCTATATTTATAAAAACTTTAGATAATGCTAATTTTCCCTGTCTCCAATGTATGACGAGATTTAGAACTAAAGAAGAAATGAATAGACATTTGGAGAATTGTCAACAAAATGAAGCAGTAAAAAATACTTTTACTAAGGAAGATTATTTAGTATATAACAAATGGTATTACAAAAATAAAGGACCCTTTATTATATATTGTGATTTTGAAGCATAAAATGTTAACATGATACAAAGTTCTGGTAAGCATTTGCTTGAACAAAAACCATTATGTTGGGGAATGTACATTCATTCAAATTATCCTGAATTATTTAAATCAGAATATTATCAATACTATGGTGAAGATAGTTCAGAAATGTTCACAAAGAAAATAGAAGAATTACAAAAATATTTTTTACAAATGCTTAAAACAAATAAACCAATGCTTCTATTAACGTATGACTAATTAGTACAATTTGATAATGAAAACAATTGTTATTACTGTGGAAAAGAATTTACAACTGATAAAGTAAAAGATCATGATCATCTAAATGGATTATATAGAGGTGCAGCACATAATTCTTGTAATCTTAATGCTAATAAATTTAGATATAACTTTGTACCTTTATATTTCTACAATGGTTCTAAATATGATTTCCATTTAATAATAAAAGATCTATTCTCATCTGAAAAATTACAACAACTAAGAACAAACGTACTATGTAAAACAGAAGAAGAATATTTTTCAATGCAATTTGGTTGTATTAGAATATTAAATGCATTTAGATTTTTTAATCCTTATTCATTGGAGGTCATGGGAAAAACTTTGAAACCTGAACAATGTAAAATATTAAATAAATATAATTTAAACCTTTAAAAGTTATTTTTTCCTACGAATATTTAACTGGAGATGTAAATAGAATAAATGAAATAATGCAAGAACATCAACTTTCTTCACGTGATAAATTTAAATCAACATTAAAACAATCACAACTATCTGAAGAAGATTATGCAGAAGCTGAAAAGAATTGGAGAGAGTTAAATTGTAGAACAATGTATGATTATACAATGAAATATCTTCAGATAGATGTATTAATTCTTGCCGATCTTTTTGAAAACTTTCGTAACATGTGTGTAGAATATTACGGAATAGATCCATGTTATTGTTATTCTACATCAGGATTGACATGGTTAGCAGAGTTGAAACATACAAATGTTAAACTTAAATATTATAAAGAAAGTTCTTATGATAAATTATTATTTTTGGAATCTGGAATTAGAGGTGGTGTTTCATCTGTTCTAGGTAATAGATATGTTCAATGTTATAATAAGAAAGTAAATCCTGATGATTATGGTAATTTAAAAATTTTAAATCCAGAAGAAAAAGATCAATTTATAAAATTGTTTAATCAAAATGTAGAAGGACTTATATCAAATGAAGAGAGTCAAGCAGCAGTTGATGAATTCATGAGAGAAAACTATTTGTTATATTATGATTTTAATAGCATATATATTCTTCTTGCATGATACAAGAATTACCAACAGCTGAAATGGAATGGAGTACCATTCTTGAATACGAACCTACATTAGATGGTGAAAATAATTATGGTTATATATATGAAGTTGATTTAGCATACCCTGATTATATCAAAGGCGCAACAAAATATTATCCTTTCTGTCCCGAAAACAAAATTCCCAATATAGAAGATTTTTCAGATTATCAAAAATCTTTAATTCCTAAAAAATACAGGCCAACAAAAAAACTTATGTTAACACAAAGTAATAAAGGAAAGTATGTTGTTGAAGGAAGAATGCTAGATTGGTATTTAGATCATGGAATGATTCTTTTAAAAATTCACCGGAAACTAGTGTATAGAAAATCTAGGTGGTTAAAAGATTATATAGAGTTCAATATTGAAAAACGTAAAATAGTTAAAAGAAATAAAGATGATTTTGGAAACGTGTTTTTTAAATTAGTGAATTATGCATTTTATGGTAAGACTTTAGAAAATGTGCGTAATAGACAAAATATTGAAATAGTTTATGATAAAGATAGATATCAAAATTTAACAAGGAAACCTACATGTAAAGGAACTACTAGATTCAGTGATGAACTATGTGCAGTGCATCTAAGACGAAACATTATAAAACATGATAAGTTTAATTTTATAGGATTCACTATATTAGAATTAGCTAAACTATTTATGTATGGATTTATATATGATTATTTAGCACCTGCTTATGGTGAAAACTATAAATTACACTTTACAGATACTGATAGCGTTTTCTTAGAATTAACAATACCGTATAATTCTTCACTTGATGAAGAAATTAATAAAATAAAAGATATCATTCATCCTTCTGATTTATGTAAAGTAAAAGATGAGTTGAGCGGAGATAAATCAGAAGGAAATGAAGAGTACATAACAGATGCTGTATTATTAAAATCTAAATGTTGCTGTTATAACACAAATTCTAAAACATCTAAAACAAATTCAAAAACATCTAAAACATTAAAAGGAATTTCAAAGGCATCAGTGGCTAACCAAATAACATTTCAAGATTATAAGAATGCATTATTTAATAATGAAATATAAACAGCATGTAATTATAGACTTAATTCAAAGAAACATAAAATGTATTTAAAAGAGGAACATAAAATAGCATTAGATCCATTTGATGATAAAAGAAAAATTTTACCTGATGGAATAACTACTTTACCTTTTAAATTTTCAAATTTCTTAATTTTTAAAGATTAAGAAAAATTTTAAGAAAAAAATAAATTATTCGATCACTCCGCGAAAATATTATCTATAACTCTATCATGTATTTTTTTGTCAATATTAATTATAATGAAGCCATAATCATTTGACCAAGCATTATTACACGAATGTTTAAATTCATCTTTATCTCTTATACATAAACCTATTAACAAATCACATAAATTTCTTGCATCTATTTCAAATATTTGCATTCTTTCTAATAACACTTCCATCTAATGAATACATACTCTGTGTTAAATAAAGAACACTACAGTTGTTATGTCTACCTCTTGTGAAATAATTTCTCTGAACTGACTGATTTCTATCATTAACACAATCATTAAAAATTAGACAATGTTTCATTGTTTTATCTAGTTTACTAGGATCTTGCATATTACCACTATCATCTATTAATTGTATCTTTATGTGTTTACTTTTATTAGATTCTACTAACTGATTATTTATGCTGCTTCTTCACACCACGAACTTATTTCTTCTTCATCTTCAGATTTTTCATATTCTTTGAATAATGAAGCAATTGCTGTTTTGTAAGATTATTTTCAAATCCACATTTTAAAAATTGTTAGACGGGTTGTTCTGCTGTTCTTGTATGAATAATAAGATTGTTATAATCCAAAAAATTTGGAGTCGTTAAAATTTTAAATAATAAATGTTTTTCCACATCCTGATCTTCCACAAATAACTGACAAAACTTTATTAGATAAATTTGGATGATGATTAAATTCAAGTTTTTTTCATTTGTTGGTAATTTTGTAAAAATTTTTTCACTCATTTTTAATAAAAATAATTTTTATTTTTAAGAAGAAGAAAAATAAATTTAAACTTCTCTAACCAAAAGATCTATCATAATCTCTTCACCTCCAAAATGTATTTCCTTTCCTTTCTCATCAGTGATTCTAATGTTAATGCTGTTAATAGTTTTTCTTGTAATAGGGAAATATATTAATGTTTGTGGAAATACATTTAATCTATAACCAATGGGTACAGTAAATGCTGGAAAACTGAATATTAAATTTGACAGCCTACCATTTATATATCCTCCTTCAGTAATGTCACAATGTACAACAATTGAATTTATTTCAGTTATTTTTGGAATCTTCTCACCTAAATGATAACCTTGACTATAGGTTTGTTTATTAAATCCTAATAGTTTTGACAATGATTTATCATGATTAAAATCAACTTGATGATTTTCGTCTAAAGTAAGAGAAAATTTATTAACTGCCGGTTCAACTGCAAAATGCAGTTGTTTCTTATCTTTAAATGGTATACCTAAATGTCTCTTAATTTCATTTGATATTGATTCAACTTCGTAAGAACCAGGAAGAAAAGTTAGTATTTTCCACGTTTTACCTTTATCAGTAGAATATCTAAATTGATCATTCACATCTTTGATAACTTTTTGAATAGTGTTAAATGTGGAGAAAGTAGTCAATGCAATTTGATAATTTTTATTTTGTTCCAAATGTAGAATGGGTTCTAAATTACAAGTGTGTGATGAAGTAGTTGTTATAATTTTAACGTCGTACTAAATTTTGATGAACCCAAAATTTCTGTTAGATTTCCTAAATGATTATTAATTTTTTCTAGTTCTGCTGATGATAATTCTCTCGAAGACATTTTATATAGAAAAATTTTCATTGAATATTTTTTTATGAAATATTTTTTATAAAAATTTAAGGAATACAAATTTTAACTAATTTTTTATAGGTCTTCTCATTGATAATTTCCTTTTCAAAGAGTCTTTTTAAGATTGCATGTATTTCGTTAAAACTACAGTTATGTCCTTCTTTTGTTGCAGATAATAAAAGCTCTAATCTATTTATTAATTCTAGTGGGTCATCTGGTAAAAATACAGTTGTTTCTGTTTGTAATCCTGTTCCTACTTTACTGCCAGTTGATAATAAATCTTCTAATTGTTTATAACGTTTAAGAGTTTTTAGTGCACCAACTTTATCTAACATAGTTTTATATTTTATTAGATCATCTACATCATAACGTTTTAAATCTGCTCCTTTTAAAAGATCTACAAAATTTCTATCTAAACTAAAAGGTGATTTATCTGGTGAATAAATTAAACCTCTTATAGGTCTTGGAAATATTTCTTCACCACCAAGATAGAATCTAGTTATTGTTTGTCCATCTATAAATGAAGTAGAATGTTCGAATTGCATAGATTTAGGTAAATTTTTATTGATGTTTGTCTCTAGTAATCCATAGTCATCTAATATAGTTTTCTGAATTGGATCAGTTATGTCAATTCTGTTAGCATGAGTTGTAAGTTCTTTTTCAAGAGTTTTAAATGGTTCAATAGTTTTTTCAAAATCAGTTTTTGCTTGCTCGGTTTGTTGCATTTTTTCTATCATATCAGATTGAATACCAGCTTTTGTCATTCTATGCTGAGCATGATTTTCTTTCATAATATTTTTTTACTTTATTAACTCATCTAGTTGTTGGATTCTTTCTTCATTACAAGCTTTAATGTCATCCATTTTTAAAATATAAAATTTGAATTTTGTGATAACAATGGAATACAACAAAAACATTTTACTGAACAAATTACTTTTTTATTGCTTTGTCGTCTAAACTTTTTTCGTCTAAAGTTTTGTTTAATAAGTTTTCAATTCTTCTAAAATTTTTTTATCATTTTCTTCATTAGAAATTTTACCATCACTGAAAATTTTACCATCCTGTTTATTCTTGTCATTAACTTATGTCTGTAATTGAATTGATATTTTATTAGCTTCATTAGCTATTTGATCAAATTTTTCAATTTCATCTAACGTAATAACATTATAATCACAGACTCTTTGAAAGTAGTGATGTAGTTTATCATAAACTTCTTTAATATGTAAATGTTTATTTTTTAATGATTTTCGTTTCTTAGTTATTAAAGATTTATCTAACATTATAACAAGTGAAGTTGTAAAACACCCGTACCTGTTAAAGCAGTAGCAATAACAGGAATTGAAAGAGCGCCAGAAGATATAACAATTGTTGAAGCACCTAAACTTACTGTTAAAAACATTCCAATACCTTGTGTTACATTCTTAACTTTAGACTGTCTTTTTCTTAATTTGTCATAATGTTCTAATCTTAATAATAATTGAGATTCCTTATCTTTCATATAACGTACTCTATCTTTGTGTTTTTCAATGTTCATCTTTTCAATGTCCATTAAAGTAGAACTACGTTCATTTATTAACGAAGGATATATTCTCGAAGTTTCTTCCATTTTTGAGGCTTCCATTTTTTAATAAATATTTTGAATACAATCTTCTGATATTTTTAGACTATGTGAAAAGACTACATAAATTTTGTAAAATTTTAGACCACGTAAATTTTTGGACGACGTAAATTCTTAGACTACGTAAATTTTTAGACTACGTAAATTTTTGGACTACTCAACTTTTCGACTGCATGAAATTTTTAGACTACGTAAATATTTGGACTACTTAACTTTTCGACTGCATGAAATTTTTAGACTACGTAAATTTTCGACTACGTGAAATTTTGATATTTTTTAGACTACGTAAATTTTCGACTACGTGATATTTTTGAAACCTCTTTTCAGTATATGAAAAAATCCCAACGAGCTTAGAACTTTTTTTAATTTTATCCTTAATATTATTTTTGTTTATAAAACTCTCTTTCAGTGTATGAAATATTCCTATACTCATTCTCAGTATATGAAAAAATCCCAACGAGCCTAAAACTTTTTTTTGATTTTATTATTTTATTTTATTTTTTATATATCTTTTTTCAGTATATGAAATATTCCGTTTTTTTGCATTCTGGAGGTATCTTATTTTTTTTTTAGTTGTCCTGAACCGGTCATATATACATTACTTGCATCTCCTGAATTCATTTCTTGCATCTCCTGAATTCATTTCTTGCATCTCTTGAATTCATTTCTTGCATCTCAGAAAACCGGTCGTTTTTCTTCTAACATCTGGGTGTCGTAATTTTTATTTCGTGCCATTTTTGGATTTATTAATTTTTCCTTTATATATATATATATATATATATATATTCATATAGATAGCTGAAGAATTAATCTCAAATTTTTGAAAGCTCAGTCAATTTTAGCATGAGAGCTTTCTACTCTCTTTAGATCTATCTAGCTTTAGGTTTATGACCTCCAAACGAACTCATGAAATGATAGAATAATGAAAGTATTCTAAGTATATAATGCATGATTTTGTAAGGCTTTCTATGTCCACAGGTTAATAAGTTCCACAAAGCAGGTAATTATTTTCCTGATTGGAAATTATTAACCTGGTGTAAACTTCTATGGAAAAAGTCATACATTATAACAGATAACGCATAGATTTCTTCGGTCATTATTTGTCATAATAACCTCGAGCCTTCGGCTCTCGGTAATTATAGCAAATAATGACCTCAAATCTGTGCATTATCTATTACATAATGAAAGTATAAATGAGATACAATGAACAAAATATACTGAAAGAATTACTAAATTTTATTTGACTCCATTTTAGGATTTACTATTTTTGTCGTGCCGAAGCTATTTCCTAAACATTTTCGGTGGCTCAAATGTCCGGCATTTGAGCATTGAGGGTAAACCACACGATTGCCACTGCTACGGAAACCTTATTCTCGTATTCTATTTAAATGAATTTTAGAATCTTGACTGATGTTGCAATACTGAACACAGACTTACAAATGGGCCTCTGTTTTATCAGGAATACTCTGGCTGAGGTTAATGCAACTCACTTCGGGCTGATCGGCCAATCATTAAAACGTTTGCGATGTAGAATGTACTGAGTATAATACTTTTACGATTAATTTTTTTGACACGACCGGTTTCAGTCTATTTCAGACCATCTTCAGGTGTATGTACAGACATGGATAAATCGACTTATATACTAAAATGAAATTGCGAAGGTCACAGAAGGACCCTCAGCTTGTATGACGAATCGTGTTCATTCAATGTTCTGTCAGTGCTATGGCAAAGTGCAATACTTTCAGCTATTTTCGTGTACTTGGTTTTGTAGATTATCGTAAAATCGTCAAAGTCCGCATTGTGCAAATGTTTAGAAATTTCAGTTTCATTAGGAATGCCGCGAATATGTTCTTTCATTCTAGTGTAGAGATGACGCTTAGTCTCACCAATATAGCTGCTTGAGCACAGCTTACAGGAAAATTTATAAACTACATCAGAGGAGAGACTAAACTTCAACCTGTCTTTGTTTGGAAAAAGGTAAGCAGTCTTAAGAGTTCTGTAAGAAACAATAATTTTATGATTCGCTGGAAGGAATTTGTTCAAACTATCAATAGTCTTTCTAGTTTGGCTCTCAAGACTTTTGACAATAGGGAGACGCCAGTATATGTTTTTAATATCACGATCGCTAGGTTGGAAATTGTCAAAATTATTTTTAATTCTATCGATTTGATCATTAGAGTAGCCATTGGCAATGAAAATACTTTTGATGACAGAGAAACTGCTTTCATAGGCATTTTGACTACTACTTAAACGCTTAGCTCGAATAATCAAGGCGCGAATAGCCGAGGTTTTATAACGAACAGGAGCATGAGCACTGTTTGGAATGTACAAACCAGTGTTAGTATCTTTTAAATGCCAATGATAATTCAGAGAATTAGCATTTTTAGTGACCATGACATCAAGGAATTTCAATTTATTATTGACCTGTTTCTCACAAGTAAAACGAATGCTACTGTGAATATTGGTAAGAGAATGCAAAAACTTTTCAGCATCCTTTTCGTCTCTAACGATTGCAAAAATATCATCAACATACCGACGATAGTACATGGGGAAATCAATAATTTTGGACTCAATTAAATTCATCGCAAAAGAGGCCAGAGTTGGGCCGAGGATCGATCCCATGGCAACGCCTTCGATCTGATGGTATAGATTATCATTAAATTGGAACAGCATATTTTTGCACGATAAATTTAGGAGGGAAATCAGGGTTCCTTTATCGACCGGAAAGGTGGTAAAATCAATTAGACTACAAATATGATTGAAAGTATCATCGAGAGGAATACTCGGAAATAAGCTCACTACGTCATACGAAACCATATAAAAATGGTCATGAGAAATATCTTTGATCGAATCAACGAATTCGAAGGAGTCTTTCAGCTCTAAAGAGCGAGGAATGTATGGTTTCAGAATTTGATTCAAACACCTACTTAGGCTAGCATTGTAGGCTTTTGGCATACTTAAAATAGGCCGTAAAGGCGGATCGGTGCGCGATTTGTGTATTTTAGGCAGGCCATAGAGCCTAGCTGGCTGACTACCAGTGCTTCTAACTTCACTATAAACACTTTCTGGAAGTTTGCCTTTTTTCTTTAAATCAGACAGGCTACGGTTGAACCTCTCCTCCGCAATAATGAATTGACTTTTGTCTTTGGTAGACGGTTTCAAATTTTTGAATTTGCTGCGATCACTCAGAATTTCATGAATTTTATCATTATACTTGTGTTTATCCATAATACACACGCCGTTACCTTTGTCAAACTTGGTAACGTGAAGGTTTTTATTTTTCGCTAAAGTACGGAGAGTTTTGATTTTATCAGTCAAGAACTTTTGGCGAGACTTGTCATTAATGTAAGTGTAAGCTAAAGACTTGAATTTGGAACGAACACGATCCTCATCTTCCTTACTCAAACTTACTTTCGCAATATTGTTGAAAACCACTTCAGTTTCTGTTTTTACATCAAGCGCATTGACCTTTTGAGGCCAGCACATGGAAAAGCCCAACCTAAGAGCCTGGGTTTCTTCTAGACTGAGTTCATGACTGCTGATGTTGACGATGCCGCTACCATCCACATTTGAAGGTGAATTACACCGCCCTGTTCTGTTGATTAGATTTTGGAATTTCTTGTTATGTCGAATTGAGATTTGCTGGAGTTTCTTCTTGTTGTAGTGTTGAATTATTGTGACCATACTTGTCCATGTTGCTTGATGCTGTTGCCACAGCAACAAGCCTTTTGTCAAAAGTCTTGAGAGCCAAACTAGAAAGACTATTGATAGTTTGAACAAATTCCTTCCAGCGAATCATAAAATTATTGTTTCTTACAGGACTCCTAAGACTGCTTACCTTTTTCCAAACAAAGACAGGTTGAAGTTTAGTCTCTCCTCTGATGTAGTTTATAAATTTTCCTGTAAGCTGTGCTCAAGCAGCTATATTGGTGAGACTAAGCGTCATCTCTACACTAAAATGAAAGAACATATTCGCGGCATTCCTAATGAAACTGAAATTTCTAAACATTTGCACAATGCGGACTTTGACGATTTTACGATAATCTACAAAACCAAGTACACGAAAATAGCTGAAAGTATCGCACTTTGCCATAGCACTGACAGAACATTGAATGAACACGATTCGTCATACAAGCTGAGGGTCCTTCTGTGACCTTCGCAATTTCTGTGACCGACGAAATTTTACTGATCACTTCTCCTTTAGTTTTAATCATTTTAGTATATAAGTCGATTTATCCATGTCTGTACATACACCTGAAGATGGTCTGAAATAGACTGAAACCGGTCGTGACACATCGACTTTTCATTTGTGAAATGAATTTGGGCAGCCTCGCGTATAATTTTTTTGAATATTTAAAAACTTTTTAGAGCATGCAAATATGAGCATTTAGATCATTTAGAATATGCAGTGATACGATGATCAACTGCAAATAGAAAAAAGACAGTCATATGATAAAAATGCATTCTCAGAATGCTTGGGACTTTTGCAGGTTTAGATTGCCACTATCACTTAGATTGTACCGATCACTATCCTCTGTCAGCCTTGCAGTATAGCACAAGATATCCAACAACAATACTGCGCGAACAGTGTTCGACGTGAGCATCGAAAAATGTCAATGTAAAGCGTACTTTATTTGCCGATCTATTTGTATAGATGAAAGTGGCAACAAATTTCTAGCAATAACTTAAATCAACAATTAGCTGGAAGTTGAATGACAAGATAGTAAAATCATTAAATCATTCACAATTGAACTATTGCTCAAACAAAGTGATGATTATTGAGGCAACTGGCAAATAAAAATATATATTTGGCAAGCTCCATACTATGAAATATATATAAGAATATATATAAGAAATATATCAGAATAAAGCAGCGTGTATCTTCGGATGAATGAAAGATCTTTATAAAAGTGGATCGCTTATTGCAGGGGTTATGGATCGCTTATTGCTGCAACCCAAACCAGCCCGCGGGCCACCAGATCAAGTTTAAGTTTCTCGCGGGCCGCAACATCAGAAGAAGTTAATAATTTCAAATTGAACTTTATTGAACAAAGTTGACGTTTATGAACACGTCGCAAAATATCACATATACCGTGAAACCTGTAGTAGACTGCCATGGCTGTCTATTTTTCAGTCCTCCCTCTTGGTGGCGTTTCTATTAGAGGGTGGCGGTCTATTTTTCAATATCTCCGAGTCAGAGAGTATCAATAAATATCACTTCAACAAAGCTTGTATTCACGTGCATGTTCCATCTATGAAACTCTCAAATACCTATAAATGCTTCGCTAAATGCACGAAAAATTACGAAATTATTTGCATTTCGGTTTATTAGTGTGACTTTTTATTTTGTGATTGAAACTTAATGATATTCAATCATTTATGGACAAAAATAGCCTGTTTAATACATGCCTGACCAATATTCAATAAATTCATTTATAGGTATTATTGACAATGATCAATTAGACCTAATTCACCCGTATACGTACTAGTAATGAAGGCTCAACACTCAACAAAATGGTATGTATGCTATCTAGCAAATTGTGCACTCAAGATTGCTACCTATTGAGAAAGCAAGATGAAAAGAAGCAACAGTAATCGTTATTAGCGTTACAGGCACAGCGATAAATTTAAAGCAATTGTTAATAATGAAGAAGTCAAAGACACATTCAGAAGACACAAAAACACACGGTGAGCCCTTACATCAGATTCTCCGTAGAGAAGGTCGAACAGTGTTTCTGTGCAGTCACACACACTCGCACGTGAGGAAGTGCCAATAACACGTGACATGTTGGACAGGTTTTACACAAACTAATATCTTAGTACTCAATACTTATACTGCCGTATTATTAGTGGCGGTCCATTACAGGGTGGCGGTCTATTTTCAAGCACTTCGTCAGTGTGGCGGTCTATTGCAGGTTTTACGATATGTTGAATTACAATTTATTTAGTAAAATCCTCTATTGTAATTCTGTTAATGAAGAAGATGTAAAGTGGTTCATGCCTTTAGCTTATTATTTATAATTGACATGGATTACGCTCAACGAGGAAGCAATACACTAAACAAAACAGTAGGATGTGGATCAAATACATGGATAGCCATTGGTCTAGATGGCTCAGGTTCCATGAAGTTGCACCTTTCCTTGCATCGAAGGCTCCCACCTTCACAATGACAGATCATACATGTATACGAGAAGGAGCATTCTGCATGTGTCCATAGCGTGATGATGTGCGGGAGTGAAACGTGGGTTGTGGCAGGCGATCAGATTATGAAGATAAAAAGAACAGGAAGCGGTGAGAAGATTGTTTGTTGTGAGGCAAGGAAGATCTGAGCAAGAAGATTAACCTAGATAAAATTTCTGCGAAGAAGGCTACCAGAATGCGTCTGGTTAATATGGTTATATCACAATTTTCTATCATTTAGGCTGAGGGTCTTACTCAAGGTCTCACTCCTTGAAACCTATTGCAAGCATGCCAAGAGAGACTACAATTTTTCTATAAGTGCTGTTCATACAAATAGTGCCGTTGGCCTCAGTTACTCGTGGAGCTGGCCTTGTAACAATATCAGAGTATGCTCATTTTGAAAGAAAATATTCATTCAAAATTCATTCCTGGTTGCAGAAGATGTTGTATCCGGCAGATACAGCACTTGCTTATCAAGAGAGAAAAGTCGATACTGTGCACCTAGAAGGATTATATTTTTTCTTTGTGCCTGTTGACTTTTAGCTTTCTTGTCTTTGTTTATTTCTATTAATTTTTGTCCTTTAAGATAGCATGATTTTATTACTTAAATACAAACATTAAATGCGTAGAGTGAATGCACCGGTCGAATGCAAATATTTGTAAATCACATGTAGACACGTGTACGACGCATGTGAATTCGCTTGACATCGAACCATTTCTCATTTGTGACTTCATTGCTATGTACATCCCTGAATAGAATGACCGAAAACGTTCGGGTGAATTTTCCAACTTTGAATTTTCTGTACAAACATTAGTATTTAATATTCGTGTATTTCGCAGCAGATCACATGTCAATGATGCAACCAGTCCGAAATTTTCCGGACCGGCCCACCGCAGTTATACTGTCGATCGATAGTTGGAATATATTAGAAAGCAGCCCCGAATTTTTCAAACTGGCCCAGAACAGTGACCGCGCGGTTGCATCTTTGTCGCATATATCGGTGCTTTTTGTTTTTCGAGATACCGATATGCGTGATTTCTATTCTTCAACAAAGAAAAGGGATTTCTGAATGTTATGTTTTAGTCTATCAAAAATAGCTCATTTGCTGTGGCATGATGCTTGTTCTACGACGTTAACCAAGTTATCGATGACACTGCGCAGTAGTTTTATTCAGTATAAGGCGTCACAATATCGCCGTTTCTCTTCAACAGGAAATGCCAACGATCTGCTATCATCCTCTTCTGAATACTTTTAAATTTGTCTCCTATCTTTAAAAACAGTTGATAATCGTCTCCTACCAATTAATTACCGGTATATGTCGAAGGACTGCATGGATCAATATCACAGAATAATCAAAAAATAATTTGACACGAACCTGACATAATAACCTTTGGGAATGGTCAATTATTTTTCGTCATTTATGAAGGTGAGAAAACGAAATTTCTCACTTTCAATATTGATATTTCAAAATTATTGAAGATCCTTGTGACTTGACTAAACGAAGAAATGTCGCTCTGTATAAATCTTTCCCACGTGCGACGCAAAATGACATGATTTAAACTTTAATTCTATTAATATCAGAACGAATCAAACGCTGAAATAGTATATTTTTCAACCAAACCATATATTAAAATCCACCAGGCCCGCTAAATGAAGTATGTCAAATTAATCATATTTTCATAGACGTTAAATGTAGGACCACAGAAGAGTAAAAAGACAATACTAAAATATATTCACCTTTTCATTTACGAAATGCAACGATCTCTAAAACGTAATTTTGCGTGGAAACATAATAGAGTTACAAACCAGTTGTGGTTATCAGAATAAAAAATAACATAAGTTACGTCATGCACGATAGCGGCAGGTTAAGGAAAGATTAAAATGTTTGCTATTTTATCGAGAAGTGTAAAACACGGAATGTCTTTTTGGTGCATTCGGTTCCACAAAACTCCACAAAACCCGGATTGCGAAGTAATTTATCACTCAACTTCTACACTGTTCCTATAAGATTTTGTGAAAATCTGCAGAGTCCCATGAATTTGTTGATTATGGGAATATTTATTGTGGCATCTTTAGCGACATGTCAAAAATATTTAAGTCAAAATTTGAAATCAAAAGCATTGGTGGCTGTTGGAGCAGTTGTAGCTTATCCTTTTACACCACAAATCAGGCATGCGTGTGAAGGTGTCTGGTCGCTAGGTAGCGCCGAAGTTCTTTGACTCATCTTGGCTCAAACATTTGGTTAAAATGATCGAAAAATTATTAATTGATGAATTGTAGCTATCGATTCCTCGGATACAGACCTGCATCTAATTTCTCATCGACGCTCGCGAGACCACAATTGATAATTGACGCATATGCATTTTAGTAACAGCATATTTAAGATTATAAAAAGCGCATGTGTATCTAAGAATGTCCGTATTAGTCTTAGATCAGAGAGCATGTTTATACAGGGTGGGCCAAAAGTCTTTGTCGGTAAATGTTTCATTGTATTTATCAATTTATAACTACATATAAATGAACAGTATGCATATAAATACACTCGTATATATGCTTGAACATTCAAGAATAAACGAATAAAAAAGTTAACTTCATAATCAATCTCATTTTTCGAAGAAGTGGCCCTGCTGATCATGACACAACTGCAAACGCGTGTTGAAGTTTTTCATACTGTCACGATAAATTTTCATTGGGATTGCATTGATTTCCGTAGCAATTCGCTCTCGGAGCTCGTCAAGATTGGGAAATATCTCTCCATTTACATACACTCTGGAGCGTAAGTAGGCCCAGAACCAATAATCGCACGGTGTGAGGTCCGGCGATCTGGGAGGCCACTCAATTGGGCCTCTCCTTCCAATCCATTTCCCATTCAACTGTTGGTCCAGTATGTTCCTTGCATCGCGACTGTAGTGGGCAGAGGCTCCATCTTGTTGGAAGTACTTTTCACGGTGCCTTTGGCAATATGGAACCACGATATCATTCAGAATGGTACAATATCTGTCCGCATTCATTGTTGCAGCACTGATGTCATGGCCAATCATTCCTGAATATCCAATCCAAGCCCAAACTGTTAGCGACTGGGTTCGTCCAGGGTTGCAGAATCGTTCGTGAGGATTTTCTTGTCCCCAATAATGCACATTGTGCTTGTTGACATGTCCTGCAAGGTGGAAGACACACTCATCGGAAAAAGTAAGCTTCCGATGTAGTGCGGGGTCTTCACGATACTTTGCAAGCATAGTTTGACAAAACTCCAGCCGCCTGTCATCATCACCATCGGTTAAAACTTGCGAATACAATGGTTTGAATGGGTGGTAACCTTCACTTTTCAAAATACGTCTCACCGATGTTCTTGATATATCCAATTCTTCAGACATCCGCCTTGTCGATGTAGTGGGCTCATCATCAATTGCTTGAGCAACCATTTCCTTATGATCATCTGCAGTAGCTGTCACCGGTCGTCTGGACCTGGGTCTGTCCGTAACAATGCTCCCAGTTTCCAACATTTTCTTTTTCCAGTACGATACGGTCGTTCGTGATGGAGCCTCCTTATTGTATTTCTGCGCAAATAATCTTCGGCTTTCTTCACAGTTATCGTAAACTATGGCCCATGATGTTAGCATAACTTTTTCCTCTATCGTGATCTCCATTCTTGATGACCGAAAGAAGTGAAAACATGAAGTGAAAACAGAAGCAAACACATGCGCGCTGCTTGCTGCTTGCGTACGCGTCACGTGATATGACAACATGCGCGCTGCATGGTGATACAACTCCACCGTTCGTCACATGCAAGCGTGGCGAACGAAATTGCAATAAATTGATAAATACAATGAAACATTTACCGACAAAGACTTTTGGCCCACCCGGTAGTATGACGTAGCATTTGTGACATGCAGTCACTTCTAAAATCAACTTAAATCCTTAAATTTTCGCCTAGCTGGATGAATATTAACAGAAACTCATCAACAATGTGATGATTATGCTAACTACTACTGAAGAAAGGATATCCAATTATTCAAAACTTTCGCATAACATCGTTACTACCTCCTCGTTTCGAAGATAATCAAGAAGATTGTTGAAGTAAATAAACCTGTGCAATGTTCGATCATCATATCAACTAGTCAACCTACCAGCTTTCGAAAGGCAGTTAAACTCGTCAGCTTGGAACTGCCTACAGAATTTGGAAGTTAACTTGAACCACAATCATTGCGTATTCTACCACCTCCACGTAGACGTAAATTTGCGAGGGTTGTGATTTAATTGTACTTTATTCAAATACCACACTGATCGATCCATGTCATCGAGGAACATTTCAGAAACTTAATTAAAAAATGGACTGACAAAAATGTTTAGACAAATCTCAGGAAATGATGGTGCAACCAATCATTCGTCGCTCCCTGACATGTGTTAATTGTCGCTGATCATTGAAATTCTTTAGAATAACACGTCTTGGAAGTGACAATCATTTTAATGTCATGCTCAAGAATGCATTATTTAAATGTTGTGATAAATTTGAAACTCTCACGTTTCGTTTGCTACTTTTTTTATTTCTTTGTTATTGCATGCACCTTCTGTTCTACGTTGGACACAAGCAAAGAAGCGAAACGTTAATATATATGTGATAGATCCATTTTGATTGGTAAATCTTAATGGCCATCAATAAAAGCAAATAATAAAATAATCATCAAATAAGCCATCAAAATATGATACAATTTACCACATGTTGGCATAATTATTATTTGGCCGAGTATTGCAATAACTTGCTCACCATATTATTTGTGATTAACATTACCATTGCTCTTATTTTCGAAATGATTGTGATATGTGCAAACAAATGTAAAGTTCTAAGTTTTCTTTTAAAGATGTGAACAATTTAACAGCCATCATTTGCACGACTTCATGTCTAACCGCATGCCATTCAGCGGTCATTTCATATTCATCCAAATTCGTGTATTATGTTTAAAAGTCACGCACCTGTTTGCTAGTATTTTCTGAAACGATGGTTTTCATCCTTGTAACATCTACTTTACTCAAGGATGCATTTTTATCAGGCTATTTACAATTTCATATTATGATGCTGTGATTTCTAATACTTCTGACAAAATATGCTTGCTAAAAACACATTCGCACATCACTGACACACAAGTGCTTATCAATTAAAACTGAACTTTTTATAATTCACTAAAAGTACTTTTAAGGATTTAAGTGTGTTCAAAAATCGATGAGTAATAAAAATAATCAACGATGACTTTCGATTTTTCAATTTTGAATAAAATCCCACCAAATTTCGTTGTATGTTCTTACTAACATTATGTAGGTGTTAAAGAGATTGGTTTGCAATTCTTTAATGATGACCAAATGATTGATTTTGATAAAAAGCGCCAAAATTTATGAAGAACAATAAATCATCAATAATTTGCGAATTATTTGCCAAATAAAATTCCATTAAAAACCCTTTCACCGCCGCATTCGTCTTTAGTCAAACTGAGGAGCTAGTGTCATTGTATTCGCTTCTACTTCCGCCATGCATCTGTTTCAATCGTTCAGTCCTCTGTAGCTAAGAAAATAACATATTGAGTTAGAAACATTGACGGTAGTTTCTTCTGGAGGTCAGAAGAGGTAAAAAAATCGCTCTTCAATAAGATGCATGCCTTCTTTCCCTCATTATTACAACAATGCAATGAATTATTAGTAACGAATCGTTGCTAGCGATGCCATAATGAAGAAGATACATCGATCATACATGAGAGCGATGATTCATTCTGATTACCTTGATTACCTTGACCAACCAGACTATCGGAAGACGGGTTGGTATCGCTGGTCACTGGATTTCTTCCATTTGTCGATCGATCGTGCTGTTCTTCTCCGTGTTGGTCAAAACGTACTCGTGAGGTCGTCTTCCCATCTTCTCGGGGCCTCCCCGTTGGTCTTCTCTGTTCTCGTGGATGCCACTCTGCGACTGCGTTTGTCCACCTTCTATCGGGATGTCTTGCGACATGTCAAGCCCATCGGTGCTTGTTCTTCCGGTACTCATCGATTACGTTCTTGACATGTTGGAGTAGTGATATTCCTGGCACAGTTCTCTCCATGGCTATTTGCGTTTTAGTCAAACGTTGTTCCTCCTTTGTTGTTGCCCACGTTTCGCTCGCATATAGACAATTTGACGTATATACGTAATATAGACGCATCGCTTGCAGACAATTTGGTGCTGTTGAATAGGTCTGCGCGGGTATTTGTGTCGATGTTGGATTTCAATACATCCTTTATCGAGTTGAATGCTCTCCATCCCGCTCTTGCTCGCCGATTGATCTCATTTTCTAGATCTCGTTCCATGTTCACTTCTTATCCCAAGTAGATGTAGTTCTTTACTTCTTCTATTTCCTCTCCTTCTATCGTGATTCGTCCAGGCGTTACGCTGTTCGATCTCATGTACTTAGTTTTGAGCGGTTGATCTTAAGATCGGTTTTTGAGCCTTTGTAGTTTAGCTCCTGTAGCATGTTCTGCAGTTGCTCGACGTTTTCTGCGAGGAGCACGATGCCGTCTGCGAATCGTAAGTGATAAAGGAGTTCTCCATTAATACATATTCCTCCAGACCAGTTGATGTCTGTCATGACGATCTCTAGGCAAGCCGTGAAGAGCTTGGGTGAGATGGTGTCGACTTGTTTGACTCCTTTCTCAACCGGAATGCGTACACTGGATGACGAAATGGCTATGTTGGTAGAACAGTTTGTGTTCATTTTTTAGGATATTCATGTATGTTCCTGGGATTCCTTGCTTTTTCATAAACTGTAGCATCACTGCGTTTATCTCCACGCTAGTAGTAAGTAAAACTCCACTTCTGGACCGCGCAAGATGGCCGCCATCGAAAAATGGTCGATGAAGTCCCCCCCTCTGGAACGACAGAGTGTCGCGGTGGTCTTGGGCGACCGCCAGGATTTGTCTTGAGGCTATAGTGTGTGATGTTTTTCGTGCAATCTGCTGAATGTTAGGTTGTAAAATGGGCTGTTTCGAGAGGAAGCAGTGCTCGGATGTGAAAACGGAGGCCAGATTTGGATTCAGCGTGAAATTCTGCATCGGTATGGTGAATTTGAACGCAATCGGAGAGAAAAAAATTCCGCTGACGTCCCCCCCCGGCACCGACCTTCCAACTATGCTTCTAGTGGACGGATTTTGTCGTGCAATAGCTCGTTTGAAAGCTAAGAGTGAGACAAATTCAGTGAAACAAACGGCTTGTTCATATCTGTCTTCGTTTAGATGTGAGACGCCATTTAAGATTTTGGGAGATTGGCGAAAAACGACAGAGTTAGAATTTGGGACGTTTTGGGCTCTAGCGTCAAAACGAAGCATCGGATGGGAAAACGGATTTCAGATTTGGAATCAGCATGAAATTCTCTATCAACATGGTGAGTTTCAAGTCAATCGGAGAGAAAAAATTTTCGCTGACGTCCCCCCCCTCGGTAGAGCTACCTTCGATTTTGGCTTCCAGTGGACGGATTTTGTCGTGCAATAGCTCGTTTGAAAGCTAAGAGTGAGACAAATTCAGTGAAAGAAACGGATTGTTATTATCTGTCTTCGTTTAGATGTGAGACGCCATTTAAGATTTTGGGAGATTGACGAAAAACGACAGAGTTAGAATTTCCCAAGAAACAGCTCCAGCGGGCGAATGAAGGCTCGGATTGGTAAACGGAGGCCAGATTTGGAATCAGCTTGATGTTATTGTCCAATGAGGATCATCATCCAATGAGAATCAAGCATTTCTATATAAATAGCGAGCCTTCCACAGTGAGAATCATTCCATCGTTGAATCACACGAGTGACGGACGCACATTTCCTCTCTATAGTTCCCTATTCTATTATCCAACTAAAATGGTAAGTCGCTACTTTCCTCCCTCTCCTCCCTTGAACGTAAACTTAATACAATCTTTTTCATTTTCAGGCATCTACTCCATCTGCTGCACTAGTAGGACAAAATGGCGGTCAAACGTTACAAGGGTCGCTACGCTCAGATCATCTACAACTGAGGCCAGTGGAAGAAACAACCAAGGTACATAATCCTACACCGCTACAGCGTAAATTTAAACAAGTCCTGCGTTATGACGATCATAGCGTAGTACTCCAAACGGGAATGCTCCCTTCCACGGATGTCAAGATAATGCACAATCAGTATGGGGACTACATACTGATCCCCGTGAGTCCGTACACACGCCACCAACTTGATATTATTGAGGAGTACGTGACATTAAATATGGACATTACTATTTCTCTTGCTCAAGAGTGGAAGGCGAGAGTTGACAAGGATACTCCCTATAGAAAGATTTGGGATGGTAATCAAATTTGCCTACCGGTATCACATTGGTGCACTTACTATAAGAAGGAGGGAGATCATTCAACACCCATCACATGCGACGAGCTCGGAGAAGGTACTTGGGATATCCTTTTCAAAGTGAATGGGCTATATTATGGTCGGCACAAGGATAATAAAATAGCCTTGCTCTCCATGCATATGGAATCCATCCTATATATTCCAAAACCACCCAACGTGGACGACATAATTGATCAAATCCTCAACAGCAGTGGTACGAAGCGAAAGTCGGAGAAGAATGCTGCCTCAAAACGCAAGTCAAAGAAGGAGAATTACTAGTCCTTTCCTAACTCTACCCTATGACAATTCGCTTATGTGCTTTGAGTGTCGTAGACGTGGTCTTATTAGATACATTTTACTTCTTCGTTGCCATCATATCATTTGTGTATTTTGTCGTGAAAAGCATCGATGTAATTCTTCATTTTGTAATATGTTATAGAACGTTTCCTTAGATGTGTAAATTTCCGTTTTAGGCTTCTATCATCATTTTTATGGATTGTGAGGGTGAACCTGTACAGGAACTCAGTGCTATTGCTATGAACAATTGGACATATCAGATTGTCAGTGTCTATCATCAACATGCCAACTGCAATCCCAATGTTGATCAATGGGCGAGAAAACACATTCATGGACTTAATCTGAAATATTTGCAAGACTATGGCTTTTCTTGTGAGAGTGCTCTTATTGACTTTAAACGATGGTTAGCTGCTTTCAATGTTATACGCATCTTTTGTAATAATCCTGGTAAGGAGAGGAAAGTATTTCCCAATCTAATCATTGATGATATTTTGCTCCCACCTTGGGATAGTAGAGTGAATCAACATTATCATGAAGTCACGAAACGTTTTAAGGATTTGTCTGTTCGTTGTAGTAGCTACGTTCATAACCAATGCTTCTTTCCTCCTTACCTCAACACTGCCAAAGTCCTGTATGGTCATCATTGCTCGCTGTATGATAGTTACCAGCTGTATCTATTTTATCTGTTTCAAACCATTGATCTATAATGCATGCTTGTTACTATTATTCAATAAATGTTACTATGAGAAGAGTTGTTTTCATGCAATGGATGGGTTAGATAAAGGGCGATCATGTCTTTCTCAAACGACTGCGGAACATTACATTTTCATAGGCAAAGTTTAAAAGGAGCTGTTCAAGATTATGTGATAAATTTTCATAAAGATGAGACCGACATCGAAGCAGTGGTCGATGATGCTAGCACTCTATTTCTAGAGTTAATGAATACATTCTCTGATAGCATTGTCATGGCGCGATTAGTTGCGAAAATTAAGTTTAGTCATTTTGGAAAGGAAGAGGTGGAAAGTCGCTCTTTCCATTTTGCGTCTTATTCAATGGAAGTGGTAGATCACCCCGAAGAATTTTTTAAAAGACATATGATAAAAATTGCTGAACGTCTTAACGGATTTAACCATCATGGCAGCAGTCTAGTGATTGAAGCGATTTCAGATATTCACATTCAACTTTCTATAAAGAAAAATTGAAAATGCAGTGGTACTTGATTGTAGCACAACTGGTTTTCGAGCTATGTCTGCTCACTCTCGAAGTATATTCCTTCTGTACATGCGTCTATTATTTAGAAAAGGCTAGCAAATTCATATCTTCAAGAAGACTTGCTATAGACATCAGTAACGGTGAAACTATGTGTTGCGATGTATGTAAGCGAAAGGATGGAAATAAAAAGCGCATCTTCAAGAGATGTAAGCATGCTTTTTGTCAACGCTGTTTCATACGTAATTGCATTCAACTTTGCCAATGTAACCACTGTGATATTGCTCATTTCGAGTGTCACTTATGTTGCAATAGTTAGTACCTATGCAAATGTGGTAAAGATAGGTTTTAGCAAAGACTAATACGGAAAATGGCGAAACGTAAAATGACGAAACGTAAAAGTCAAAAGTTTTCTTCAGCCATTCAAGCTCTCCGACGAATGAAAGCAAATCAGCGATACAATGCTATACGACATGCTAACGATAAATTCATTCGTGAAATTATTTCTCATGTGATGAAGTTGAGGACGAAGAAATTAGCGCCAAAACAACGAAAGTTACTTAAGCGATATGCCACAAAATTGCGTTTCATCTCCAATCCTAAAGTCACCCTTCAAAGAAAGAGGAAAACTCTAACACAAAAGGGCGGTTTCCTTTCAGCAATACTTCCAATGTTAGCTCCTGTCGTGGGCAACCTATTGGGTAATATCTTTGGCTCTAAGCGTTAATTATGCAAATTTTGAATCTCAAAGTATTAAAATGGATTTCACACTTCAATGTGATAAAGTTCTGACTGTATCAGGTCCATCTCATGCAGGTAAAATTGTTTTCACGCTGAATTTATTGGATAAAAGAAGGGAGTTGTTTAAGGAACCTATCAATCGAGTGATTTGGTGTTATGGTATTTATCAACCGTCCCTGTTTCAGGAATTGCAAAGTCGCAACTTTATTCGACATGAAGGAATTATTGCAGTGGATAAACTTCAATCTAATGATGTTGTTGTATTGGATGATTTATTAAAAGAAAGTAAGAATTCAAAAGATGTTACAGATATGTTCACTCGTGCAGCACATCATAAAAGGTGTTTTATCATCTATATCACACAAAATTTGTTTCCTGATGGAAAAGAAGCTCGTACACGAAACCTGAATACACACTATTATGCTATTTTCAAGAATCCGCGAGATAAAAGTCAATTTGAAATTTTAGCGCGACAAGTTGCACCCAGAGGATCAAAAGCCTTAATTGAAATTTTTCAAGCAGCTACTGAAAAACCATACGGTTACTTATTCATTGACTTTACGCAAGAGTGTCCGGAAGAATTTAGATTTCGAAGTGATATTTTGAAAACTCCCAATGATTATCTACAAACTATGAGTTCTTATTCTCGCATGATTGTTATTCCTCAGGATGAATATGTACAATTGACTGCCATGCAGCAAGTAAAGCAACCTCTTGCAAATCAAATGTATAGGAAAGAAATAGATTATCAGCAAAATGTTCACATCAAAGATCCACATCGTGCTGTATTATTACAATCGGAAACTGTTGAGCAATTGAAAAACTTGAAGAATAAGATGCGTGACTCTGTATCGACTGCTACACCTTTAGCATCTCGCGCACATGCCATATCTCTTTTCAACAGTATTGAACCCCATCTCAATGTAAATGATAGAGGATAAATCATTACAGATGAAAATAAAGTGATTGATGCTTCACGTTATGAAGACTTGATTCAGTATGCGACACGTAGAAAGCGCCGTCAGGGCTATGTTCCACCTGGTTGGTCATACTTTCTTAAACTAGTGAAAAAGCATAATGTGCCAAAATTTGCTTTGAATAATGAGACATTGAAGGAACTTGATTCAAAAGTGGCTACTGCTCCAATGCTTCAGACGATGAAAATGCCAACAAATTGGTTTAAGACGTCACCTGCTACATCCCCTCCCACACTCACTAAGCAAACAAGAGGAAGAACTCGACGTAGATCTACATCACCACTAAAACTAGTAAAAGGAAAACGTAAAACAGCTCCTCCCAGGAAATATGTGTTCTCAGACTATTAATATGAAGCAGATGTGTTGCTTACCATGTAATGAGCCGCCAGAGGTGAATGTCGTTGTCACTTGCACTTGCTGCGCCAGCTCTCACAATGAAACCCCTAAGCAATGTGAACACGATCGCAAAACCGCTAAAGCTAAATGCTGCAGTTGTTGTAAATGTAGAAAGGCAAGAAAACAAAAAGATGAGAAGGAGGAAAAAGAGTCAGTCGTCATCGGCTGAACGTTTGAAGTCAATCTATTATGATGTAAAACATCCGGCAGGATTTGCATCTATCAAGAAATTATCAAAAGCGAGTGGTCTTCCACAATCACAAGTGAAACGATGGTTAAAGGGTCAGGCTACCTATACACTCCACAAACAAGCGAAAAAGAAGTACCGCACCCGCCATTATATTGTTCATGACATCGATGAACAGTGGCAAGCAGATTTGTGTGATGTTGCCTCCATTTCAAACATAACTCGGGCAATAATTTTATTTTAACCGTCATTGATATTTTCTCGCGTTATGCGTGGGTTCAACCTTTAAAAACTAAAGAAGGGAAAGGAGTAGCAAAAGCATTCCAAACAATTTTTCGAGAAGGTCGGATTCCAAAAAGAATTCAGAGTGATCAAGGAAAAGAGTTTGAAAATCAGCATGTGAGAAGATTATTTGAGAGGCATGACATTGAGTTGTTTAGTGTAAAGAGTGCTTATAAAGCTGCACTCGTTAAACGCTTTAATCGCACATTAAAAAATCGCTTGTGGCGACATTTTACTGCCAACTTGACACAAAATTGGACGAAGGTTCTACAAGATACACTCCATGCCTACAATCACTCTATCCATCGTTCTATTGGACTCAGACCAGTAGATGTAAATGCTGACAATGTAGATAAAGTGCGCGAATCATTCCAACGTAAACGCACTCATGTGAAAAGTGATGTGAAAATTGGTGATAAAGTTCGTATCTCAAAAGTGAGGAGTGTTTTTGCTAAATGGTACCTTCCGAATTGGACAGAGGAGGTATTTACAGTATCAAGGATTAATCAAAAAGACTCTCCGACCACCTACAAGTTGAAAGATTACGATAATGAAGAAATTGAGGGTAGCTTTTACCGCGATGAGATTGAGGTAGTTACTGAAAGTGAAACATATTTGGTAGAGAAAATCATTCGATGTAAAAAACGGCAAGGTGAAGAATGGTGTCTTGCAAAATGGACTGGTTATCCTTCAAGTATGAACTCTTGGATGCGTCGTGCCGACATCTTTCATCTAAGTGATCGACAGTGATTCATGCAAAGTTGTAACTAACAATGTTTAGGGTTTGAGCTATGAATCCAACTGCCTCATTTTATTCACGACCCTCCTATGTAAGTGGTGGAGGACAAATTTACATCGGCGCTCGCCGCCAACGTGGAGGTAGCATACTTGGTGCACTGAAATCTGTTGTAGCACCTCTCATATCCAATGTCTGTAGATCTTTAAAACGAAATGTTTTAAGTAATGCCGTTGGCTTTGCTGGTGATGTTGCTAGTGATCTTTCCAGAGGTAGAAGTTTTAAGAGCAGTTTGTTGAATCGTGGGAAGGAACGCGGTTTAAAAACATTGAAGCAGACTTTGCTAGTGTTACTCAAGGAAAGAAATCACCTAAGCGAATGAATAAAGGAAGGAGGAAACATCGCGGAGCTGGTAAGGTGCGATCTTCAGTCAAAAGGCATTCACGCAAACGTCGCAGAGGCTCTAATCATTCATCAGGCGCTAAACGACGACGCTGCTATAACTTCTAATCATGGAGTGTAAAACTTCCGGTTTTTGTTTGTTTGATCAACAAGCCATACAGACAGATATTCTTAGTTCAAGTATTGTAGATTATCATCCTCGAACAGCTGAGAATGCTGGTCCCATTGAATTTGTTATTCCTGGTGGTAGTGATGACTACATAGATTTGAGTTATGCGATGCTTGATTTGAGGTTTAGAATTCAGCAAGCAGATGGAACTGCTATTGACGATGCACATAAAGTTGGACTGAACAATTTACCATTGACTACATTACTTCGCGATGTTTCTCTAACGATTGGAGAGCAGCAGGTGGAAGGTGGTCAAAGCGATTATCCCTATAAATCATATTTCAATCATGTATCACAGTTTCATCCGGCAGCACAAAAAAGTCATATGGAAGCCATGGGATGGTATAGAGATGAAGCAGGAAAATTTGATGTTGAAACAAACAGTGGCTTTGTAAAGCGATCTGCTATGATTAAAGATAGTAAAGTATGTCAGCTATATGGTCCGCTGAATTTAGACTTCTTTAGACAGTCAAAGTTTTTACTCTGTAATACCAGCATGCGACTCAAGCTGACATTGAATAAGCCTGAATTTGCGCTGAATGCATTTGCTAAAGTTGACAATTTTAGAATTCATGTGGAAGATATTGCACTTTACATTCGTCGAGTAGTACCGAATCCAAGTGTCATTAGAGGACATGCTGAAGGTCTTAACCGCCAAAATGCCATTTACCCCGTTCAGCATACAAAGCTTCTCACCTTTACAATTCCGAAAGATCAAAAGAGTTTCATGAAAGATGGCCTCTTTCCATCGGAAGCACCGAAGCTCCTCATGGTGGCAATGGTTGAAAATGATGCATTTAATGGTAATATAAAGAAGAATCCTTTCAATTTTAAATACAATCAGTTAAGTGAAATTGCTTTACGTGTAAATGGTGTGAGTCATCCTGCACCACCCTACAAACCAGATTTTGCTGCGGATCAATTTATGCGCAGTTATGTTGATTTTATGGATGTCTTTGGCTTTTACAATACGGATGACACCAACGGACTTACTATGAAAGAGTTTAAGAGTGGATATACTATTTATGCATTTGATTTGACTGCTGACAGCGATATTAGTGCCCCCTATCGTCAAGCGAACGTGCCTCATAATATTCGTTTGGATTTGACGTTCAAAAGAACACTATCTGAGACGATCAATGTATTAATTTATGCAGTCTTCGATTCAAATATTGAAATTACAAAGTATCGTGACGTGATTCTTCAGTATAATCGTTAATGAGTTGGTTGACTGCTGACGATATTAAGACTAAAGTGCAGCGTAATGCAGACGAAGCGACGTTGAAAGCTTTCGATAATGTCTATTCACTCGATACCTTACCACCTGCAGTAAATCACTATCCCATCTTTATTGTGCTAAACACTCATTCGCAGAATTTAGGCGGTGAGCATTGGAAAGCGATCTTTATTGGAGAAGACCGACGTGGTGAACTATTTGACTCTCTTGCTCAACCTCCAAATATACCAATACAGCAGTGGTTGAGAAAACATACGCGTCAATATCAGCGAAATGAACGCATACTACAACATCCACTTTCATCAACGTGTGGTGCTTTTGTACTGTACTTCATCTTAAAACGTTTACATGTATCTCGATTTGTATCTGTTATTCAAAACTTTTCATGTAATCCATCCTCTAATGAAAAAATGATTTGTAAGTTCTATCATGATTTGAAATAAAGACATCATGTTGGAAAAATTGTTTTTTATTTTACAATCCGCTGGGTACGTACATGCTCGATGAGATAGTCTGGGATCACATTTGCTTGTACATGAGATTTTAATCCAGTAATGATCACTTTACTATTATGAAAGATTGCCACATGCACAGGTAACCAACAACTAATGAGAGCTGCAGGAAAAAGTTCGGGTTCATAACACAAATTGTAACTGCTGGTACGAATCTTCAAAAATGATACACTTTCACTCAATTGAGTAGAGATCACCATATTTTCCACAGTCAGATTCGACATCACACACCTCTCCCTCTTCCATATCCGCCGTAGTAGTCTCTGTAGCTCTAAGCGCATTGACTGCGCCGATGAATGAGAAAGGGCGCCGAGAATCTGTACAGTCCCATTTGGGAAGAGTTGAAGATTCCGTGAATTGTTCATCTTCACCACTAACATTTAAGGTCGGCCCGGGTAATACTTGCTGTTTGGAAGGTGTTGGTGTAATGTTGTGAGATAGATTTTGGTGTAGAGTCTGAAGCGACGGAGAATGTTGACGATGGTGTAGCGATGGCGCTTCATGATGAAAGATTGAGTAAATTGAGCGATGTACCTCCCTTTTATACTTTCCCAACTACCTTGATGACATGTGAAGTTAGTATGAAGTTGGGAATGATAGAGTTGAATTCGCCGATTGTTGACGCGCAGCCAGATGCGATTTCCAATACGTGAATGTCTTTTCATATAGAAGTATTTCAAATCCTTCATGATATGATGTAGAGATTGAAAATGACGATAAGATAAAGCAAACTCTCTTCGCACATTTCCAGTTGAATCTTTGAAATAGACGTTTCGATCATGATCCGTTTCAATACGTTGTAGGGAATCTAATTTCCAACTCATGGTGCGTGGTAGTCATGTCTGATTAAGATTTGCATAGTAGGGCGATGAACTCACGACGAATAAATGTCATGATGGAGCGATGTATGTATCTTCTATACTTCTCCCAATTGTATTTGCGAAATGAGAAACAGTTTGCGGAATGAGAATGGTAGATTTGAATTTCATTTCTGTAATGTTGAAGCCAAACTTGATCACCCAAGGAGATGAATCTTAATGTTTCAAAATATTCCAAATCCCTCATGATATCATTGAGGTTGACAAATTGTCGCCATGTTAATGTAATACCTCTTGATGTATGACCATGAGAATTTTTGAAATGTACGTTTCCATCACGATCAACTCTGATATATTGTAGAGAGTCCAAAATCCAAGTCTTCATGATGTTATGCAAAGTCGCAGATCAGCAATATAAAAATGTCGTTTTATCATATTTTGCTTAGCAATGCGGCTGCAAATAGATTTGCTAGTAATCGAGCCGCACTCTTTTCTACTCCCACTGATCATATACAACAGCTAAATGGAAATTGGGAAGTGGGTGTCACTCAACTTGTCTATAGCAACTGTGTCTATACTTTTGATGATGAGGTGATGACTATTAATATGAGACGCACAGCTGCTTACCAATGTGAAAAGGGCTGCCGAGTATACATTCCACAGTGGCCAAAGAAAGATCCCTTATCATGTAAAAAGTTTATATATGATTTCTTGAATAAAGCGTGTAAACATATTGTCCAATTTACTCCGCACAATAATGATCATAATTACGACGTATGTACATCATGTAGTTGAGAAAGATTGGATTGTTGGTTTAAGTCCAAGTTTAAGAAATGATTTAGGTTACCTCGCTAGCGCCTTAACAAGCTATGATAATTTTAACGTTAATTACCACATAAGTGGTCATAAACAGTTAATATATCGAGAGGAAGCTTATTATGTAGATCTTATTCCAAGAAATGAGAAGACGTTGGTGAAGAAGATTGTGATTAAGCCAAGAAAGACAAACATGACTCCTGAAACATTATTGAAGAAATTTAATTATCTCCTTCGAGTTGATGGTAAACAAGTGGCAACATTGACTTATATCAAATCATCTAATCATATTGCAATAAGTAAATTAAATGATGATGATCTAGTATTAGTTTGTTCAAAAGATTTTCATCAGTTCTTACGACATCATTCTGCAGCTGTTCATGGAAAATTTGATATGCAAAATTTACCATGTGAAACGTCAAATCAATTTGATACAGAATGGACCGTATCTTTATACAGAAAGTGTTTAGAGCCTTTCGGTGGTATCTTACATGAAACAAGAGTGTTGATACCTCGCATTATTACTTCAGTTAAATTGGTTTTAGATTATTTAAATGAAGTGATTAATGAGCAACATATTTCATTTTATGAAAATGAAGGTACTTTGTCTCTCACTATAAGTGGAAAAGGTATTGAACTAATTATGGATAAAACTCTAATGGACATTTTGGGTTTTGATCAAAATATCTTTAAAAGTGGTACTGTAACCAAAGCTAGCGCAGACATGTCGCTATCGCGTCGTATTAACTATTTTCAGATATATTCCAATATTGGTGAAGATGTACGTGTGGGAGATGTTGAAGCTCCATTGCTAGCAATGATACCATACCAGCCAAAAAGCTGCAGTATTTTATCTGAGCATACTTTCAAGAAAGTGCATTATACAAAGCTGAAATCAAACTACATCCCACAAATTGATATTGCCATTTATGACGATGCTGGTGCGTTGATTCCTTTTCATAAAGATGCTGTGACAAGTATCACACTCCATTTCCGAATGAAGAGTTAATGCAAAAGTATGCTAATATATTTTCCAATGTGAATAATATGGAAAGTGAAAATAAGGACTCGTTTCTAATCTACTTACCCAGTAATGCTTCTATGAATAAATTTCCCAAAAATAAACCATCAGACTATCGAGTAGAATTAAATCGCCCACTGCATTTAGAAGGTGAATGGGAGGTTTGCGTTTCTGGTATTTGCTATGATAGCAATATTCAGAATGTGAATGATTTGGAAGAAATGATATTGAATCCTCGCACCCATGATGGAATAACGATGAATAAAACAATCCAGTTCCCATACAATTTAACGTCAGATGGAAAGTGGAACTATGAATGGATTCAGATAAAATCAGATTATTATGAACCATTTGGGAATGAGAAAATTATTAAGGCGTTCAATAGTGGTAATACTTCCAT